>VWZI01007916.1:24185-51736 GCA_013396835.1 Psilopogon haemacephalus
CCCCCCGGCTGATCTACCTTCGCCTATCTGCTGCATGAACAGTGATATAAGACTGGGGAAGGGAGAAAGGTGATAGGGGTGGTTAGAAACCCCTCTTAGGGATTTTGATCTCTTGGAGGGGTGTGGTGTTTCTGTATTACCTTTTTAACTGTATATATCTGTAAATATCTGTCATACATTGTAAGTATATTGTGCATTGCTGTAAAAATAAAGCTTCATTAACTTCCAGCCAGCCTGAGTCCTAGCATAGGTTATTTCACACAGGGGGGGGCAGGCAACCGCCAAACCACCCCAGCAGGCCTCCTTGCATTCTTACTTGCATTCCTCTTTTTTGGGATGCTTTACTCCTGGGCCTGGAGGAGGTCCTTTAGCAATGACCAGCTTTCCTGGGCCCCACTTCCTTCCAGAGTTTTTTTCTCATGGCACCCTCCCCAGTTCAGGAGAAACAGAGATCTACTTGACAGTGTCCAATGCAGGCTGTTAATGGGACTGGAACACCTATCTGTGACCTGGGGCTGTTTAACCTGGAGAGGAAAAGACTGAGAGGGCATCTTATTAATGTGTGTCAATATCTGAATGGTGTTGGTGGAGAAGCAGGGGCTAGGCCCTGTGGTAGACAAGAGACAATGGATACTGTGATGGTTTGGCATTTATCTGCCCCCCCACTCTTTGAAGTAACCCAGGATAGGACTCAATTGGCTGGAAGATAAGGAATGAAGCCTTATATTTACTGCTTTGAACAATATACAAGCAGATATTTACAATATATAACAGATATTTACAGGCATATAGAGTAAAAAGGTAATACAGAAACACCACACCCCTCCCAGAGATCAAAATCCCTTCCACCTTCTCCCCTTCCACAATCTTTTGTCACTATCTGTTTCATGCAGCATGTAGGCAGAGGTAGATCAGCCAGGGGGATTAGCAGCAGGAAAGAAAGTTAGTGAAATTATTCAGATTCAGCTACGACAGGCAGGGAAAAAGAGCCAGGCAAGAGCCACAACCCAAAGAGGTCTGAAACAATCTCTAGCCGTCCGACTTATATATGTTTGGGTTACAACTCTTAAACATTTTTTTTTCTTTCTCAGTAAAGCTATGAGTGAAGTAGCATCGTCATGCTTTTTTTTTTCCTTTCTCAGCCTATAGTCTAATTTCTCATTCAAATCCTCCAATTAGTTCAAACCAGCACAGATGCACAATGGAACTCAAGAAGTTTCACCTCAGCGTGAGGAGAAACTACTTTACTGTGAGAGTGTTGAAGCCCTGGAGCAGGCTGCCCAGAGAGGTTGTGGAGTCTCCTTCTCTGGAGATTTCCAAAACCTGTCTGGATGTGTTCCTTTGTGGCCTGCCCTGGGTAACACTGCTCTGGAAGGGTGGTTGGAATGGATGATCTCTGAAGGTTCCTTCCAACCCCGAACATTCAGTCTCACAGGATGTCAGGGGTTGGAAGAGATCATTGAGTCAAATCCAGTTATTTTATAAATGTGTGAGGAGAAAGGAGCTCCTTCCAGGGCTTTTACACTCACTCTTGATGTCTATATTCATAGAACACAATCTGATCTCTGCTTTTAGGAAAGCAGGAAGAAGGAATAAAGGGGAAAAGAAAAAAAAAAATTACCAACTCTACAATACACCAAACACAGGGAATGTATCAAAGAGAGCACCCAGATGGTTCAGTGTAAAGGGTTAAGCCCACCTGGCAACCTCCTGACTCCTCCCAAGGGGTGGTCTGACCTTCTTCCCAGGTGTCATGGTTAGCCACTCCCACTTCCTGCTAGGACTTTGGCTATAAAAGAGGGTAGCCCACCTTGTTTTCTCTCTTCAGCCCCTGCCTTCCCTGCAGTGACTGCTCTGCTGCTCACTGATGCCAGACCACGTGCTCCCTGCCACCTTGTGGAGAGCACCACCATTTTTATCTGGAACTTGGACTACTTTTCACCATAAAAAATTCCTACATCCTGCCTTCATCCAGCACACAAACCATTGACCTCAGCCTTTGGGCTCAATTGCCTTCTAAGGGTTGTATTTGTATTTTATTCCCCCTTTTTTTCCTTTTTCCCCAGCTTCTGTAATTTTCCCCTACTCTGCATTTTGTTTCCCCTTTTCTCCCACCTTCGGTAAAAAAACCTTTTCCCTCCTATTTGCTGTTAAAGTTTTATACCTTTTTTACTTCCAAATTGGATTGAGTTTTTATCAGGCTTTTGGGCTCAGGGGTAGCTGGCTTAAACCCAATACATTCAGGAGTCATTTGAAAAGAAGTTTCAAATGCTTGTACCTTAGGATGTGTCATTATATGGCAGAGATTTCAGGGCACTGAGATTTGCATTAAATCAATCAGCTTCACTACATGCCTGGTAGATAGTAAATCTTTGTATAACATTCAGCAGAGCTATTATCTCACATTTCCACAGCCTTCCTTTTAGCTCTTGTTCTGTCACTTCTTGTGTGTGAGAAGAGACCAACTTTCACCTGGCTCCAGCCCATCTTGAGGTAGTTGGAGAGTGTAATGAGGCCTCCCTTCAATATCTTCTTCTCCAGCCTAACAACCCCAGTTCCCTCAGCTGCTCCTCATAGGATTTGTGTTCAACACCCTTCATCTGCTTCATTGCTCTTCTTTGGACAAGCTCCAGCACCTCATAGTCCTTCATGTAGTGAAGAGCCCAGAACTGAATACAGAATTCAAGGGACAGCCTCATCAGTGCCAAGCAGAAGGGGACAGTCATATTTCCAGTCCTGCTGGCCACACTAAATGTTGCAGGAGGCACAGGAATAGCAGCAGCTCTCTAATATCATCAGTGGTAGCAGGAACTAGAGCATCAGGGAGGGCTAAGACAACTAAAAACTTGTCCTGAGCATAATAATTCTCTTCCAGGTCCTCAAAGATATCCTCTGATGTCATCTACTGCTGCTTTCTCTACACAGCAACCTTTCCACGATGACTCCAGGATCTGAGTTAGGTGGTAAAAGTGATTGCAGACAGTACTTTCTGGCTGGAGGCCAGTCACATGTGGTGTTCTCTAGGGCTCAGTTTTGAGGCCAGTCTTGTATAATATCTTGATTAATATTCTGGATGAGGGGGCTGAGTGCTGCCTGAGGAGGTTTGCAGCTGACACCAAACTGGGTGGGAGTATTGAGCTGCATGAAGGAAGGCAGCATCTGCAGAGGGATCTGGGCAGGCTGGGTTGGTCACTAAGCTCAGCTGGATCAAATGCAGCAAGGCCAAGTGTCCCATTCTGCACTTGTGTCACATCCCCATGAATGCTCCAGGCCTGGGGCAGTGACTGGAAAGCTGCTTAGTGGAAAAGGGAACATGAGCCACGGTGTGCCCAGGTGGCCAAGAAGGTCACCAGCATCCTAGCCTGGATCAGCAATAATGTGGCCAGCAGGATCAGGGCCAGCACTGGTAAGGCCACACCTTGAGTTCTGGGTTTAGTTTTGGGGCCAAAAGTACTAGTTTTAGTACCAAAGACACATTGAGTTTTTGGAGTTTGTCCAGAGAAAGGCAACCAAGCAGGTGAAGGGTCTGGAGAACAGGGCTGGGAAGGAGAAGCTGAGGAACTTGGACACACTGTCACACAAAAAGAAACTCTACAAGGAGTGGAAGAAAAGGCAGCTAGAATGGGGGGTATATAAGGAAGCTGCCTGAGCAGCTAGAGATCTGATTAGGCAAGGCACAGTTTGAAATTAATCCAGCCAGGGAGGTCAAAGGGAACACCAAACAAAAGTGCTATGCTGGACCTTGTTGTCACCAACAATGAAGGGCTGGTGACCAATGTGAGGCTCAGGGACAGTCTTGGTTGCAGTGACCATGAAACTGTTGAATTTAAGATCCTCAGGGCAACCAGGGTAACCAGTCCTGCATCTTGGTCAAGGCAATCCCAAGCACAACTCCAGGCTGGGCAGTGACTGGCTGGAGAGCAGCCCTGAGGAAAGGGACTTGGGGGTGTTGGTGGATGAGAAGCCCAACATGAGCTAGCAGTGTGCACTTGCAGCCCAGAAAGCCAACCAGATCCTGGGCTGCATCAGAAGTGTGGCCAGCAGGTTGAGGGAGGTGATTCTCCCCCTCTACTCCACTCTTGTGAGACCTCAACAGAGGATCATCAGAAGGATGCTCAGAGGGCTGGAGCACCTTTTCTATGAGGACAAACTGAAAGAGATGGGGCTGTTCAGTTTGAAGAAGAGAAGGCTCCAAGGTGACCTTATTGTGGCCTTTCAGTATCTGAAGGGGGCCTACAGAAAAGCTGGGGAGGGACTTTTTAGGCTTTCAGGTAGTGACAGGACTACGGGGAATGGAGCAAATCTGGAGGTGGGGAGATTCAGACTGGAGGTGAGGAGGAAGTTCTTCACATGAGAGTGGTGAAACCCTGGAATGGGTTGTCCAAGGAGGTGGTTGAGGCCCTATTCCTGGACATGTTTAAGGCCAGGCTGGATGAGGCTGTGGCCAGCCTGGTCTAGGGTAGGATGTCCCTGACTGTGGCAGGGGCGTTGGAACTCGGTGGTCCCTGTGATCCCTTTCAACCCTGACTGATTCTCTGATTCTATATTTAGCCTGTAGAAAACTGAGTGGAGATCTCACCCTATACAGCAACTAGGGAGGAGGATATAGTAAGTGTTGGAGAGTGGCTTGAGCGCAGGGGTCACCCCAACTATGTGCAGCTTGTGGGCCAGCAGAATGATGCTTATTTGGAGGCTGCTAGTGCAGCAGGACTTGGTGTGAGAAAGTTTTAACAGCAGCACATTCCATTTAGAGTGGGCCCTTAGCATACCAATGGTTCAATAAGGGCAGGGTGTCCTTGGATCAAGCTAGAAGGCCCCCGAGCCAACTGATAAGCGATTAGGGAGGATGTTGGTCCCGATGGGAAGAGGAAGCTAGCCAAAAAGCAGAAACCGCAAGTAGGTGTACACATGTAAATTTAACCTTCAGTGCTTTAGCCAATGCGAGAAGTAGTCTGTGCATAACATGAATGCTTAATTTCACCTTCTATATAAGCGCGCGCATGTTACAATAAAATCGGCACTTTTCTATCATCCATATTGGATCGGCGGTGTCCGGGTATTTTGTTTCCTTTCCACAAGTAAGGTTGATGTTGCTGTCTTCTTCCAAGTAGCTAGAAACAGGACAAGAGGAAATGGCCTCAAGTTGCACCATGGCAGGTTTTGGTTGGATATTAGGACAAATTTGTTTATTGAAGGGTGCTGAAGCATTGGAACAGGTTTTCCAGAGAAGTGGAGGGGTCCAAAAATCATGTGGACATGGCACTTTGGGACATGGTTTAGAGGCCATGGTGATGTTGGGTTAATGACCTTTGAAGCATTTTCTAAGCTTAGTTATTCTATGATTCTGTAATATGCTTTCTGCTGTGGGAAAAGAGGTACTCAGTTTCAGCTCATTAAGAGAAAGGGACATTTTCTACCTCTCCCTGCAGATGTCTGCGACCAGGCAAAGCCTACTGGAGGGATCATTTGTCCCCTAGTTCTGGATGACAGACTAGTCTATGGAGAACTCAAAATCTGACAGCTAAATTTCACTATTAATGCATCTGTCAGAAAATTAATCAATTGGCACATGGGAGGAACTGTCTGTGGGCTCTGTGGAGACCGTTAGGCTGTCAACTCTTGCCTGTCAGTGCTTAGCACAGTCTGGTTCTGGGTCTTAAGGCATTAGAGAAGCTTCAAAGCAGCAAAAAGGAGTTAAAAAATAAATATCTATCTCCTAAAATCCCACAGTCAGTAATGGGGAGTGAAAAGGCTGTCAGTGGTGTGGCTGACCTGAGGCCATGCCAGCTGGCTTAGTTCTGAACCAATAGGAAGAAAATAGGTCACTTCCACTCACTGATTCTTTCACTTCTTAACCCCTTATCAGAGCGGTTCATAGAATAGAATCATAGAATTTTTTAGGTTGGAATGGACCTCACAGATCATCCAGTCCCAACCCCTCACCATAGGCAGGGACACCTCCCAGTAGATCAGGTAGTGACTCAACAAACCTGGCCTTGAACAACTCCAGGGAGGGAACAGCCACAACCTCCTCGGGCAACCCATTGCAGTGTCTCACCACCCTCACTGCAAAGAATTTCTTCCTAATATCCAGTTTAATCCACTCTCTGACAGTTTAAACCCATTCCTCCTCATCCTCTCCTTACAAGACCTTGTAAATAGTCCCTCTCCAGCCCTCCTGTAGGCCCCCTTCAGATACCGGAAGGCCACTCCAAGGTCTCCTCCAAGCCCTTCTCCAAGCCTTCCATTCTCCAGGCTGCAGAGCCCCAACTCTTGTAGCTTGTCCTCATAGCAGAGCTGCTGCAGCCCTCTGAGCATCTTTCTGGCCTCCTCTGGACTGGCTCCAACAGTTCGACATCCTTCTTGTGTTGGGGGCTCCAGAACTGTACACAGTACTCCAGGTCGGTGTACTGGGTTTAAGTTAGCATGTCCCCACCCCTCCCCCAAGCTCAAAAGCCCAATAAATACTCAATTTGATTTGAAAGTAAAAAAAGATATAAACTTTAACAATAAATAGGAGGTGAGGGGAGTTTTACAGAAGGTGGGGGAAAAAAAGGGAAACAGAATACAAAGTATGGAGAATGAGAGGAATTACAGATGGTAAAGGGGAAAAGAGAACAAAATACACAGTAACAGAATACAACCAATTGCAAGTGCTCAGGAGCTCCAGCCTTCTCCACTGCAGTCTGAATTATTCTATGGCAGACAGTTGAGTTGTGCTTCCAACCCATTGGGAGTCATTTCCAGTGATACTGGACTCCCCTCCAGGTGAAAGCAAACTGCTGTCTGCATTCTTCTGCAATGGGAATGGAGAACAACGCATTAGCAATGTCAATGGTGGTGTACCATTTTGCCTCTTTTGATTCCAGTTCGTACTGCAGCTCCAGCATGTCTGGCACAGCAGTGCTGAGTGGTGGAGTGACTTCATTCAGGCCTCTGAAGTCCACTGTAAGCCTCCACTCACTGTTCTCCTTCCACACTGGCCAGATGGGACTGTTGAAGGGGGAGTGCTTCTTTCTGACAATATCCTGTTTCTCCAGCTCACAAATCAGTTGGAGTATGGGCTGCAGAAATTCTCTGTTAGTCCAGTGCTGGAGGTGAGATAAAGACAAGCTCGACATTGGTTCTCATGGGTTGAGGATGGCAGCTTGCCACAGGTCTCTGTTTCTCATAATGTGGTAGTTGCCTCCCACAAGAGGGTAAAGAGATGGCAAGACATCTGGTTAGGAATAAGAGGTTACCATTAATACTAATGAATGGGATTGTGCTTAATTATACCAACCAATTAGTATGCTTCTGGTTAGGATGGACAGCGTCCTGCAGAACTTATGTTGCTGAATCAGAATTGGACACCTTTGCCTTGGCTGATAAGCTTAACAGTATAAGAGAAGGATCCTGTCTCTAGTAAAGTGTTCAACCTATTATGCATCACACTGGTGTTGTCTGTGTCATTCTGGGCCCTGTACATGATAAGTAACACCGCCAGCCCGGTTTTGCTGTCTGTCTACCACATGAGAAGCAATTGGTAACTGCTCCTGCACCTCGTGTTTGCCAGCTGCAGAAGGCTCATCCAAACTGCTGGGCATGACAGACAGATGTTCTTTATCTGTAGTCTCTACAGCTGCTATCCCAAAAGCCCACTTGTATCCTTTCGGGTCTTTGAAGCAACCCTCCCCATAGAAGTCCATACCAAGTATGCAAGGTGCAACTGGGCCAGTCACTATGGGGTGTTTCTCCCATGCATTCCCAGTGAAGCTAATCTCAGCCTGCAGCACAGTCAAATCTTGTGAACCCCCTGTAACCCTTGATATTGTTATGGACTCTGACCCTCTGTGGCTGGAGGGTATCAGGGTGCATTAGCACCTGTGTCCACCAGAGCCCTGTACTTCTTCACCTCCAAGGTACAAGGCCATTTCACAAACACATCCCAGCAAACGAGAACAGGTTATCCCTGCTCTCCACCTGGCTGGAGACAGGGCACCTCTAATGCTGGAAGTGGTTCCCACAGGATGTGCACATGCTTGAGCTGTTGGTGTCACCACCCCTTGGGCTAGGGGCCTGCCTTCAGGACACTGCACCCTGCAGCTCCTTGACTCTGGCCCACAGGGCTGAAGGGGGCTGGCCGTGCCATCAGTCCATGTCTTCACCATGGTAACACAGGGCCTTTCATAGTGAACCCCTGGATGTTCCCTGTGTGGCTTAGGCTGGGCTTCTACAAGGAGGGACAGGGGCATGGCAATGGGCATTCCTGACAGTTGATACCTGAACCCACTCAGAGGATGAGGGGCAATCTTCCTGCAGATTTGGGCAGCTGATATGAAGGCTTTTCTTGACACACTGTCTTCAAACTGCCTGACATCACTTAGAAACTCCCTTACGGTTGGGAGATTGGTAAGGTCCCTTCCCATCAGCACTCCCTCCAGTGTGTGTGAGTAGTCAAGGGGTGCACCCTGGGTCAGCTTCTTTAAGAGAGCTGGTTTCATTCTAATGTCATCAGGGCCCACAGGCAATTGGCCAGTTCCATAGATTATTTCCTGGACTGCCACCTGTCTTAGGTGTGTGATCCCCTGTTCCATATTTGTCCACTTAAAGGGATGGTAAACCATGTCCTCTTTGGTGGGGTACCTTATAGCTGTGAGAAGCCTGGCCCAAAGTGAGTACATCCCATCCAGCCTTCCCACCTTCTTATCCACCCCACCATCCCTTGAAAAGGACCCCAATTGTTTTGTCTCCCTCTGATCCAGCTCCACAGTCTCTTCCCCCACATCCCAGCAGTTCAAAAGCCAAGCCACCAGAAACTGGCCATTTGCCCATATATAGTCCTGCCGAGTTTGCCTTATCTCTTTGCAGGGCATGGTCGTTATTGTTATTAAGTCAGTGTCATTATCATTGGGGGAGGTCTGCTGTGATGTGCTGGTCCCCGCTGAGCTGTCATCTGTGGAATCCGAGGCATGGAGTTTCATCCTTCAGGTTGTGATAGGAGCAACAGAAAAATATTGTCAGGGGTTTGCCACCAAGTTTGTCACGGCAGGCGGGGTCGCGCTGCTGCCACTGATGTCTGATCCAGGCGTGCCACAATCAGCGTTGTCCACCCCAACTCTGGCCACATGGTTAATGGTGCCGGCTGTGGCACCAGCACCAGGGGCCCGCCCTGCCAGGCCGGTACTCTCCATGCCAGCCGGTGCGCTGCAGATCGAGGTGCTGCTTCTGCCGGGTGAGTCGCATGAGTCTGGAGCTCCCTCTTCAGTGGCAGTATTGACACCACGTGTGCAATGGCAACAACAGCCCCTGCTACCCCTATTCATTTTCATTCTTAAAATGTTGTAAATGGCTGCCACGTGGTCCATGCAAGGAATGCAATACCTCCAGCTTGTACTACATTTACACATAATGAAAATACAGCTACCAGGTACCATCCATCATACAGTGTGCCTCTAGGTTTTACCATCATAACATGCATGATTCCAGGTATCAGATGCATTTACAGCCTCAGTAAAGTTTCCCACATAATCCACTAAAAATACATACAGCCTAACTGGTATTTGCAGTATTCTAAAATCATATCAATTACTAACCATATTACATGATATGTAATGACTTTATACGCCCAACTCCAAAACAACCACCCAAAAGCCTGAATAATCAAAATTTTTACCACATCTTTTTTTTTTTTTTTTTTACTTTGAAATCTCATCAGAAAAAAAGTTTAAACTACTGGCCCTACGTTGATATGGACCAATTAATTATGTATTTGGTTTAAGCTAGCCCCTCCCCTCCCCACCCCCCAGCTCAAAAGTCCAATAAATACTCAATTTGATTTGGAAGTAAAAAATATATGAACTTTAACAATAAATAGGAGGTGAGGGGAGTTTTACAGAAGGTGGGGGAAAAAAAGGGAAACAGAACACAAAGTATGGAGAATGAGGGGAATTACAGATGGTAAAGGGGAAAAGAGAACAAAATTCACAGTAACAGAATACAACCTGTGAGATAGAGCTGAGTTCAAGCGCTGTAATTGATGATTGGTTGATGGATGAAGCAGTATGTAGGATTTTTGTGATTAAAAGCAGTTAGAGCTCCAAAGAAAATGGTGGTATTCCTCCATGTGTTGGCTGGAGAGCACGTGGTGGTCTGGCAGCAGAACAGCGAGGAGTTAGCCCGGCAGACAGGATGAGAGAGAGAGAGAGAGGACAACCTGTCCTCCCCCTTCTATAGCAGTCCTTGTCAGGAAGTGGGAGGGGGCTAAACATGATACCTGGGGGAAGGCCAGACCAGCCCCAGGGAGGAGTCAAAAGGCTCCAGATGGGCTTAAACCTTTACAGTGGGATCTTGGGAGAGCAGAGTAAATGGGCAGAATCCCCTCCCTTGCCCTACTGGACAAGCTGCTCTTGACACAGCCCAGGACAATGTAAACTCTGCCTCATCTCATTGTCTAGAACAGGGGTGAAAAATCTCTTCCAACCACACCTATTAAGCCTGTGGAAAAGAAAAACACAAAAAAACCAAGCAGGCAGAAAAAAAATTTTCCATGAGGTTCCAGTTCAACACAAGGGGGAACTTCTTTCTGTATGGGTCACAGAGAACTGGAAAAAGCTGCCCAGAGAGGTTCTTCTCTGGAGACTTTCAAGACACATCTGGGATGTGTTTCTGTGTGACCTGAGCTAGATTGGATGGTCCTGCTCTGGCAGAGCAGTTGGACTCGATGATCTCTTTGGGCACCTTCCAGCCCCTAGCATCCTGTGATCCTGTGATCTATGAGATTAGTCAGTACACCTTGCATTATGGGCTGGCTTGGAAATATGAGGGGATTCTCACCATGCTTTTCCATGCCAGTTCTTCTGGAGAGAGTTATTTGAAAAGGCTACTTTTCTATTGCAGAATGATAGCACTGATGAGGTTGGAAGAGACCTTTGAGATCATCCAGTCCAGCTGCTCACCTAGAGGTCACAACCCTACCACTGCTGCTAACCCATGCCCCTCAACAATACATCCCTGCATCTTTGAAATACCTTCAGGGATGGAGACTCCACAACTTTCCTGGGCAGCCTGTACCACTCTCTGAGAATGCCTTCTGTGAAGGTTTTTTTTCCTAGTAGCTAACCTGAACCCCAGGAGATTTTAAATCACATGTTTCTGATGTACATGTTTTAGCACCAGACTTGCCAGAGTCAGATAATGATTTGAATTGAGGACCTTGAAGTCTTTTCCAACTGAAACAGTTGTATGATTCCATAATCACCTGTGGTTTACCAGCTTGGTAGAGCAGATCTCAGCCTTGGGCACAAGTTTACCTGTCCTGAAAGAAGTTTCAAACTATGAGACATTGGAATAAACTCATAAGAGAGGTGGTAGGTTCCCCTACAGTTTCCCTCAGACAGTTTTGAGGCCCAGTATGCCAGGGGGATTTGGGAACTTGAGCATCTCCCCTATGAAGAGACACTGAGAGCCCTGGGGCTGTTTAGTCTGGAGAAGAGAAGACTGAGTGGAGATCTGAGCACTGTCTCTCAATAGCTGAGGGTTGGGTGTTAAGTGGAGGACAGCTAGCTCTTTTGTGTGGTGCACAGCAAGAAGCCAAGGAGCAATGGATCCAAGTTGCAACAGATGAGGTTTCAGCTTAGCATGAGGAGAAACTTCTTCAGAGTAAGGTTCCCAGAGCCCTGGAGCAGGCTGTCCAAGAGAGGTTGTGGAGTGCCTTTCTCTGGAGCCTTTCCAAACCCACCTGGATGCATTCCTGTGTGGACTACCCTGGGTGATCCTGCTTTGGCAGGGGAGTTAGATTGGATGATCTCTGGAGATCCCTTCCAACCTCTACAAGTTCTGTGATTCAAACTGTTTTCTTACCCTAAAAGGTTGGGCTGAATGACACTTGAGGTCCCTTCCAACCTGGTATTTGAAGAATCTATGAATTTGATCAAAACAGCAAAGCATATCCTCACCCTACAGCCTTCAGTGAAACCACACTGTAGGTCAAGGTCTGGCTGTTCCTGTTGTGTCTTTCTGTCTTGGGAGAAAGCCACCTTCTTACTAGATACCAGAACATTGGATATTAGGACAAAATTCTTCAAAGGAAGAGTTCTCAGGCACAGAAACAGTCTGCCCAGATTGGTGGTGGACTCATCATCCCTGGAGGTGTTTAATAGGTGCAGAGATGTGGTGTTAAGGGATGTGGTTTAGTGACAGTGGCTAAACAACAATAGTAGGATTGGGAGCTCTAGGTAAGCTCAGGTCTCTCCTGAGCTCAACAGTTCAATGATTCTGTGATATGATGAATCATGAAACACCTCCTACTTCCCAAGCTCTTCAGAGCTGTTGTAGAACCATTAGTGATTTTTCTGCTTCTACCAACATTTTTCTTTTCATTTTTATATATATATTTTTTTTTAGGTGCAAAGTTTATATTTAGCCATAAAAATATTTAAAGCCTCACTAATGACACACAGAGAATCACACAGAATGTCAGAGGCTGGAAGGGACCTCCAAAGCTCATCCAGTCCAACATGCCTGCCAAAGCAGAAGCACCTACAGCAGTTGGCACAGGAATATATATCCAGGAGGGATTTTTAATATCTCCAGAGAAGGAGACTCCACAACCCCCATGGGCAGCCACTTCAAGGGTTCTGTCACCCTCACAGGGAAGAAATTTCTCCTCATGTTTCCATGGAACCTCCTATACTTCAGCTTACACCATTGCCCCTTGTGTTGTTATTGGGCATCACCCAGCAGAGCCTGGCTCCAGCCTCTGGGCACTCACCCTGCACATCTTTATCACCATGATTCAGGCTCTTCCTCTCCCAGCAGCACCAGCCCAGCTGCCTCAGGCTCTCCTTGTAAGAGAAATGTTCCATTCCCTTCATCATCTTTGTGGCTCTGCACTGGACTCTCAAGCAATTCTATGTCCCACTTGAACTGGGGTGCGCAGAACTGGACACAGTACTGCAGATGTGACATAACCAGGGCAGAGCAGAGGGGCAGGAGAACCACTCTCGACCTACTCACCACAGCCCTTATAACCCACCCCAGAATGGCATTGGCCCTCCTGACCACCAGAGCACATTGCTGGCTCCATCAAGCTACACTCACAGGTGCTTTTCCCCTTCCCTGCTCTCCAGCATATCAGTCCCCAGTACTGCTCCCTGAGATTGTTCTTTCTCAGGTGCCAGACTCTATACTTGCCCTTGTTGAATTTCATTCAGTTTCTCCCTGCCCAGCCCTACAGCCTGTCCAAGTCTGGCTGAATGGCAGCACAGCCTTCTGGTGTGGCAGACACTCCACCAAGTTAGGTGACATCAGCAAACTTACTAACAGTGCTCTCTGTGCCCTCATCCAGGTCATTGATGAATATATTGATAGTATTTGTCCCAGTGCCAGTCCCAGTGGGACTCCACTAATTACAGGCCTCCAACTGGACTCCATCCCATTGACCACAACTCTCTGACTTCTTTCCTTCAACCAGTTCTCAATCCACCTCACTACCTAATCACCCAGACCACACTGCCTCAGTTTAGCCAGAAGGATGCTGTGGGAGAGCATGCCAAATCACAGGATCACAGGATCACATTATGTCAGGGGTTGGAAGGGACCCAAAGAGCAGGACCATACAATCTAGCTCAGGTCACACAGGAACACTTCCAGATAGGTCTTGAAAGTCTCCAGAGAAGGAGACTCCACAACATCTGTGGGCAGCCTGTTCCAGTGCTCCGGAACCATTACAGTAAAGAAGTTCTGCCTTGTGTTGAGGTGCAACCTCCTGTGCTACCCCAGGGAGCAAGTGAGCAAAGCCTGTACCCCACCTCCTGACCCCCAGCCCTCAGATATTTAGAAACATTGATTAAATCCCCTCTCAGGCTTTTCTTCTCGAGACTAAAAAGTCCCTGGTCCCTCAGCCTCTCCTCAACAGGCAGTGCTCCAGCCCCCTAATCATTCTTCTAACCCTCCACTGGACCCTCTCCAGCAGATCCCTGTTCCTCTTAAACTGGGAAGCCCAAAACTGAACACAATACTCAAGATGGGGTCTCACCAGGGCAGAGTAGAGGAGGAGGAGAACGTCCCTTGATCTGCTGGATACACTCTTCTTAATACACCTCAGGATCGCATTGGCCTTCTTGGCAAAGGGCACTTTGCTTTCCCATGGATGTTATCCACCAGCACTCCCAGGTCCCTCTCCACAGGGCTGCTCTCCAGGAGATCACCCCCCAGTCTGTGCTGATGCAGTTTATTTTTCTTCTATAGATGCAGGACTTTGTATTTATCCTTGTTGAACCTCATTTGGTTCCTCTGTACCTGGCTTTCAGTCTGTCCAAGTCTTGCTGTATGGCCCTACAGCCTTCAGCTGTATCAGCCAAGCCTCCCAGTTTGCTTTATTGAAATCAAGATAAGGTACATCCACTGCATCATCTAGCCACCTCGTGATGTCCCCATCAAAGACTATTTGGTCAAACACGACTTGCCCTTGCTAAAACCCTGTTGGCTACTCCTAATGACCCCACTGTCCTTGATATGCCTAAGGACAACACTGAGGACAAATTGCTACATTGCCTTTCCAGGGATGGAAGTGATGCTGACAGGTCTATAGTTCCCTGGGTTGTCCTTCTTACCCTTTGTGCTGGTTTGAACTAACTGGAGGATTTGAATGAGGAATTGGACTATAGGCTGAGAGAGGAAAGCACTGACAATGCTACTACTCTCAGAGCTTTACTGAGAACAAAAAAAAAAAAAAAAAAGAGTTGTAACCCAAATATAGATAAGTCTGAATGCTTCAGACCTCTCTGGGGCTGTGGATGGCTCCTTGCATGGCTCCTTTCTCCCTGCCTTTTGTAGCTTATTCTGAATAATTCCACTAACTTCTTTCCTACCGCTAAACCCCCTGGCTGATCTACCTCCACCTATCTGCTGCATTAACAGATGGTGAGATAAGACTGGGGAAAGGGGGAAGGTTGTAGGTGTGGTTGATTAGCCCTCTTAGAGATTTTGACCTGTGGGAGGGCTGTGGTGTTTCTGTATTACCTTTTCACTGTATATATCTGTAAATACTTGTTATATATTGTAAATATCTGCTTGTATATTAAGCGTTGCTGTAAATATAAAGCTTAATTCCTTAACTTCCAGCTGACTGAGTCTCAGCCTGGGTTATTTCAAAGGGGGGGGGGCAGGTAACTGCTAAACCACCACACCGTTTTTGAAGACTGCCGTGATGTTTGTGATGTTTACCCTCCTTCAGTTCCCAGGCTCCTCTCCTGTCCACCATGACTTACTGAAGATGATGGAGAATGGTCTGGCAATGACCTGTGCCAGCTCCCTCAGCACCCAGGGGTGAATCCTATTAGGATCCATGGACTTATGGATGTACAGATTACTCAATTGTTCCTTAACTCAGTCCTCATCAGCTAGGGAAGATTCCTCTGTTATGCATTCTTCTGGTGCCTCAAGTGTCAGGGGCTCCTGAGGACAGTCTCCAGCAGTATAGACAGAGACAAAGAAGACATTTTGTCACTCAGCCTTCTTTGTGGCCTGTCACCAGGGTACCCACCTCATTCAGCAGAGGGACATTGCCTCTAATATTAACTTTTCCTGTAATGTATTTGAAGAAGCCCTTTTTGTTATCCTTGACCTCCCTTGCAAGGTTGTGTTCCAACAAGGCCTTAGCCTTCCTAGTTGCCTCCCTACATCCTCTGACAACAGCCCTATACTCCTCCCAGATGGCCAGCCCCTCCCACCATGATCTGTAGGCTCTCTTATTCCACTTATGTTTTTTGTTATGTCTCTGTAACTACCACCAGGTCATAACCCTGTGACTGCACATGGGTTTCTAACTCCTCCTGTTTATTATCCATGCTGCACACATTGGTGTGTAAACATTTCAGGGATGGAGTCCAGTACATAGTTTTCAGCCTTGAAGGGAGTTAGACCCTCGGGTTATCTAAAATTCCAGCACCCTGCTCCTCAATTGTTGGGCTACTACACTCAGGGTTCTTGGTGGCAAGACCAGCTATATACCTGTCTCCCATTATAACTAGTTTAAAGCCTCATCAATGAGCCCAGCCAACTCATGCACAATGATTCTTTTCCCCTTGTGGGACAGATGAACTCCATCTGTCACCACTAGACCCAGTGCCAAGAAAACTTCCCATAGTCAAAGAAACCAGTGTTCTGTTGGCAGCACCAACCTCTAAGCCATGTGTTAATCACATGGTTTTTTTCCTTCCTTCAATATCTCTACCTGTCACTGCAGGGATGGAGGAGAACACCACTTGTGCTCCCGAGCCCTCAAGTAATCTCCCCAAAGCCCTGACGTCTTTTAAAATTGTTTTTATACTCCTATGCTTGCCTTATCACTCCCAGTCTCAATAAGCAGTAATGGTAATAGTCTGAAGGCCACACCAGACTAGGATGTTCTCAACCAGCTGTGTGAGGTTGCAATCATACTCCCTTAAAAATTATGATGGCAGAGTCTTTCTGCTACCTCTGCACCCTAGAAAATGAATATTTATTTGCTTCATTTACAATTAAGTATTCAAAAAGATATTGTTATCTTTACAGAAGCCCAGAGAGTGAAAGCAGATTCTGGGCTGCATCAAGTGAAGTCTGGCCAGAAGGGCAAGAGAGGGGATTCTGCTCCTCTGTTGAGACCACACCTGAAACACTGTGTCCAGTTCTGGAGCCCCTGTGATGGGAAAGATCTGGAGATGCTGGAGCATGTCCAGAGAAGGGCCACAAGGATGATCGGAGGGCTGGAGCTGCTCTCCTATGGGGGCAAGCTGAGAGAGCTGGGGTTGTTCAATCTGGAGAAGATAAGGCTCCCAGAAAATCTTCTTGTGGCCTTCCAGTATCTGAAGAGGGCTACAAGAAAGATGGGAGGGACTTTTTAGGGTTTGAGGTGATAGGACTGGGGGAATGGATCCAAGATAGAGAAGGGCAGATTGAGATTAAATGTTAGAAAGAAGTTCTTCAGCATGAAGATGGTGAAAGACTGGCACAGGTTGCCCAGGGACGTGATGGAAGCCTCATGCCTGGAGGTGTTTAAGGCCAGGCTGGATGTAGCTGTGGGCAATCTGATCTAGTGTGAGGTGTCCCTGCCCATGGCAGTGGAATTGGAGCTAGATGATTCTTCGGGTCCTTTCTAGCTCTGACAATTCTGTGATTATTGCTTTGTTATATGGAACTACTGAATTGTCTTTATGCAATCAAATTATGAAAAAAAAAAAAAAGAAGAAAAAAAAAGAACAAGGGAAAAAAGGTAAAATCACCAGCAGCTATTATAAAAAGGCAAGGTTTGTGCTTCAGTTTTGGGTTTGATTCTGTTTTGATTTGGGGTGGGTTTTGGGTATTTTAAAATTTAATTTCTTTGATTGATTGATTGGGTGGTTTGGGGATTTTTTGTTGGTTGGTTGGCTGATGGTTTGTGAGTTATATATATATATATATCTGTCTGTGTATATAAAGATGGAAAGGATCTTAGACATCATCTAACCCAAACCCTGCCATGGACAGGGACACCTCTCAACCAGCCCAGGTTACTCAAGGCCCCATCTAACCTGGCCTTGAGCATTTCCAGGGAGCAGCCATCCACAACCTCCCTAGACAATAAATTCCAGACTCTTGACACCCTCCTAATTAATAATTTCTCCCTAAGATCTAATCTAAACCTAGTCTCCTTCAATTTCAATCCTTTTCCCTTTGTCCTGTAGGTGGGCACTCTTGTAAAAAATCCCTCTACAGCCTTCCTGGAGGATCTCTTCAGCTATTGCGAGAAAACTGTAAGGATCCCCTAGAGTCTTCTCTTCTCAGTAAAAAACAAATGTGGATCAAATTCATTTAACATATTTTCTGTGACCTCTACGTGTCAGGGAATCCTTCAAAAGAAATAAATCACTAATGGTTAGTGTGGTGCCGTGTCCATGGATGTAGCATATGCTATGGACTATAAATGGGGCTCCTCTACCTCTTGCAGGACCAGTTTGCACATAGGCTGCAGAATGTGACACCAGCTTCAGTGCAAAAGTGAGTTACAGCCTGTGGAAGAGGATAAAAACTGAGATTAGAGAGAGCATCAGGACTGTCCTGCATTTTATCAGTTCAGCACAGACATGACAAGACTCAGGACAGCTGCTCGAGAAATTTATTGATATTAGAACACATGGAGGACTCTATCTGCCACAACTTTATTAGTGTGAGGATTTTGCTATTCTGTGGAAAGATTTGGATGGACCTTAGAAGGCACAGAAGCTGCAGCTGTTAAGAATCACCTTTCACCTTGGCTAAGGAAGTTTCTGAGGGAGCAGATGGTTCTGAGTTTCAAAGCATGAATCACTGTCACAAGGCCTACGGTATGAAGGACTGGGTGCCTGGGAGACCTTGGCTGAGTGCCAGGTGCCCACAAAGTTGCTGTCTTATTCTTCATCAGGACAAGAAGGAGTGTGTGAAAGAAAATAAAATGGAAAAACATTTGTTGGTCAAGCCAAAGGCAATTTGAAGAAGAAAAAGCAAAGTTCACACATGGAAACAACAAATGAATTTAAAAAATAATAAATAAACATTTATTCTCTATTTCCCACCAGCTGCTGATGCTCAGATACTCCCCAGGAAGCAGTGCTTCAATAAGCATAATGGTTGCTCCTGAAGAAAAACAGCTAAGTAACCAATGGTCCTTCACCAAATCACAGAACTGCCATGGATGGAAGTGGCCTCAAGTATCATCTAGTTCCAACGCCCTGCCTTGGGCAGGGACACCTCACACTATAGATGAGCTTGCCCAGAGACACATCCAGCCTGGCCTTAAAAACATCCAGGGATGAGGCTTCCACCACTTCTTTAGGCAACCTCCCTCCTCCTTTCCCTAGACTTTAATTTCTGAAATGACATCCTATAACATGGAATATCTTATTGGTCAGCTGGGTTCGTGGTATGATCCCTCCCAAGATCTTATCCAGACACTTGCTGCAAAATATGCTGTGTGGGCAAAATTTTGCCTTTATAGGTGGAGAGCATTAAGCAGCTACTGGGAAAATGGAATCTCCAGTGAGATGAAAAATCCAATATATTCCATGATCTTTTCCCTTCTTGATAAAAGCATGTGTATCAGATTTCCTAGCACATGTATTGAATCATAGGATCATAGAATGGTTTGAGTTGGAAGGGACCTTAAAGATCATCTAGTACCAACTCTCTTCCCACTAAATTCTCTTGATAAAGAGCCCTATCCAGCCCAGCTTTGAACACCTCCAGGGAGGGGGCATTCACAACCTCCCTGGGCAATCTGTTCCAATGTCTCACCACCCTCACTGTGAAGGATTTCTTCATTATGTCCAGTTTAAATCTGCCTTTCTCAAGCTGCAATCCATTCCCTCTCATCCTGTCATTCCATGCCTTTGTCAAAAGAACCTCCCGAGCTCTACTGTAGCCCTATTTTCCTACAGGAAGGTTGCTGTAAGGTCTCCATGGCGCTTTATCTTCCCCAGCTCACTCAGCCTAGTCTCATATGGGAGGTGCTCCAAGCCTCTGATCATCTTCTTGACTACTCCTGTAAATTTTCCCAAAGAGTTAGGCACCCGATACATGATTTTTGTAATCAGGCTCTCAAAATAAACTAATTCAATGCCTATTATTCCATTTGAACTGCAAATGCAAAGCATTTTCCTCTTCCAATTTGCCAAAAAAGAATAATCAAAACAAACAAAACAAACATTTTTTTGCATGTCCAAGTAGACCTTTCTCCACATTGCTGTTGTTTCAAAGTAATAAACCAGCTTTTGTGCAGAAAAAAAAAAAAAAAAAAGATTGTTTCTGTGACAATGTGTTCTTCTTCTGGAAAATGTAGAATCATAGAATCGTAGAATGGTTTAGGTTGGAGGAGACCTCAAAGATCATCCAGTTCCAACCCCCTGTCATAGGCAGGGACACCTCCCACTAGATCAGGATGCTCAAGACCTCATCCAGCCTGACCTTGAACACCTCCAGGGAGGGAGCAGCCACAACCTCCCTGGGCAACCCGTTCCAGTGTCTGGTAAGTGTCTTTCCTTTCCTGCCTATAAACTTATTAATGTCAATTTGTAATATTTTTGTACATGGCTACGCTCATAGGTTTTTGCTTCTAATACTGAGATCTGTCCTAACATCTTCAGTGGCCACATGGGCAGTGGTACTGAGGCACACTCAGCCAGTTCACCAACAACAAGCTTTGAGGTGTGGCTGATAGCCAGAGGGAAGGGATCCATCCAGAGGGATCTGCACAGGCTGCAGAGCTGGGCCCAAGCCAACCTCATGAGATTCAAGAAGACCACATGCAGGGTCCTGTATCTGGATGGGGGCAATGCCAGGCACCAATATAAGCTGGGCAGCCCTGAAGAAGAGAACTTGGGGGTGCTGTTAGACGAGAAGCTCAACGGGAGACATCAGTGTGAACTTGCAGCCTAGAGAGCCAAGAAGATCCTAGGCTGTATCCAGAGCAGTGAGGGCAGCAGGTAGAGGGAGGGAAGTCTGCCCCTCTACACTGCTCTGCTGAGACCACACCTAGAGCACTGTGTCCAATTCTGAAGCCACTGGGACAGGAAAGATCTGGAGGTGCTGGAAGGTGTCCAGAGAAGGGCCATGAGGATGATCAGAGGGCTGCAGCTTCTCTGATGTGGGAATAGGCTGAGATAGTTGGGGGCATTCAGTCTGGAAAGGAAAAGGCTCCCAGGAGACCCTCCTGTGGCCTTCCAGTATCTGAAGGGGACCACAAGAAAGCTGGCCAGGGACTTCTTAGCATGTCAGGCAATGACAGGATTCAGGGGGATGGATCCAAGCTAGAGGAGGGCAGATTTAGATTACATGTTAGGAATAAGTTTTTCATCATGAGGGTGGTGAGAGACTGGCACAGGTTGCCCAGGGAGGTGGTTGGAAACCTCATGTCTAGATGTTTATAAGGCCGGGCTGGATGTGGCTCTGGGCAAGCTGTCAGGAATCTTGGAACTAGATGATCCTTTAGATGCCTTCCAGCCCTGACAACTCTGTGATTCTGTGATTTTTTTTCTCCTGAAAGCATTACAAAACCCCCTCCTTGTCCTGACAGCACATCTGAGACTGCACCACAAATGCTTCATGCAAACGAAGGCACAGGAAATCAAAGAAATGGATTTTCAAAGTTCCTTTTGATAATCTAAGAGGAATAAATTCATACAATTACTCCTGTCCATGTTTTAAGTTCCGCTGATTGCTTTCCACATCATCTTCTCTCTACAGTGAAGCTGAATACTCTTAACATGCAGCAGTAGCAGAAGATGAAATGAAAAAAAAAGTCTAATCAAACAAACAAAAAAAAAACCAATCCAAAACAACCCCAATCTCAGCTCTGATCTTTACAAATAACAACATCTGGCGCCTCACTGCAAGAAGGACATTGAAGTGATGGTGTAGGTCTGGAGAAGGGCAACAAATCTGGTGAGAGGTCTGGAAAACAGGGCTGGGAAGGACCAGCTGAGGGAGCTGAGGATGTTTAGTCTGGAGAAAAGGACACGTAGTCGCCATTTTAAGAATTTTAAAAACAAAAATGAAAGGGGAGCAGGGAAGCTGCTGTTGTAATTGCATGTGCCGTTTTAACACTGTTGCTGGAGACGATGCTCAAGCCTCATGTGACTCACCCGGTAGAAATGGCAGATCAATCAGCAGTGGACCAGCCAGCGCTGAGAGGACCGGCCCTGTGTGGCAAAGCCCCAGCGGCACCGTGGGCACCACCATGATGCACATGGACAAAGGGGGCGTGTCCAGCGCCAATTGCAGCATGCCCAACTTGGCCAGCAGCAGCAGCTTGACCCCGCCTGCCACAGCAAATGGCAGCACAAACCCCCCGCAGAACTTCTCCCTTGGCCCCATCACAACAAGAAGAATGAAAGTCTGTGCATCGGATTTGGCAGGGACCAGTACCACACAGCAAAGTGACAGTAATGACTCTGACTCTATCACGATTATAAGCATGCCACGAAAATAAATCAGACACACTCAACAGGACTATACACGGGCAAAAGGCCAGTCTCTGCTGGCTTGGCTCCTGCACTGCTGGGATGTGGAGAGCTAGATGGTGGAACTGGACCAGAGGGAGGTAAAACAACTGGGGTCCTTGTTGAGGGATGGTGGGGTGGATAAAGAACTGGGGAGGCTGGATGGGACCCACTCACTTTGGGCTAGGCTTCTCACAGCCATAAGGTGTAGGTACCCTACAAAGGAAGACATGGTGTACCATCCCTTTAAATGGACTAACATGGAACAGGGGATCACATGCTTAAGGCAGTTGGCAGTCCAGGAAATAAGCTATGGGAATGGGCAACTGTCTGTGGACCCTGATGAAATTAGAATGAAGCCAGCTCTCTTAAGGAGGCTGGCCCAAGGTGCAACCCCTGATTATTTGCACACACTGGGAGGACTGCTACTGGGGATGGACCTTAATAATCTCCCAAACATAAGGGAGTATGTAGGGGACCTCAGACAGTTTGAGGACAGTGTGATCCGAAAAGCCCTTGTATCAGATGTACAAACCCTCACTAGAGACATGGATGAGCTCAAATCCACTGTCTCTCAGCTCAGGAGTGGGGAGGAAGCTTGACTCTCACCCTCTGAGTGTGTTCAGGTATCAGATGTTAGGAGCACCCTTCACCATGACCCTGCCCCTCCTCCTCAAAGAAAGCGAGCCCAAACCCAGCAGGGAACATCCAGGGGTTCACTGCGGAAGACCCTGTGTCACGATGGTAAGCACATGGACAGATGGCATGGCCAGCCCACTTCAGCCCTGTGGGCCAGAGTAAAGGAGCTGCAGGTGCTGGTAATGGGCGTAACTCCAGAAAGAGGGTGGCTCCAGTGTCCCGGAGGCAGGCCCCTAGGCTGAGAGGTGGTGACATCAACACTTCAAGCCTGTGCACGTCCTGTGGGAACCACCTCCAGCATTAGAGGCTTCCTGTCTCCAGCCAGGTGGAGCAGGGATATCTGGGTGTACTGGGATGTGTTTGTGAAATGGCCTGGCACCTCAAGGGTGCAGAAGCATAGGGCTCTAGTGGATACAGGTGCTAATGCACCCTGATATTCTCCACCCACAGGGGTTCAGAGCCCATAACCATATCAAGGGTTACAGGAGGATCATGGGATCTGACTGTACTGCAGGCTGAGATTAGCCTCACCAGGAATGCATGGGAGAAGCACCCCTTAGTGACTGGTCCTGATGCACTTTGCATACTTGATATGGACTTTCTGAGGGAGGTTTACTTCAAAGACCCAAAAGGATACAAGTGGGCTTTTGGGATAGCAGCTGTAGAGACTGCCGATAAGGAACAGCTGTCTATCATGCCTGGCCTTTCAGATGAACCTTCTGCAGTTGGGAAACACAAGGTGCAGGATGTACAGGTACCAATTGCTTCTCGAGTACATAGGAAGCAATACTGGACTGCTGCAATTATTAATTTTTATTACGGTTAATAATTGCGGGTTTTCTGGGAATATTTCCCCGGGTTCGTTTGGATGTTTGGTTGGCAAAAATAACTACACAAAATCACTTAAAACACTGAATTAAACAGTTTAAAGAGTCAGAACTTAGGAAACAGAGAGCCTAAAAACAAAAGCAATCCTAACCACGGGTGAAAATACTCACAAATGCGCGCTAGATAAAGGACTTGTCCTGAGGAAAGAGAAAAGAAAGGGGTTTGCCTTTGCAGCTTTGCAAAATGCCGTGCTGTCGCTGCTGCTGCTTGCTGCAAAACACGTGGCTGCTGCTGCACAGGGTGCGGAGAACTGTGTTCCTCGCGGAGGTGGAGATAGAGAGCAAACTAACGGCTGATTGCCTCCCCTTAAATACTCCATTAGGAAGCGTGGAACTGACCAATAGGCACTTAGCATCCACTGTCTGGCCAATCGGTTCAAAAATCCCGTGCCCAAAGGCGGGACCTAACACCCTGAGAGACAGCGCAGGTCACCTGACTCGTGCATGTGACCTGTCTATGTGGCCTGGGACTTCCTGGTTCTGAAGCCATGTGGTCTGTCCCCTGCTACCCCGCCCCTGGACCTTACAACAGGGAGGGGGAGGGAATCCCAGGATTTGAAACAACTCTGGTCAAAATTTATGCTCATCCCAGGACATGAACTGACAGAGACTCTCTGCTTCCCATTCTTCAACTGATCTATCAGCTAGAGAAACAGGATGTTGTCATCAAGACTCACTCCCCCTTCAACAGTCCCATCTGGCCAGTGCGGAAGGAGAACAGTGAGTGGAGGCTTACAGCGGACTTCAGAGGCCTGAATGAAGTCACTCCACCACTCAGCACCACTGTGCCAAACAAGCTGGAGCTGCAGTATGAACTGGAATCGAAAGAGGCAAAATGGTACACCACCATTGATATTGCTAATGTGTTGTTCTCCATTCCCATCTCAGAAGAATGCAGACAGCAGTTTGCTTTCATCTGGAGGGGAGTCCAGTATCACTGGAAATGACTCCCAATGGGTTGGAAGCACAACTCAACTATATGCCATAGCATAATTCAGACTGCAGTGGAGAAGGCTGGAGCTCCTGAGCACTTGCAATTCACCGATGATATCATTGTATGGGGCAACACCACAGAGGAGGTCTTCAAGAAAGGCGAGAAGATTATCAACACTCTGTTAGAGGCTCGCTTTGCTATCAAGAGCAGCAAGGTGAAGGAACCTGCCAGAGAAATCCAATTCCTGGGAGTTTGATGGCAAGATGGCCACCGCCATGTTCCCATGGAGGTGGTCAATAAGGTAGCCACTATGGTGGAGCCCACCAACAAGAAGGAGACATAGTCCTTGGGGTTTGTGGGCTTTTGGAAAATGCACATTCGCAGGTACAGTCAAATCGTGAAACCTCTGTTCCATGTAACTAGAAAGAGAAACAACTTTGAGTGGGGACCTGAATAACAGGTGGCATTCGACCAGATAAAGCAAGAAGTGGTCCATGCCATGGCCTTGGGACCAGTTTGAACTGGCCCAGAGATTAAGCACATCCTCTACACTGCAGCTGGTGAGAATGGACCCAGCTGGAGCTTTGGCAAAGAGCTCCAGGGAAGATATGAGGCCACCCACTCAGGTTTTGGAGCAAGGTGTACAAAGGCTCAGAGGCCAACTACACCCTGACAGAAAAGGAGATTCTCACTGCCTATAAGGGAGTTCGAGATGCTTCTGAGGTAATTGGGACTGAGCTGCGACTTCTTCTAGCTCCCAGGCTCCCTGTTTTAACCTGGATGTTTAAAGTGAAAGGTTCCACTCCACACCATGCCACAGATGCCGCCTGGAGCAAATGGACCATTCTGATAACCCAGAGGGCTAGGATGGGAAGCTTTGATCACCCTGGCATAGTTAAGGTTAACACCAACTGGCCAGAGGGCACTGACTTCAGAGTGCCCCCAGAAGAGAAGTCAGAAGCTCCCCCATACACTGACCTTCCAGAGGATGAGAAGAAGTACACTTTGTTCACAGAAGGGTCCTGCTGTCTTGTGGGCAGTAAGTGGAGATGGAAGGCTGCCACCTAGAACCCTACACAGGGTTGCAGAGGCAAGAGATGGGAAGGACGAATCCAGCCAATACGCTGAGGTAAAAGGGATCCAGCTAGCCCTGGACATGGCAGAGTGAGATCAGTAGCCAGTGCTGTACATCTACACTGACTCATGGATGGTGGCAAATGCCCTATGGGGGTGACTGAAGCAGTGGAAGCAAAATGACTGGCAGAGGAAAGGCAAACCTATTTAGGCTGCTAACCTTTGACAAGACCTTTCTGCCCGCCTGGACAAGCTGCCTGTGAATATCTGGCATATCAGCACTCATGTCCCAAGAAGCAGAGCAAATGAAGAGGAACACCACAACCACCAAGATGACCTAGCTGCCAAGATATCCCAGATCGACTTGGACTGGAAACACAAAGGTGAACTGTTCCTAGCACAGTGGGCCCATGACTCTTCCAGTCACCAAGGGAGAGATAATATGTACCAGTGGGCTAGGGACAGGTCAGTGGACATACCCATGGATGCCACAGCACAGGTTATCCATGAATGTGACATCTGTACTGCCATAAAGCAGGCCAAGCGCATGAAACCTTTGTGGTATGGAGGAAGGTGGTCCAAGTAAAGGTATGGGGAGGCCTGGCAGATAGATTACATCACTCTGCCTCGCTCTCGTAGCAACAAACAGTATATGTTGACCATGGTAGAGGTGGCTGAAAACCTACTCAGTACCTCATGCCACAGCCTGTAACACCATTCTGGGCCTGCAGAGGCATATTCTGTGGAGATGTGGTACCCCAGAAAGAATTGAGTCAGATAATGGGACCCATTTCAAGAACAACTGGGCAAAAAAGCATGAGATTGAGTGGGTTTTCCATATCCCACACCATGCACAAGGTGCAGGGAAGGTTGAATGCCACAATGGCCTACTTAAAACCACCCTGAAAGCTATTGGACGTGGCACTTTCAAGAACTGGGAAAAACAGCTAGCTGAAGCCATCTGGATGGTGAACACCAGGGGATCAGGCAACGGGGCTGGTCCTACCCAGTTTGCCATATTGCCTATAGTCAAGGGGAATGGGGTTCCCATAGTCTGTGAGAGGAATCTCTTTGGAAAAACCATGTAGGTTACTCCTGCTGCTGGTGGGGGAAAACCCATAAGAGGCATGGTCTCTGAAGAAGGCCCTGGTCGCACATATTGGGTCATGTTTGAGAGTGGTGATATTCAGTGTGTTCCCCAGAGAGACCTCAATCTGGTCGAGAAAGGTTAGAACCCAAGTCAGAAAGGCAGCTCCCTTGTAATACAGTTACTGTATAATAGTTTCTTTTAGTTGTTCTAAGTTTTTTCCCCAGCTACCTCAGTACCAACAGGTGTCCAACAGAACTCACAGCTACTGCAGAATCTGGAGGAAGACCACATCATCTCACCTCCACCTGTTTCCCTGATGCTACGCAGCAAGAAATCTGTTCCTGTGCTGCTCTGAAGAACTATTTCTGTTCCCTGATTCCTTCCCCCATGGTTCCTGCTCTGCTCACACTAATCTGCCCTGGAGAAATCCATCACTTCAGAGTATCACCAGGACTATAAGAAGACTCACAACAAGGACTTTGCATCCACAACTCACACCATGGATACATCCAGATGAGAAGATCTATTTGCAGGAAAATGGCAGTGATCTAACCAAAGGGTGGAATGTAAAGGGTTAAGCCCACCTGGGAACCCTCTGATTCCTCCCATGGGGTGGTCTGACCTTGTCCCAGGTGTCATGGTTAGCCACTTCCACTTCCTGCTAGGACCTGGCTATAAAAAGGTGAAGCCATCTTGTTCTCTCTTCTTCTCATCCTGCTTGCCTGGAGGAAATACTCTGCTGCTTCTGCTGCCAGACCATGTGCTCTCTGCCACCATACGGAGGCCAGCGGCAGCCTGAGCACTTTCAGCACCTACAATAGGTCCGGTAGCCTGAGCAGCTGCGGCTAGCTAACAGGTAACACGAGGGAAATAGCGGCGGGGTGGGCTCCTGAACGCACCTGCGCAGGGGGCAGTGATGTAGCTGGGGGCGTTCCCGTGCTGCCGCGCGGAATTTA
>VWZI01007919.1:1486-12193 GCA_013396835.1 Psilopogon haemacephalus
GTGTAGATATTAAGCAGGATTGAGCCCAGCCCTGATGCTGGACTCAATCCCTCATCCAGAGCATCAGTGTAGATATTAAGCAGGATTGAGCCCAGCCCTGATGCTGGACTCAATCCCTCATCCAGAGCATCAGTGTAGATATTAAGCAGGATTGAACCCAGCACTGATGCTGGACTCAATTCCCTCATCCAGAGCATCAGTGTAGATATTAAGCAGGACTGAGCCCAGCACTGATGCTGGACTCAATTCCCTCATCCAGAGCATCAGTGTAGATATATTAAGCAGAACTGAGTCCAGCACTGATAATGGACTCAATACTCTCATCCAGAGCATCAATGAAGATATTAAGCAGGATTAAGCCCAGCACTGATACTGGACGGGGGGGCCTCATCCAGAGCATCAATGATGATATTAATTGGGACTGAGCCCAGGCCTGATGCTGGACTCAATCCTCTCATCCACCTCATCAGGATCATCAATGTATTAACTTTTGGCTTTTTTTTTTGTTTGTTTCTTTCTTTTTTTTTAAGGGGATGATGTAGTCTTCGAAGATGAAATCGCTGCACTGCAAGTGCAAGTGGATAAGCTGACTGCTATGGGAGTGAACAAAATCATTGCTCTGGGCCACTCTGGTTTTGCTGTGGACAAGAGCATTGCCCAGAAAGTGAGAGGAGTGGATGTTGTGATTGGAGGGCACACCAACACATTTCTCTACACAGGTATTGCACTTCTTAACCCCCAGCGTTGCTCCTCCAGCAGACCTGGAACTGGTTGTTCCCCCTTCTAAAAAATCTCCAGAGGGCTGTGACAAAATGTGGCTTGCTGCTGGCTCTTCTGAGCCAGATTTGACACTGGCACCCATCTGCCAGTGGCAGGGCAGGATTGAAGCCTGCCTGGGGGGGGGGCCAGAAGTGCCCTGGCTCCCTCAGATGCTTCCTTCCCTCTGTTGGGATGTTGCTGTTGACAGGTTCCAAGCACTGAGGCAGCAGTACCCATCAATTACTGCCTGACTTCTACCTGCTTCTAGTTCACACACAGAATGGATTAAAAAGAATATATATATACATTTACATTTAAATTTCTGTTTAACAAACAAAACCCCCCCCCCCCTCCCCAAAAAAAAGTCTCATGAGCCGTCAGGGTTGGTTTTCCATAGAGCCTGATTCTGCATCCGTAGCTCTCTCTCATCATCCCTGCCACTCAAACACTTTCCCCACCTTTCCTCTTGCCTTTTTCTTTTTTTTTTTTTCCAGCCCTCCTTTTAATCTCTCACTGTTATTCTTCTTCCCCCCCTAGAGCCAGACATCGTTCCAGAGGTAAGTGTGGACCTGCTTTCTTCCAGCAGCACTTCTGCTTTGTGGTAGAACCTGCCACCAGCAGCTTCCCCCCTCCTTCTGCTACTGTCTAGGGACACAAGGAAGAGAAAGAAAAGCCTTTTTTCTTTTTTTTTTTTCCTGTCCCATTAACCCATCAAAGGTAGCTCATTAAATCTGCCAGGAACTTTATCAGGTGCTTGAGAGCAGAACAGGAACTCTCTGTGCAGAATCTTCAGCCAAATCTCACTTGTGCCCCAGTCACAGGAGTATCACAGAAGTGTTAGGGGTGGGAAGGGACCTCCAAAGCTCATCCAGTCCTGAGCTTGCACCAAAGAGGCCTGAGCAGCTTCTCAGGGAGGGATTCTCCTCCTGTAACCCACTCTTGAGAGACCTCACCTGGAGTACTGTGTCCAGCTCTGGATGTGGAAGTGTTGGGAGTAGGTCCAAAGGAGGGCTGAGAAGGTCATAGAATGGTTTAGGTTGGAAGGGACATGGGCAGCTGCTCAGGGAAGGGGATTCTCCTGTAACCCACTCTTGAGAGACCTCACCTGGAGTACTGTGTCCAGCTCTGGATGTGGAAGTGTTGGGAGTGGGTGTAAAGAAGATCATAGAACCTGTGGATCTGAGAAGATCATAGAATGGATTAGGTTGGAAGGGACTTCAAAGCTCATCCCCAGTCCTGAGCTTGCATCAAGAGACATGGGCAGCTGCTCAGGGAAGAGGATTCTCCTGTAACCCACTCTTGAGAGACCTCACCTGGAGTACTGTGTCCATCTCTGGACGTGGAAGTGTTTGGGAGTGGATCCAGAGAAGGGCTGAGAAGATCATAGAATGGTTTAGGTTGGAAGGGACCTCCAAGATCATCCAGTTCCAACCCCCCTGTGCCATAGGCAGAGACACCTCCCACTAGATCAGGATGCTCAAGGCCTCATCCAGCCTAGTCCTGAACAAAGTCGAGAAGGAGAAGAACCTCCCTAGCCCTGCTGGCCACACGTTTTCTGATGCCCCCCAGGCTGCCATTGGCTCTCCTAGTCCCAAGGCCCCATGCAGTACTTGCTGCCCACCAGCACTCCAAGGTCTTTCTCTGTGGAGCTGCTTTCCAGCAGGGCAGCTCCCAGCCTGATGATGGTTTTGCTGAAAATAGCTCTGGTCTGCAGGAGTCGTTCAAAACATTGCTCATTAGTTTGGTGCAGCAATAACCATCATGGAAACTCCTTGGAAGGGACCTCCAAGATCAGCCAGTTCCAACCCCCCTGTGCCATAGGCAGGGACACCTCCCACTAGATCAGGTCACTCAAGGACTCATCCAGCCTGGCCTTGAACACCTGCAGGGAGGCTGTGATGCACAGAAGGAGGTTGTGCTCCACAACCTCCCTGGGCAACCTGTGCCAGTGTCTCACCACCCTCACTGCAAACAAATTCCTCCTAACATCCACTTTCAATCTCCCCTCTCCCACTTTAAACCCATTCCTCCTCATCTTCTCATCCCCAGCCCTTGTCAATAGTCCCTCCCCAGCCCTCCTGCAGCCCCCTGCAGATCCTGCAAGGCCACTCCAAGGTCTCCTGGCAGCCTTTTCTTCTCCAGGCTGCACAGCCCCAACTCTCTGTGCCTGTGCTCAGAGCAGAGCTGCTGCAGCCCTCTCAGCTGCATCTTGGTGGCCTCCTCTGCACTGGCTCCACCACTTGCATGTGCTGCTTGTGCTGGGGGCTGCAGAACTCCACACAGTATGATCTTGGGAGGTTTCTTCCAACCTGGCTGACTTCTATGATTCTATGAAATAACATTGGACTGGGAGACCTTTCTTGGTGCCTTAAACCTTACACCAACCTTCCAGTATCTGAAGGGGCCTACAGGAGGGCTGGGGAGGGACTGTTCACAAGGTCTGGTAATGACAGGATGAGGGGGAATGGGTTCAAACTGGCAGAGGGGAGATTTAAAGGGGATGTTAGGAGAAAGTTCTTCACAGTGAGTGTGGTGAGACACTGGCACAGGTTGCCCAGGGAGGTTGTGACTGCTCCTTCCCTGGATGTGTTCAAGGCCAGGCTGGATGAGTTCTTGAGCATCCTGATCTAGTGAGAGGTGTCCCTGCCTATGGCACAGGGGGGTTGGAACTGGCTGAGCTCTGAGGTCTCTTCCAACCTAAACCATTCTATGATTCCAACCCCTGAGGTTTCCATGGCTCCATGTGAGCGATCAGATGTGTGTCCAGCCCAGCCCAGCCATGGGTGTTCCTGCTGAATGGCCTCTTTGGGCTTCTTAAGGCTGACAAACGTTTTGAGATGTGATTCCAGCAAGTCCTTGAAGATCTTCTCCCCCTGCTTGTTTTGTGCAGGCAGCCCACCCTCTACTGAGCAGCCTGCTGGCCCCTACCCATTCCTATCATTGTTAGACCTTGTCAATAGTCCCTCCCCAGCCCTCCTGGATCCCCCTTCACATCCTGCAAGGCCACTCCAAGGTCTCCTGGCAGCCTTCTCTTCTCCAGGCTGCACAGCCCCAACTCTCTCAGCCTGTCCTCTAGAGCAGAGCTGCTGCAGCCCTCTCAGCTGCATCTTGGTGGCCTCCTCTGCACTGGCTCCAACCCTTCCATGTCCTGCTTGTGCTGGTGTCCTGCTTGTGCTGGGGGCTCCAGAACTCCACACAGTATGATCTTGGGAGGTTTCTTCCAACCTGACTGACTTCTATGATTCCATGAAATAACATTGGACTGGGAGACCTTTCTTGGTGCCTTCCAACCCCTGAGGTTTCCATGGCTCCATGCGAGCGATCGGATGTGTGTCCAGCCCAGCCCAGCCATGGCTGCTGCTGCTGAATGGCCTCTTTGGGCTTCTTAAGGCTGACAAACGTTTTGAAATGTGATTCCAGCAAGTCCTGGAAGGTCTCAGCTGCTTCCCCCTGCTTGTTTTGTGCAGGCAGCCCACCTTCTACTGAGCAACCTGCTGGCCCCTACCCATTCCTGGTCGACTCGGAGGACGGCAGGAAGGTGCCAGTGGTACAGGCTTATGCTTATGGAAAGTATCTTGGGTACCTAAATGTCACCTTTGATGAGAGAGGAGACGTGGTGGAGGCGGTTGGGAACCCCATCCTGCTGGACAGCAGCGTGCCTGAAGGTATGTGGGGCATTTGCTTGCAGCTCTCTCCTGCAGTTCCAGGTCTTGCCGTGTGAAAGGCAGGGAATGGTTCACCCTCTGCAGCCTGGAGAGGAGAAGGCTTCCAGGAGACCTTGGAGGGGCCTTGCAGGGTCTGAAGGAGGACTACAGGAAGGCTGGGGAGGGACTATTGACAAGGGCTTGTAATGACAGGAGGAGGAGGAATCATACAAACAGGGTTGGAAGGGACCACAAGGATCAGCCAGTCCCAACCCCCCTGCCATGCCCAGGGACACCCTACCCTAGAGCAGGCTGCCCACAGCCTCTGCCAGCCTGGCCAAAAACACCTCCAGGGATCTGGCCCCAAACACCTCCCTGCAGGGGCAACCCATTCCAGCCTCTCACCACTCTCATGCTCAACAACTTCCTCCTCACCTCCAGCCTCAGTCTCCCCACCTCCAGCTTTGCTCCATTCCCCCTGGTTCTGTCTTTCCTTGAGAGTTCTAGCCTGGGTTATATCAAAGGGTTGGGGAGGGCAGGTAACTGCTAAACCACCACAGAATGGAATGGAATGGAATGGAATAGAATAGAATGGAATGGAATGGAATAGAATAGAATAGAATAGAATAGAATAGAATAGAATAGAATAGAATAACAGAATATAGAATAGAATAGAATAGAATAGAATAGAATAGAATAGAATAGAATAGAATAGAATGGAATAGAATAACAGAATACAATAGACTAGAATAGAATAGAATAGAATAGAATAGAATAGAATAGAATGGAATAGAATAGAATGGATTAAAATTGAATGTAATAGACTAGACTAGAATAGAATGGAATAGAATAGAATGGAATAGAATAACAGAATACAATAGACTAGACTAGATTAGACTAGAATAGAATAGAATAGATTAAAATTGAATGGAATAGAATAGAATGGAATAGAATAGAATGGAATAGAATAACAGAATACAATAGACTAGAATAGAATAGAATAGATTAAAATTGAATGTAATAGAATAGAATGAAATAGAATAGAATGGAATAGAATAGAATGGAATAACAGAATACAATAGACTAGACTAGATTAGACTAGAATAGAATAGAATAGAATGGATTAAAATTTAATGTAATAGACTAGAATGAATAGAATAGAATAGAATAGAATAGAATAGAATAGAATAGAATAGAATAGAATAGAATAGAATAGAATAGAATAGAATAGAATAGAATAGAATAGAATAGAATAGAATAGAATAGAATAGAATAGAATAGAATAGAATAGGATAGAATAGAATAGCCTGGGCACCTGATTTTCTTCTGCCTGGCTGCTCCTCTCCCAGGCCCCCTTTGAAGTGAGTGTAGACGACAGAGAGCTCCAAGAGCCTTTCAAGGCAGAGCAGAGCACTCCAGAGCCCCGAAGAGCAGGAGTTCTACTCCCTGAGCTTCTTGCTGGCCGAGGTGTGACGGAGAGGAGGTTGCTTCCATGGTGTTTTACAGATGAGCACGTCAAAGAAGAGGTGGAAGAGTGGAGGAGAAGCCTGGGGAGCTACTCGGAGGAGATCGGCAAGACCAGCGTGTACCTGAACGGCACCAGCCGAGCCTGCCGCTTCCAGGAGTGCAATATGGGGAACCTGCTCTGTGATGCTGTGGTAAGGCATGGCCAGCCCGGGGCAAACCACAGCTCAGAGTGCTGCCAGGGTCAGAGAATCATAGAATGGGTTAGGATGGGAGGGAGCTCAAAGCTCAGCCAGTTCCAGCATCCGCAAGCAGGGACACCTCCTGCTGGAGCAGGTCGCTCGAGGACTCATCCAGCCTGGTCCTGAACACCTCTAGGGAGGATGTGGAGCACAGAAGCACCCAATGTGATCTTTGATCACATTGGGTGCTTCTGTGCTCCACATCCTCCCTGGGCAACCTGTGTCAGTGTCTCACCACCCTCACTGCAAACAGCTTCCTCCTACCATCCAGTTTCAATCTCCCCTCTGCCATTTCAAATCCATTCCTCTTCCTCCTCCTGTCATTACAAGACCAGCACAAAATAGGATAGAAGATGACATGGCCAGAAGATCACAGGCTGACAGGATGTCAGGGGTTGGAAGGAACCCAAAGAGATCATCCAGTCCAAGCCCCCCTGCTAGAGCAAGAGCAGACAATCTAACTCAGGGCACACAGGAATACATCCAGACAGAGCTGGAAAAGCTCCACAGAAGGAGACTCCACAACCTCTCTGGGCAGCCTGTGCCACTGCTCTGGGACCCACACAGGCAAGAAGGCATCACAAGGATCATCCAGTTCCAACCTCCTTGCCATGGTGCTGTGATTCTGTTGTCCAAGGCTGCTGGAGTCCAAAGCCTCTTCACAGTTTGAGGTATTGCCATGCCCAAGGACACCTCATACTAGATCAGGCTGACCAAATCATAGAATCACAGAATCCTAGAATCAGTCAGGGTTGGAAGGGAGCACAAGGATCAGCCAGTTCCAACCCCCCTGCCATGCCCAGGGACACCCTACCCTAGAGCAGGCTGCCCACAGCCTCTGCCAGCCTGGCCAAAAACACCTCCAGGGATCTGGCCCCAAACACCTCCCTGCAGGGGCAACCCATTCCAGCCTCTCACCACTCTCATGCTCAGCAACTTCCTCCTCACTTCCAGCCTCAATCTCCCCACCTCCAGCTTTGCTCCATTCCCCCCACTCCTGGCACTCCCTCAAAAGTCCCTCCCCAGCTTTTCTGCAGCCCACTTCAGATCCTGGAAGGCCACCAGAAGGTCCCCTGGGAGCCTCCTCTTCTTCAGCCTGCACAGCCCCAACTCTTTCAGGCTGTGCTCACAGCAGAGCTGCTGCAGCCCTCTGAGCATCCTCGAGGCCTTTCTCTGCACACCTCCAGCATCTCCACATCCCTCTTGTCCCAGGGGCTCCAGCACTGGATGCACTACTCCAGGTGGGCTCTCAGCAGAGCACAGCAGAGGGGGAGAATCCCCTCCCTGGCCCTGCTGCCCACACTGCTCCTGCTGCAGCCCAGCCTCTGCTTGCCTTTCTGCCCTGCAAGTGCACACTGCCAGCTTTCAGGGTCCCTTCTGTCATGAACTGTTTTACAGTGGGGCTGGAGGTAATATCAAAGAAGATAAGAAAACTTTCTGTCTTTTCTCACGCTCGGATTGCACTGGGGGTGAATCCCCAGAGCCTGGGCACAGTGAAGGTTAACCTAAGGCTCTCCTTTGGCAGCTCTACGAGAACGTGGGGAGCCCAGATAAGAAGTCCTGGAACCACGTCTCGATGTGCATCCTGAACGGAGGAGGCATTCGGGCACCCATCGACGAGCAGAGCACCAACGGTATGGAGCAGCCCTTGCTGGTAGCTTCAGCCAGAAGGAAGCCCAGGCAGGGCTCCAGGCTGGGGCCAGAGTGGCTGAGAGCAGGCATGCAGAGAGGGAGCTGGGGGTGCTGGGAGAGAGGAGCTGAAGAGGAGGCAGCAGTGTGCCCAGGTGGGCAGCAGAGCCAATGGCATCCTGGGCTGGAGCAGGAGCAGTGTGGGCAGCAGGAGCAGGGCAGTCCTTGTGCCCCTGTGCTCAGCACTGCTCAGCACACACCTTGAGTGCTGTGTCCAGCTCTGGTTGCCTCCATTGCAGAGAGATGTTAAGGTGCTGGAAGGTGCTGAGAGAAGGGCAGCAAGGCTGGGGAGGGGCCTGGAGCACAGCCCCAAGAGGAGAGGCTGAGGGAGCTGGGGGTGTGCAGCCTGCAGAAGAGGAGGCTCAGGGCAGAGCTCATTGCTCTCTGCAGCTGCCTGAAGGAAGGTTGTGGCCAGCTGGGGTTGGGCTCTGCTGCCAGGCAGCCAGGAACAGAAGAGGACACAGCCTCAAGCTGTGCCAGGGCAGGTTCAGCCTGGATGTTAGGCAGAAGTTCTTGCCAGAGAGAGTGATTGGCACTGGAATGGGCTGCCTGGGGAGGTGGTGGAGTCCCCATCCCTGGAGGTGTTCCAGAGGAGGCTGCGTGAGGCACTTAGTGCCATGGGTTAGTTAATTGGGAGGTGTTAGGTGATAGGTTGGACTCAATGATCTGGAAGGTCTTTTCCAGCCTGGTTAATGCTGTGGTTCCGTGAACTGCTGTGTGCTTGCATCTCAGCTTGCTGCTTGGCAGTCTCTCTTAGCAGCATCCTTTGCCCAGCAGCAAGGGTATGTAGCAAAGACACTTGGTCCAGTTGAAGTCACAGCACATGCAGGCACATCAAACTCACATCTCTTGGCCTTGCTTCTTGCTGGATGCTTAAGACACAGGCAGGTTCTCTGGTGGGGGCAGTGCTTGGGATTCTCCCCTCTGCTGCCCCTCGCTTTCTCACATTGCATTTGCCATATTCCTGGTGAAAACCAGGCTGGGAAATTATCCTGAAAGGATTTTAAGAGACAAACACCTCAATAGGAGCCAGCAGCCTGCCCAGGGCAGCTGAACAGCAGGCAGCAGTGTGCTCAGGTGGCCAAGAAAGCCAATGGCATCCTGGCTGGGATCAGAAATGCTGTGGCCAGCAGCAGCAGGGAGGGGACTGTCCCCTTGGACTGGGCTCTGGGGAGGCCACACCTTGACTACAAGAGGGATGTGGAGATGCTGGAGGTGTGCAGAGAAAGGCCTCGAGGATGCTCAGAGGGCTGCAGCAGCTCTGCTGTGAGCACAGCCTGAAAGAGTTGGGGCTGTGCAGGCTGCAGAAGAGGAGGCTCCCAGGTGACCTTCTGGTGGCCTTCCAGGATCTAAAGTGGGCTGCAGAAAAGCTGGGGAGGGACTTTTGAGAGTGTCAGGAAGAGATAGGACTGGGGGAATGGAGCAAAGCTGGAGGTGAGGAGATTGAGGCTGGAAGTGAGGAGGAAGTTGCTGAGCATGAGAGTGGTGAGAGGCTGGAATGGGTTGCCCCTGCAGGGAGGTGTTTGGGGCCAGCTCCCTGGAGGTGTTTTTGGCCAGGCTGGCAGAGGCTGTGGGCAGCCTGCTCTAGGGTAGGGTGTCCCTGGGCATGGCAGGGGGGTTGGGACTGGCTGATCCTTGTGCTCCCTTCCAACCCTGATTGATTCTAGGATTCTATGACTGCCATGTTCTGTTTTGGGCACTTCAAGGCAAGAGAGATGTGGAGGTGCTGGAGCCAGTGCAGAGCAGGGCAAGGAAGCTGTGAAGGGTCCGGGAAATAAATCTGCTGAGGAGAGAGTGAAGGAGCTGGGGCTGGGGAGTGTGAACCAGAGGAGGCTGAGGGCAGAGCTCATTGCTGCCTGCAGCTACCTGCAGGGACATTGTGGAGAGGCTGCTGCTGGGCTCTGCTCACAGGGAATGGGAGACACAACAAGAGGGAATGGCCTCAAGCTGAGCCTGGGGAGGGTTAGAGTGGACATCAGGAAACATTTTTTTCATGGCAAGAGTGGATAGGGAGTGGAATGAGCTGCCCAGGGAGGTGGTGGAGTCCCTCAGCCTGGCTGTGTTTCAGGGTGGTTTGGCTGTGGTGCTTTGGGGCTGTGGTTTCAGGGTGCACCTTGCAGAGCAGGGCTCTGGGTTGGGCTTGGCCATTCCAAGCAGAATGTTTCTGTGATTCTGTGTAAATAAGATTAAAAACAAAAAAAAAATAAAAGAAGCATATCAAGTCTTGTTCCCCTCCAGGCAGCATCACCGTGGAGGATCTGCTCTCTGTCTTGCCCTTTGGAGGTCGCTTTGATCTGGTCAGGCTGAGAGGCTCCACTCTGAAGGAGGCTTTTGAGCACAGTGTGCACAGATACGGCAGAGGAGGCGGAGAGCTGCTGCAGGTCGGAGGTACCCTTCTCTTCCTTTCTTCTTCCCTCCCTTCCTTCCCTCCCTCAGCTTCCTCCTTCCCTTCCTCCCTTCCTTCTCTCTATCCTCTCCTCCTCTCTTCCTTTCTTCCCTCTATCCTCCTCTCCTTTCTTTCTTCCCTCTGTCCTCCCCTCCTCTCCTTCCTCCTTCCCTCTGTCCTCCCCTCCTCTCCTTCCTCCTTCCCTCTTTCCCTCCTCCCTCCCTTCCCTCTATCCTCCCCTTCTCCCTTCCTTCCTCCCTCTCTCCCTTCCCCCTTCCTTCCGTTCCTTCCTCACTTCCTCTTCCTTCCCCTTCCTCCCTCCTTTCCTCTCTTCCCTCCTTCCTCCCTTCCCTTCTCTCCTCCCTCCCTTCCTTCCCTTCCCTCCTCCCTCTCCTCCCTCTCTTTCCTTCCTTCCTTCCTTCCTTTCTTTCTTTCTTTCTTTCTTTCTTTCTTTCTTTCTTTCTTTTCTTTCTTTCTTTCTCTCTCTTTCTTTCTTTCTTTCTTTATTTCTTTCTTTCTTTCT
>VWZI01007920.1:0-11202 GCA_013396835.1 Psilopogon haemacephalus
ACTGGGCGCGAGGCAAGCACCGAGAGAGGCAGAGCCTGAGCTCCGGCGGCGCGCGGCAGGGCCGCCCTTAAACGAGCAAAACCCAAAAACAAACCAAAACACAACACCTAACCACAAAGTAACAAACAAACAAACAGCAAATCAAGACATGGTTACAGCTCTGCCGAAGGCAGTAAGAAAAACTGTGATTTCCAAAAAAATGTGGGTACCCAAACAGAGGTCACATGCAAGCAGTACTCATATGACGGCTACACACAAGCATAGAGGTGTCCAGGCAACAGGCTGCAGTGAATGTTGGTGCCTGGAACTTGAAAGGGAGAGCAGTGGAAGCAAAACTTGTGCTAGGTGTGAACAAATTGAAGATCTGCTTAGCCTGGCAGCAGAGCTGAAGGGTGAGGTTGGAACATTAAGGTCTATTAGGGAATGTGAAAGGGAGTTGGACATGCGGTACCAGGCTCTGCAGACCCCACCTGCTGAAACAGGGGACCCAAGAAACAGGGAGAGGAAGAAATGTGGGTGCCTGTTAGCAGAGATGAGGAGGAACAGAGACAGGCCCCTCTCCAGTGAGGCAGGCCAGTCCCCTCCCAATGCCCCCAGTCTTCCCAGTTGTCCGCACAGTGCCCTTGAAGCAGAGGGCAGATGAAGGAGAGTGGGGATGAATCTCCATGCACTCAGCTACCCAGGACTTGCCAGCCAGTCCCAAGACTTAGGACTAGTGCAAAAAAAGAAAGGAAGAAAGGTGATAGGAATAGGTGATTCCCTTCTCAGGGGAACTGAGGGCCCTATTTGCAGGCCTGGGCTGACACAGAGGTCTGCTGCCTGCCTGGGACACAGGTTAGGGACATTTCTAAGAGGCTCCCCAATCTCGTAAGACCACCTGCTGCTAGTTATGCAGATTGGGAGTGATGAAGCAATGTACAGGAGTTCAAAAGCAATCAGAAAATTCTTCAGGGCCTTGGGGAGACTACTTGAGGGATTGGGAGCACAAGTGGTGATTTCCTCGATCTCTCCAGTAACAGCAAGTTACACAGAAGGGAAAAGGAACATCCATGAGATTAATATGTGGCTCAGAGCATGGTGCCAGCAGCAGAACTTTGGGCTTTTTGACAATGGGTAAGTGTTCTTGGCACTGGATCTGCTGGAGACAGATGGAGTTCATCTGTCCTTTAAGGGACCAAGAATCCTTGCACTGAGCTGGGCTCATCGACAAGGCTTTAAATGAGTTCCAATGGGGGACAGGGATCATAGAATCATAGAATCATAGAATGGTCTAGGTTGGAAGAGACCTCAAAGATCATCTAGTTCCAACCCCCTGCCACAGGCAGGGACACCTCCCACTAGATCAGGTCGCTCAAGACCTCATCCAGCCTGGCCTTGAACACATCCAGGGAGGGAGCAGACACAACCTCCCTGGGCAACCTCTTCCAGTGCCTCACCACCCTCACTGTGAAGAACTTCTTCCTAAAGGAATGTAGCAGGCCTTGCTGAGAACCCTGGGTGCAGTAGTCCATCATTTGAGGATCAGTGTGTTGGTATCCTAGACAAACAGAAGAACTGCCCCCCTCAAGGTTTAAAACAATGTACTCCACTCCCTCCCTGAAATGTTTGCACACCAGTGCACACAGTATGGGCAATAAACAGGAGGAGCTGGAGGCCATTATACTACAGAGTAACTATGACACAGCAGCCATCTGTGACTCCACAACTGGACTGTTGCAGCCGAAAGCTATCAACTACTCAGAAGAGATAGGCAAGGTAGAAGAGGTGGTGCAGTTGCCATCTGTTTTAGGGAAGCATATGAAACCATGCAAATTAATGAAAGTGGTGATAGGGTTGAGTCATTATGGGTGAGAATCAGCAGCAAGGACAGCAAGGGTCTTATTGTGATGGGAAAATGCTATAGACCACCCAGTCAGGATGAAGAGGTAGGTAAGATTTTTTATAAGCAGTTGAGGGAGGTCTCACCCATTGTTCTTGTGGGAGACTTTGACTTCCTGAATGTCTGCTGGAAATACAATGCAGGAGTGAGAGAACAGTCCCAGGGATTCATGGAGTTTGTGGAGGATAACTTCCTGACACAATTGGTGAGTGAGCCAACCAGGGAAGATGCCCTCTTGGATCTGCTTCTTGTGAACAGAGAAGAAGTAGTGGGAGAAATTAAGGTTGGAGAATGTCTGGGGCTCAGTCATCATGAGATATTTCAGTTCTCTATCCTTGGAGAAACAAGGAGAGGGGTTAGTAAAATGGCCACCTTGGATTTCCAGAGGGCAAATTTTGGCCAGCTTAGGAGGCTAATGGACAAAGTCCCTTGGGAAGCTATACTGAAGAATTTAGGAGTCTAGGAGGGTTGGACTCACTTCAGGAGGGAAGTCTTAAGTGCAGAGGAGCAGGCTGTGCCTGTGTGCTGAAAGACAAGTCGATGGGGAAGGCGTCCACCTTTGGCTGGACCTTAAGAACAAAAGGACAGTCTCTGGCCTTTGGAAGTGAGGGCATGTCTCTCATGAGGAATATAAAGGCATAGCAAAACTATGTAGGGAGAAAATTAGGAGAGCCAAAGCACAACTAGAGCTTAACCTAGCTACAGCAGTTAAAGATAATTAAAATAGTTTCTATAAATTCATTAACAGCAAAAGGAGGACTAGAGAAAATCTCCATTCCATATTGAACACAGAGGGAAACCTAGTGACTAAGGATGAGGAGAAGGATGAGGTGCTCCATGCCTACTTTCCCTCGGTCTATAGCACTGGAACCAGCAGTGCCCTGAGCACCCACCCTTGTGAAGTAGGATTCAGGGAGGGGAATTGGAACAAGGACATCACAATAAATGAGGAAGTGTTCACTGATCTGCTGTGCCACTTAGACACACACAAGTCTGTGGGGCTAGATGGGTTGCACCCAAGGGTGCTGAAGGAGCTGGCAGTGCTCACCAAGCCACTTTCCATTACTTGCCAGAAGTCCTGGCTAACTGGGGAGCCGGCAATGGACTGGAGAGTAGCAAATGTGATACCTATCTACAAGAAGGGCAGAAACAATGATCCAGGAAACTACAGACCTGTCAGTCTGACCTCCTTACCAGGGAAGGTCATGGAGCAGATTACCTCAAGTGCCACCAAACGTCATATAGACAATAACCAGGGGCTTAGACAAAGTCAGTGTGGATTTGTGAGGGGCAGATCCTGCCTGACCAACCTGATGCCCTTCTATGACAAGATCACCTGGCTACTGGATGAGGGAAGGGCTGTCAATGTTGTATTCCTAGACTTTTGGAAAGCCTTTGATACTATACTCCACAAAATTCTTGTAGACAATTTGGCTACTCATGGCTTGGATGATAAAGCACTGACTGGACCAGAGAGTGGTAGTCAATGGAGTCAAATCCAGTTGGTGACCAGCCACTAGTGGTGTTCCTCAGGGATCTGTGCTGGGACCACTTCTTTTTGACATCTTTATTGATTACCTTGATTCAGGCATAGTGAGTGTCATCAGTAAGTTTGTAGATGACACCAAGTTAGGTGGCAGTGTTGATTTGGATGAGGGTAGAGAAGCTCTTCAGAGGGACTTTGACAGGCTAGATCAATGGGCCAACATTAATGTGATGAGTTTCAACAAGGCCAGATCCCAGGTCCTGCACTTGGCTCACAACAACCCCATGCAACACTACAGGCTTGGGGCAGTGTGACTGGAGAGCTGCTTGGCAGAAAGGGATCTGGGGCTTGTAATAGAGAGGCAGCTGAATATGACCCAGCAGTGTGCCCAGGTGGCCAAGAACTCCAATGGCATCCTGGCTTGTATTAAAAATGCTGTGGCCAGCAGGAGTAGGGAGGTGATTGTCCCCTTGTACTCAGCTTTGATGAGGCCACACCTTGAGTATAGTGTTCAGTTCTGGGCACTGCAATACAAGAGAAATGTGGAGGTGCTGGAGCAGGTCCAGAGGAGGGTGACAAAGCTGGTGAAGGGCTCAGAGAATAAATATTATGAGGAGTGACTGAGGGAGTTAAGGCTGTTTAGTTTGAAAAAGAGGAGGGTGAGGGGAGATGTCATCACTGTCTACAGCTACCTGAAGGGAAGTTGTAGTGAGGCTGGTGCTGGTCTCATCTCACAGGTAATTAGAGACAGAACAAGGGGGAATGGACCCAAGATGAGGCTGGGTAGGTTTAGACTGGACATTAGGAAAAAAATTTTCACAGAGAGAGTGGTCAGGCACTAGAATGAGCTGCCCAAGAAGGTAGTTGAATCATCCACCCTGGATGTGTTTAAGGGCTGTTTGGACTTAGTGCTTAGGGATATAGTCTAAGGTGAATCTTGTAGAGTAGGGTTATAGTTTAGACTTGGTGATCTTGAGGGTGTTTTCCAAACTGGATGTTTCTGTGATTCCGTGAATGATATACTTCAGCTTGTGTTAGAACACCAGTGCTTTTCACACTGTTTTTTGGCCTAAAATAGGCCAAACCACTCACTACACTTTTGAAAAAGTGGTGCACAATAGTAATGCACAAATGCCTGAGATAATTAGAAAAGAAACATATTGCATTTCTAGTCCAGTCCCCCTTCCAGAGCAGGGTCACCTATACCAGATCACACAGGAACACCTCCAGACACGGTTTGAATGCCTCCAGGGAAGGAGATTCCACAACTTCTCTGGGCATCCTGTTCCAGTGCTCTGTTATTCTCACAGTGAAAAAGTTTTTCCTTATATTCATGTGGAACCTTTTATATTCCAGTTTGCACCTGTTGCCTCTTGTCTTATCATTGGATGTCACTGAAAAGATCCTGGCTCCACCCTCCTGACACTTATCCTTCACATATTTATAAACATTAATGAGGTCACCTCTCTGTCTCCTCTAAACTAAAGATCCTCAGTCCCTCCTCATAAGGAAGATGTTCCACTCCCTTAGCCATTTTTATGGCTCTGTGCTGAACTCTTTCAAGCAGTACCCTGACCTTCTTGAATTGAGGGGCCCAGAACTGGACACCGTATTTGAGGCACAGCCTCACCAAGGCAGAGTAGAAGGGGAGGAGAGCCTCTCTCGACCTACAAACCACAGCCCTTCTAATACAGCTGGGAATGACATTGGTCTTCTTGGCCACAAAAGCACATTGCTGATTCATGGTCAGCCTTCTATCCACCAGGGCACCCAGGTTTCTTTCTCCCATGCTGCTCTTCAACATGTCAGTCCCCAACCTATATAAGATTGTTTTTTCCAGATGCAAGACACTACACTTGCCCTTGTGTTTCATCAAATTTCTCCCCACCAAACTCTCCACTCTCACTGAATGGCAGCACAGCCCTCAGTTGTGTCAGCTACTCCTAGTTTGGTGCCATCAGCAAACTTGCTGATGGTGCAATCTGTGCACCCAACTCCTTGATGAATATATTGAATGGTACTGGTCCCAGTACTGACCCCTCAAGGACTCCACTAGGTGCAGGCCTTCAGCTAAACTACATCCCATTGACTACAGCTCTCTGGCTTCTTTCCTTCAACCAGTTCTCAATCTATCTCACTACCTGATCATCCAGACCACACTGCCTCAGTTTAGCTGCAAGGATGCTATGGGAGATGTGTGTATTGATTGTGGGTGATTGAAGAGGCTGAAATTATCAGTTATGTAGCTTTTATAATTTCCAAAAGCCCCACCCACAATCTGTGTGTAGATTAGTTTAAGTTCAGGTTCTAATTTGGTCGGGAAAAGTCTTCACAATGATGCCTTTTCTTGTAATTCAGGAAAAATCAGAAAAATGGAAAGGTTTGGGCATGAAACTTGCCCTACTTAAAGATGGGAGACTGTCTCAAAATCCATGCGAGGTTCGTGTCTCCAGGTCCGTGTTCAGGTCCGTGCAGGTCCCAGTGCAGGTCCCAGTGCAGGTCTGAGCAAGTCCTTGCAAAGTTCAAGCAAGTCCTAGCAAGTCCTGGTGAGTCCTGCTGCAATCTGTCCAGCTGCCATATATATACTGAGGTGATCTGTTGCCTCCCTGTTCAAGCCCACGGAGGGTGGGAGAAGGCACTTCACACCTATTGTACTAAGCCTCTGGTGACAGAGGTGGGGAGGGAGGAAGACCGTTTCCTGCCCCATTCACACCTCTGGTGGGGCAGTGGACTGGGGTGTGCCCTGCCAAGCTCAGCTTTTCACGCGTATTCGAACTTCGGGAGAATAAGACCCCGTCCGCCGAGCACTGCAGCTCTGCCAAACTGCCGCGGGGACAGTTCGGCTCCAGATGATGATCTTGGAGGCTGACCTCTGGCAGCGTCTGGGCCACATTAACCACCATAGGGTGGCAGGGCTGAGGAGCTGGCACTAAGAAAACTGTGGCTCTGAGGTTTTCATTTGGAACCTGTTAGTGTTGGCAGAGGCAGACTTTAGAGAGGCTTTAGGACTACTTTGAATTATGGCTTCTCACATCTCCTAGTAACTAATCTGTGTCCTGAACGCTTGCCAGTTCAGCTACACAATGATGACTGTATTTCAGTCCTCATATGTTTGAATGGGCCTCTAACACAGTAACTTTCTTAAAACATGACATTGCAATACTAAAGCCTCTTATGTGGCAGAAGGTGGTCAGAGGCAGACACAAAATCTGAGCGTAATTTAAACTACTTTTTATCAATCTGAATTAAGTCAACTAACCTTGAAAACACGTCCCTTACTGGAATATGACTCCATGGGCTTAAAATTTAGTCTCAGAAATAATGTGCCTCTTTCTAAAGAGTGCAATATGGAAACGCTTCATATTTTGCAGTGTGGAAACGCTTTGTATTCTGCAGTAACTGGTAAGTTCAGAAAACAAGTGAATCAAATACGCTTGGTGCTGCCTCATAAAGAATGTCAGAGAAGATTATAAACAACCTGAGTCCCTAGATGAAAATGTAAGTCCCTTTTTACTTTAGATGCTGAAAGAGATCATAAGAAGGCTTCTTTTATGTGCTCAGTTTTGTTTCTATAATGGAGCAGTTTTGTTTCTATAATGGAGCTGCTCTGCACAGTAGCTATTAATTTCGTAACATACTGATATATGTCTAACAGTTTAAAGATAAGCCAATAACATACATTCTGTAAGACAGCAGTCATTTTCATTTGATATTTTATCAGCTCCATCATGAAAAAATATTCATGTTCTGAAATTACCATTTAAAAAGAACTTACTATATTTTAAAGCCAAACTTCTTCACTCCCAGACCTTTTTACAAACAGATGCAAGGATACATTTTTTATTACTTCTTCTCACTTATGCTGGAAATCAATACAGAAAGTCTTTTGTTGATCTTTTCTCCCCAACATACAAAACAGCCCAGCACTGGCAAGAAACTCTGCTCTTCCAGCCAATACTACCTCAAAGAACAAGAAGCAAGGCCAAGGAATACAATTATCATGAGAAAAGCACCATTTCTATCTGGTTTGTGTTAGCAGGAAATATAGTATGCAGTGTATATTTGTGGGAACAGAAGAAGGGAGTCATCTAAATGTGATAAATGATATATCTCTGGAGTGCATCCTTGTGTACCCTTGATGCAGTAAGACTGAGGTTAGAAACAGCAAATTTGTGCACCTGCATTTGTGTAACACTTATATAAAACATAGTAAACTGGCATTCTTGCCTGTGTAACGTTTGCATAGCAAACTTAGAACAAAGAACTGAAAGTAGTCTGTGCCAAGATAGCAAACACCTCACTGTTATCCAGTAAGAGTGTTATTATTTTACCCAGTCACTGTATTCCATTACTTGTAGAGTTACCACAACTTGTGGAATGGCATATAAAAAACTGCTGCTACAGTGATAGAGAGCACTTGAGCTTGAGCCTCCAGCTTTGGCTATTATGTTTACATATTCTAGTGTTGCTGTTATTTTGTCCATCACCAACTAATACATATATATATATATATATATAGTGACATATACTNATACATACCTGGACTTCCTGTGAGGTAAGTATGTGAAATATGGTCACTTTGCATCACATTTCAAGACATGCTGGACAAAACATACAATTAGGTATCTTCAAGAATCTTGAAGGTTCCCAGATAAACCAAAGTGCCTAGCTCCGAACTTCTATTCCCAAAGTGTGAGGTGCATGTAGAGTGTCAAAATCATCCATCGAATTCCTGGCTACAACTTTCCTTATAAGAGCTAGAAGCAAGGTCAAGCGTTTCTTCAAGAATCACAGAATCAGTCAGGGTTGAGAAGGAACCACAAGGATCATCTAGTTCCAACATCCCTGCCATGCCCAGGGACACCCTACCCTAGATTAGGCTGGACATAGTCTCATCCAGCCTGGCCTTAAACATCTCCAGGGAAGTGGCCCTAACCAGCCCCCTGGGCAACCTGTTCCAGGGCCTCACCACTCTCATGGTGAAGAACTTCCTCCTCACATCCAATCTGAATCTCCCCACCTCCAGCTTTGCCCCATTCTTCCTAGTCCTGTCACTACCTGATAGCCTAAAAAGTCCTTCCCCAGCTTTTCTGTAGGCCCCCTCCAGATACTGGAAAGCTACAATAAGGTCACCTGGGAGCCTCCTCTTCTCCAAACTCAACAGCCCCAACTCTTTCAGTCTGTCCTCACAGCAGAGGTGCTCCAGCCCTCTGATCATCCTCGTGGCTCTTCTCTGGACACACTCCAGCATGTCCACATCCCTCTTGTAGTGGGGGCTCCAGAACTGGACGCAGTACTCCAGGTGGGGTCTCACCAGGGTGGAGTAGATGGGGAGAATCACTTCCCCTGACCTGCCAGCCACACTTCTCCTGATGCAGCCCAGGCTCTGCTTGGCTTTCTGGGCTGTAAGTGCACACTGCTGGCTCATGTTGAGCTTCTCATCCACCAGCACCCCCAGGTCACTCTCCGCAGGGCTAGTCTCCAGCCAGTCACTGCCCAGCCTGTATTTGTACTTGGGATTGCCTTGACCCAGATGCAGGACCTTGCACTTGGCCTTGTTGAACCTCATGAGGTTGGCTTGTACCTACCTCTCCAGCCTGTCCAGGTCCCTCTGGATGCCATCCCTGCCCTCCAGTGTGTCTGCTGCACCACACAGCTTGGTGTCATCAGCAAACTTGCTGAGGGTGCACTCAATGCCTCTCTCCATGTCGCCCACAAAAATGTTGAAGAAGACTGGTCCCAGGACTGATCCCTGAGGGACTCCACTTGTTACTGGTCTCCAGTGGGACATGGACCCATTGACAGCCACTCTTTGGGTGCAGCCCAAAAGAGGCTGTCTCTGGTGCAGAGGATCCTGATACTTGACTTTCTACTTCAATTTGTTTAAGTGACAGAATTCAGTGCATTGTGCACCTTTGAACTGACACATTCACAACTCTCTAAATGAATTCCACAACTGCTTCAACAACTATTGTGAAAGTACTGCTCTTCCTTAGCAATGAGATCAGCCTATGTATCATGGTTTTCTTACAGAAATGCAGTTTCCAGTTTGGACTTGTGGATACCAGCAAATCACCTGATCTAGATCTTGAAAAGAATAGTGGCAAAGTTGAATTTTAGAACAACATCTGCTCAGTTGTCTGCTACTAGCCAACTACACAGCAGCTAAAAGCTGAAAGAAGACAAAATTTTAAATGCTTCAATTTCTCAATAAAAACAAATTATTAATATTAGCACAATTATAAAAATAATGTTACAATCCATTTTTTATTCACCTCTGAAATGCCAAAACACTGCAGAACACAAGAGCAGCAAACACATTTTCATGAACTACAGGAGTGCTCCCAAAGTAGTCCAAGAATCAACTGAACACAAGTGTGGACACAGCTTTCAGCCAACAGAGAAAAAGACAAATTGCAAACAGTTTTTAATAGGTCTAACTGGCAAATCTGCATAGACATATATGATGCAATTCACAGGGGGAAACTGCTGACTAAACTGACGTAAGACTTTCCCAATAAGCCAGAGATGTGCTTCACATAACACAGCATCAAGAAATGGTAGCCTGAAGTGCAGTATACATAGTTCTCAACTTTGTGTGTGCATTTATCTTAGACCCATAAGAGATTTATGGACTTTCAGATTGTGTAGTAAAATGAATAAACACATTTAAAAGAGTGCTTAAAACATCCTTGACATTTCTTTTTTTTTTTAATGTAAAAAAGATGGTGAAGTAACAAGTAATATTACTTGCATTTTATGAACATGATAGTCCTGTATTTTTTATCACTGTGGAACTACACTAATTATTTGACATCATATCCTTACTAAATTCAGAGTTCTCTCACATACTTTCCTAGACTACATATAAGGATTATCCAAAATTTGCTTTTAGCAAAAAGTGAATTTAAAAAGGGACAAATTATTTGACATTGCCTAAAATAAAAGAGTGAAGGACAGGCTTACTTCATAAACTACACTTACTGTTATACTAGACGAGATTTAGTGACAGATTATTTTTTATAATGACAGTTTCAAATGGTGACCAAAAGAGAAACTTACCACAGAGGAGCACACAGTATGAGAAGTAATAAAAATTTGACAGCCATCTCTAGTATTGTGCTGAATTCTTACCTTTTTCAATTCACAGTTGCTCAGTTGAACACTTTGATGACTTTGTGATTATATCTAACATTATAGATATCTAAACCATTCTTTACTAAGAATCAAAGTTAATTTTTTTTTCATCAATCCTTTATCAGGTTTTAAACTGTATGAATTATAAGAAAAGGTTACTGGGATTAAAGACAAATCTTAACTTTCTTTTGAGTTAACATTTTCCTCAAGCTTAGGAAGTACTGGCAAATTCTCCTTACACCTTAATCTATAGACTAAAATCATGGATTGCAGATCTCATGCTGCTATGAGCATTAAAAGTAATATTTTCCACTGCTTTTCAGTTTATTCTGGTAATGGAATAAATCATACATAAATCATTCATAAGTCATCTGTAAAAACCTCTGCAAAGAATCCAAATAAACTGTTAATGGGAATTTGGAAACCCATTAAATTCAGTTAAAATATCACACACTTAGAACAAAGAACACTGGCATTAAATCATATTTTAGAATAGAAATCAAAGGGATGAATGACTACCTTCCAGCCTTACACATTTTATATGGTAGCCTTCCCTTACCATTTGATAAAAAAACCAAACCAGACCAAAACAAAACAAAAGAGAGAGAGAGAGATAGAGATTAGTGTTCATAGTTTAACTGAAAGACTATTCTAGAAAATACATCTCCATGTCCTGAAATTAAAAAAAAAAAAAAAAAAA
>VWZI01007920.1:11377-24933 GCA_013396835.1 Psilopogon haemacephalus
TCTTGAGATTATTTGTCTCAGCTGCGCGTTTCACAACAGGCCACCGGATGGCTCCCTTACCACTCTCCAGTTTTGCGTCGTTTTATCACGTTGTAAACGCGTGAAATCAGTTCCACGGTCTCAGGAAAATGCTCAGAACAAATGGAAAAGCATCTCCATTTGCGGTCCACAAGGTTCAAGTGCTAAATGTTCTCCCAAAACAATGAACTTCAGTTTCCTGTANGAGAGGTGGAGGGGGGAGAGAGGGGAGAGGGGGAGGCAAAATTAATTAATTGGATTAGATATGGCACTTGCATCATCTTATATATGCACTACAGCAAGTGCCAAGTAGAATCATTCCAACACTAAGTAATCCATCCCCTTAGAAACCTTGCAGAGGCAATGTGGCAAGGAAATTTTTTTTAAGTGGCATGTTGCTTGGCTTGTGGGAGTCAAGAATAAGAAAAAAAGGAGAGCCGTAAGTCAGTGTACACTTTGATGCTTGCAGCAGTTTGCAGTTGAAGATTCACGTGTCTTAACAGCCAGTTGACCCTTGCTGTAAACCAGGAAGCCCTGCTCTTTAGTTGGATCTGTCATTAGTGTTACTGCAGGATATGTCAGAACTAAGATTCCATGTAATTCTTCCTGATGCATTAGTTTTAGACCAGGTGGTAAAATCTGTGATTATACAACCTCCACAATTTAATGCAAGAGAGTCTTCAATTACTGTGAGAAATTCTAACAGAAATTCACATTCTGTGTTGAAAAGTTAAAGCCTTTTTTGTTTACCTGTTTTTTTTTTTTCTTTATTTGGTTACATTTTTATCAGAGATTTTTATTGTAAATTATATCACCAATCAAATCATAGAATCATAGAATTGTAGAATGGTTTAGGTTGGAAAGGACCTCAAAGACCATCCAGTTCCAACCCCATACCATAGGCAGGGACACCTACCACTACAACAAGTTGCCCAAGGCGTCATCCAAGCTGGCCTTGAACACCTCCAGGGAGGGAGCAGCCACAGCTTCCCTGGGCAACCCGTTCCAGTGTCTCACCACCCTCACTGTAAAGAACTTCCTAATATTCCATTTAAATCTTCTCTCTTCCAGTTTAAACCCATTACCCCTCACCCTGTTATTACAAGACCTTGTGGATAATCCCTTCCCAGCCTTCCTGTAGGGCCCTTACAGATACTGGAAGGCTACTATAAGGTCTCCTTAAAGCCTTCTCTTCTCCAAGCTGAAGAGCCCCAACTCTCTCAGCCTGTCCTCATAGCAGAGGTGCTCCATCCCTCTGATCATCTTTGTGGCCCTCCTCTGGACTCACTCTAGCAGTTCCATGTCCTTCTTGTTTTGGGGGCTCCACAACTGTACACAGTACTCCAGGTGAGGTCTGATGAGGCTAAAGGAGTAAAGGAGGAGATTCACTTCCTTTGCCCTTATCTATATGTTATAAAATTCCTGAATATCCCTGATAAAAATCCTAAAATGTATTAGATTTCCAGTCTGTATCTCATAGATCTGTCTGAAATAACTCGATTCTGCCTTTTTGCCTCAGCTAATTCCCTTAAATACCAGACAACTGAACATTTTAAATAAAGGCACCACAAAAATAACACAGACTGATTCTGGTGCCAGTCACAGGTTCATTCTCCTGGGAAACCATCTTGCATCCCTTACTCATAAAAAATTCTACTGATGTCCAAGAACTATTTTACTGAATACTGTATAGTTACTATAGAATTCAACCTTTACTCTAATTTTTGTTCCAGTCTTAATTGTTTTAGTACCATTATAGTTAATATGTAGTATGTTGAGTGCATCCCTCTGTGTGTGTTGAATCAATGAACACATAAGTGTGTGTACCATGGGGATATTAAAAATGTGCTTTAAAAAAAAACATTTTCAGAAATGAAGGATGACAGCCGTGGCACAGAGAAGGTTGGTAGTTTTATATCACACTGGACATATAAATGCTCAGAATGCTATCACTGCAAACCAAGAATACAACCACTTATATCTGGTCAATTAATCAGCCAGATTATATTGCCTCTAGGTATTTCAGGATTTTTGTTAATGTCAATCTTTATATCTCACACTGCCATATTCCACAAAAAATGAGAACTCATTGAAGACCCAGCTCAGCTACAGAGTTAAGCTGACCCTAGTTTATAATGCTTTCTTTAACAAAGTAGATTATCGAGGGGAATAAGATAATTGAAAATGGAAATAGAGAATCAGTGTTAGTATAAATAAAAAGAGCTAAAATGTTGCCTACTTGTTTACAGCTGTGTCAGTGCATACTGAATACAGAATTCCAATGTGGAATAGGTAGTCTTTACAATAAGTTGGACTCAGTTCCAGAGGCTCCAAGCCAGCAAAAAAACAGAGGACCAAGAACAGGATGCAAGACACAGGACCAAGAAAGTAGTTACAGATTGCCTTTTCTGTCTGGAAAAATGTGATTGTTCAAGGCTTCAATATCTATCTTACTGTAAGAAGCTGATATGGTACTTGTAGCTGAGACATTTTTAAGCAGTGTAGGTCAGCTAAACTACAACACATCTACTCTTCCATGTTTTTGTAGGATTTGATCTGTTGTGGTTCTAGATATTACGTACACTAACATGACAAACAGCTATGAGAGTTTCATATATTTAAGCTTACAATAAGACAATGGAACTGAATGTGAAAGCAGTCCTCAGGATAGCCATTAGTTAACAAAGCAGGATGCTTCATTTTCTCTCTTTTTGACCTGCCATGGTGGGCATAGTAATACACCATGAACAGGATAGATTAGGATAGGATAGGATAGGATAGGATAGGATAGGATAGAATAGAATAGAATAGAATAGAATAGAATAGAATAGAATAGAATAGAATAGAATAGAATAGAATAGAATAGAATAGAATAGAATAGAATAGAATAGAATAGAATAACAAGAGCATTTCATTTGGAAGGGACATGCAACAATCATTTAGTTCAACTGTCTGACCACTTCAAGGTTGACCGAAATTTAAGGGCACTGTACTAATGCCTCTTAAACAATGACAGGCTTAGGAGGTCAACTATCATTTTAGGAAGGTTGCTCCAGTGTTTGACCACCCTCTTGGTAAAGAAGGTCTGAACCTCCCCTGATGCAGTCTGTACCACTCCCACATGTCCCATCATTGGAATTGAGGCAATCAAATAGGCTAGACAAAGACAGAGAAACATAGAATCAGAGAATCAAGAGAATGGTAAAGCTTGGAAGGGAGGCCTGGAGATCATCTAGTCCAATCCCTCTGATAAAGCAGGTTTGCCTAGAACAGCACAGGAAAAAGTTGAGATGGGTTTTTAAAGACTTTAGAGAAGGAAACTCAACAGCCTCACTGTGGATCTGCTGCAGTGCTCTGGCACCTTCAAAGTAAAGAAGCTTTTAATTATGTTTAGGTGTAGCCTCCTCTGTTCCTCTTGATGCCCCTACTGTCACTGAAAACAGACCAACCCCATCCTCTTGACCCCTGCGCTTTAGATATTATAAATAAGATCCCCTCTCAGTCTTCTCCTTTCCTGGCTAAAGAGCCACAGATCTTGCAGCTTTTCCTTGTTAAGAGAGATGCTCAGTCCTCTCACCATCTCTGTAGCCCTCTGCTGGACTCTTTCTAGTATTTTCCTGTCTCTCTTCAACTGGAGAGTCCAGAACAGGACACAATACACCAGATGTGGCCTCATTAGGGCAGAGTAGAGTGGGAGGAGATCTTCCTTTGATATGCTGGTCACACTCGTCTTAATGTATGCCAGGATACCATTGGCCTTCTTGGCCACAAGAGCACATTGCTGGCTCATGGTAAGCTTGTTGTTCACCAGCACTCCAAAGTCCTTTCTCCACAGAGCTGCTTTCCAGGTCAGCCCCTAATCTGTACTGGTGCAAGGGCTTATTCTTCCTCAGGACTTGCCCTTGCTGAATTTCATGAGGTTTCTTTCTGTCAAGCTGCTCAGCCTGTCCAGGTCTTGATGAATGGCAGCACAGCCTTCTGTTGTGCCAGCCATTCATCCCCTTCCAGTTCAGTATCACCATCAAACTCCCACAGAGTACACTGTCCATTCTTCCAAGTTGTTGATGAATACACTAAACAAGACTGGACCCAGTACTGACCCCTGGGGAGCACCTCCAACTACAGTCCAACTCAACTCCGTGCCATTGACCACAGTGCCCTGAGCTCTACCATCCAGTTTCCAATCCACCTCACTTTCCACTTACCTAATGCACACTTCCTAGGATTACCTATGAGGATGCTGTAAGAAATAATGTCAGAAACCTTGTAGAAGTCGAGGTAGATAACATCCACTGCACTCCATCATCTATCCAGATAGCAATGCCATCACCGAAGGCTATCAGATTGGTCAAGCACAATTTCCCCTTGATGAATCCATAGTGACTGCTGTCAATAACCTTATTTCTCTCCACAGCCTTAGCAATGACCTCCAGAATTAACTGCTCCACAAACTTTCCAGAGATGGATGTGAGGCTGACTGGGATTCCTTTAAGTAGGTCTTTGTAGAGGCCAAAGCTACCCGATGTCCAGATTTGTGCTCCTGCTTACTGCCCTGCTTCTTCCATGCAGGATCATTACTACCACCATCTCAGCCAAGGCTATCCTAAGCTTTCACATCTTCAACCAGACTTTCTTTGATAGCCTAAGGTCCACCAGAACATCACTCCTTGTTGTGTTCTCTACCACCCATGTTAAAAAAGTTATCATCAATGCTCTGCAAGAACCTCCTGGACTCTGTGTACCTAGCTGCGTGCCTTTCCAGCAAGTATCAGGGTGGTTGATGTCCCCTAAGAGAAGCAGGGCCTGTGATTGTGAAGCTACTTTCAACTGTCTGTAGAAGGCCTCAACGACTTCCTCTTTCTGATCAGATCATCTGTAATAATCACACTGTCAATGATTAGGGCTTGGCCAGCCACTAGATGAATGACAGACGCTATTAGCCCCTCTTCCCTCCCCAAGGGGAAGAAAAGAGAGAGACTTGAGAATGAAAACTGTTTAAATTAAACAGAGAGGACTGAAAATTAAAACTGTTTTAATTAAATAATAGCAAATAACGTAAAATGCATACAAATATAAACAGACCCAATATTGAACCCAACCCCCTGATGTAATTATGCTGTCATTATCACTGATGCTATGCAGCAGACACTGGGGAAGTCCCAGACTGGATTCAATGGCACTTGGAAACCAGATTCAGGAGCTGAATTGTGGAACTAGATTCACGAAAGCATGGATAGGCATCAAAGGCAGAATGGCCAAACTCTTCCTTGGACACTGAACTAGAGAACTTGGTCTTGATGATACCCCAGATTTATACTGTATATGACATATATGGAATGGAATATCTTATTGGTGAGTTTAGGGTTACCTGCACTGTCTGCTCCACTCCACAGCTGGGACTTCTTACTTACTGCAGCCTCAATGTGGTACACAAGATTTAGCAGTGACCTTGGTCTCCATAGAAGCAAACACAAGCAAGAGAGTTTCTGCATACCAATCCTTAGTAGTAGTAACTATAAAGGTCAAGTATTACAACTTTCAGAAGCACTGTCTGCAAAAATAGGCTGCTAACTTCTAAAATTACAGTTACTGAAAAAATAACTGTGTTGAAAAGTAAAATTAGTGAACAGAATTAGTTCAAACCACAACAAACCCACAACAGCATCACCCATACCAGCCTGCACCTTAATCCTTGCCCATTGTTGTGGTTTGGGAGTTTCCCCTGCACCCCAGATTCACCAGACTAACTCAGCTGGCTGGATGTTAAGGAATGAAGCTATATTTTACAGCATAGTACAAATTTACAAGCATATATACACATTATTTACAGATATTTACAATTATATACAAGTTTAAAAAGTAATACAGAAGTTCAAAATCCTTCCTGAGCAGCCAGGCTGCCCAGGATGGATCCTGAACAGCTCCCTCCTTTCCCCCTAACCCTTTATCTCAGAAATAACCAGACAAAGTTCTGTATAGCTCACATGATAAATTTGCAGAGATCTGAGGTGAGATGTCAAAAGCTGACAAGGAATTATAAGGAAATTATCAGATTGGGCTACATAGGTTTCATGCAGACAAATTAAGGCAAGATGTAGCCATGCACACAGACCAAGAAAGAAAAGTGAGAAGCGATTGCCTTATTTTATATTTTGACTATTTATGTCTCTCAGCAGAACAAATGAGTGATATAGACATCACTATTATTTTCTTTTCACAGCCAATGATCTAATTTCTGTCATTCAAATATTCCAATTAGCCTCAAACCAGCCCACCCATAAGATCTTGACTTGTTCATTCCTCCTTTCCTTTTCATAATTCTGTCTTCAGAATAATTAATTATGAGCTTACTCAGCTTCAACGTTTATGACTCTATTCTTCTGACATCAGATCCGGCAAGCTGGAAAACAAACTCCAAATTTGTGTAAACAGCATTTAGGTGACATGTTGTGAGAGCATCAGTAAACAAAGTTGTGTGCCATGAAGAGGAAAGAAACAAATCTGCTGTAAAATCAAGCCTAAAGTAACTCACTCAAAACTACAGTGGGAATTTTCAGACCTGAAAGTAAAATACAGGATTTTTTTTGTGCCATCTTTGTCATAAAATTTGTGTTTGTGCAGGTAGGCTCTATAGGTGTCTCTGTGTTTGAATAGAGAAATAGTTAGCAGAAAATAGCAGGACCAAGACAAGAAAAATATATGATGGGAGACAGCATATGAAATCTTCACAAGACCTCATTAGTAGTCTTGAATAAAAATTGCTAACTGAATCTGCCCAAGGCCTCCAGCACACACCAGCAACCCTGACAGGTCAGGTAACCCACACAACGTCTAAGAAGGCAGCAGCTGCTACAAGTGGACAAAGACTAGAGAGCAGTATACATAATTATGCACACCTGCGAAAATGAGGGACCCCAGGTGTAACTGTACACAGCTGGCTGGAAACCCCTAGAATATAAGTATGAACCCCTCAGTGAATTGCTGGGGTTGGTCTCTCCACTGTTTCTCCAGTTGCATGACCACAAGTCTGTTCATTGTGTGAGGAACTCACTGCATGTACAGTCAATGTTAGCTGGAATAATAAATCAAATTAATAACTAGTGTTATAATAACTGTTGATTATGATCTGTTTCTTTCCATGACTCAAAATGCTACCAATAATATTTTTAACATCTGGTACCAAAAAAAAAAGAAAAAAAAGGAAAAAAAAAAAGGTCACAAAAGTACACCAGTGTCACCTGAATGTTGTAAATCTGCATTTTAATCCAGCTACCCAAGTCTTAGATCACAATAGTGCTCAAAAGTCATGGAATCACATGGAATAGTAGGGACTGGAAGGGACCTCTGAAGATCATCAACTCCAACACACCTGCTAGCACAAGTTAACCTATAGTAAATCACAGAGGAACACATATAGGCAGGTTTTGAATGTCCAAAGATGGAAACTCCATAACATCTCTGGGCAGCCTGTGCCAGTGCTCTGCCACTCTGAAAGTAAAGAATTTTTTCCTTCTATTTATGTGGAACCTCCTGTGTTCCAGATTGTGTCCACTGTCCTTTGTCCTGTCACTGGCCACCACTGAGAAAAGTCCCTCCTGACACACTTTAAATATTTATATGCATGAATGTAATCTCCCTTCAGAGTACTCTTCTCCAGGCTAAACAGACTGAGCTGTCTCAGCCTTTCCTTGTTAAGTAGATAGATGTTTTGGTTCCTTAAACACCTTAGTAGCTCTTTACTGAACTTTCTGTGTCCTTTTGAGCTAGGGAAGCCCAGAACTGGATGCCCTATTCCAGACAAGACCTCACCAGGGCAGAATGGAGCGGGAGGTGAAGCTCCTTTGACATGCTGCCAACAGTTTTCTTAATGCATTCCAGGATGCCATTGACAGTCTTGGCCTTGAGAGCACATTGTTGGCTCCTCCTGCAGGCTTCCATAGTGGCATCTTCTGTTTCCTAGTGAGCCCCGTATCAGCGATATTTTTATAGTATGTCACCAGTATTCATGCTCGCTGATTTCAGCAGGGGTGGAGCAGCTTTTCATCACAGTAGCTGGTGTGGTGCTTTGTTTTCAATTTGTGAAAAACATCATATTTGATAACAAAAGAGTGTTTTAGCTGCTGTTTAAGGGTGCCTCCATAGGATCAAAGACACTTCAAATTTTCACGCTGCCTGACAGCAAGTAGGCCAGGGGTGTGGAAGAACCTGGGAAAGGGCCCAGCTGTGCCAGCTGACCTCAAAAGATGTCCCAGATCATATTCATATGATATTATGCTCAGCTATAGAAGTGGAGCGTGGGAAATAAGGAGGAAGGGTGGGACATTATATGTCTTGGTGCCAATGGATGCCAAATTTTATCAAGAAGGCATCCCTGTCTTGGGTGAAGGAAAAAGGTTGTCTTCCTCTCTGCTAAATCCAGAGCCTGGAGCGGTGCTCCCCTTGTGTTATACCCTAAACCTTTCTGTCTCTGCCCTCTGGGAAGAATTAACACAGTCATATATGTATAACATGTATTCCAGCTCATTGTCATGCTAAGTGATGCCCACTTTAGTTTTAAAATTGCAGCTGATTAGGCAAAGGTCTTTAACTGTGAACTCAAATCATGCACTAAATTAACCTGTATTCCTGCTCCACGGTGGGATAGGCAGTTATCCCACACCTGGGAATGAGCAAACCCCTGCAACCTGGTGCAAAGTACTGAATTATGTTCATATTTTGCTTTGCTGGCATGCACAAGTTTTGCTTTACCTACTAAACCATCTTTACCTTGATCCGTGTTATCTCATTCAATCTTCTCATTCTCTTCCCCATCCTACTGTGAGGGAGTGACCTATCGGCAGGTGTCTGCAATGTCTAGCCCGTAACAGCATGGCAAATGCAGACGTTTTTGTTGTTAATCTGCAGCATTACCCAATTTGCAAGAATACTGTTAAGTCAAATCCATGTCAGATTTGAAGCATAGGTGAGGCTTGCCTTTTCACTTGTCTAATGTAACAGGTGCAGCCAGACAATGTTTATTTTTCGGGTACAGCTAAGCATAGGTGACTGGTGATACTGTGACTTCAGAAACTGGGGGCCCTGGGTTTCGCTCCTGGACATTAGCTGCCTGTGAACGCTCAGCCATTTTAACGCCTGCCAGCCTCCAGGAGGCCTCCGAAGCTCGGTAGGCCTGCCGAGCCGAGCCGGGCCGGGCCGGGCCGGGCCGGGCCCGCACTGCCTTCTGCTCGGCCCGACGTGGAGACGCCGACAGCCACCACCCCAGCGCGCGCAACCCCTCCCCGCGTCGCGGTCCTCGCGCCAGCCGTCGGCAAGCGACCAAGCGGAAGGCGGGAACTGCGCAGGGGGCGGGGCCTCGGGGGCGGGACCGCGCGCCGTGCCGAATGCGGCACGCGGATTGCCGACTCCAGCGTAGTGGGAGGGGGCGTGGTAGGCCCCGCTCGCCCCCCGCCCCCGTGTTGTTGTGTCTTTACGGCCGCGGGCTCTCGCGAGATCAGCGTTGGCGCCGTGACCTCCATGTGAGAGTGGCAGTGCCTGGTAAACACTCTGCGGGGTTGGGAGATGGCTCCCGGAGGCGCCCGTTAGACCTGGCTGCGGCGGTTCCAGTCAGACTCCGCCTTACCTTGTGCTGCCTCGGGGCACTCGCGGCGCGGGCGATCCGGAAGCTGCAGGACATCGGTTCGGGTCTCCTTCCCACCCTGCGCCCCACTGAGGGAGGTCGGCGGGCCGGCGGGTGGGGAGGCTCTGATCTGTTCCGCGGGATTTCAAAGTCCAGCCCCACCGAGCCGAACAAAGAGCTGGGGAAGCGCCCGACCCCCTCCCCTTATCCTTCGGACGCACCAGACTCGAACCCGGGCAGCAGACTCCATTTCCACCTCCTATCCGAGACCTCCCGGCCTTGTCTGCGGCTGGCTGAGCGAGTGAGAGGTCGCGCACCATGTGGATCCAAGTCCGCACCATAGACGGCACTGAGACCCAGACCATCGACGACCTGAGCCGCCTTACCAAGATCGAGTGCCTGCGGGAGAAAATCCAGGAGACATTCCGCGTGAGCCCCGGCCGCCAGCGCCTTTTTTACCGGGGCAAACAGGTGAGGCGGAAACGTCCCTACTTGGGTGGTAGGGACGGGGACAGATGGGCGTTCTCCCTTTCTTCCGAACCCATCTTGGCTTCGGTTCTTTGTGTGGCCCGGCGCGAGGGTCCCCATCCCCGCCCAAGTGTATCGTCCTTTGGCTCCGGCTTTTGTTTACTAGCGTCCCGTCGGGCCTAGAGGGAGATGAGGGGCAGGAGGAAGGCAAAGCTTCTGGCCTGACAGGAGGATCTGGAACCTAGGGCGAGTTTCTTTCGCGCTCTCCAGCCCGCCTTTTTCCCGAGGGCGAGCGGATGCTGGGGAGGCCGCTTTGTGTGTTTGTTTTGCCACCTGAACCGCGGGAGGCTCCTCCCCCAGCCCCTGCCTTTATGGTACCCGAGTGACAGGGCGGCCGGCGGGGTGGTGGAGGGGGGGGTAGGCTTTTCCGGTGGCCTCCTCTCCCAGACCCCGGGACCCGAGCGACCAGATCGCCCTTCGCCAGCGCTGCTCTTAANGGCTCGCACGTGGCGGGGGGGCAGGGGGCGGAGAGGCGGCGCGAAGTGTAGTGTCCCGTCAGTACCCGCTGCGGGCCGGTGTGGCGAGCCCCTCCCCCGCTGAAGTAACGGTTTCCAGGGCCCGCCGGCCGCGAACTCCTCCCACCGCCCCGCGGGAGCGTCCCGGGTCGGCACGTGACAGCTGGAGCCGGGCGGCGGTGGCGGAGTGTGGCCCGGCAGGGTTCCCACGTAGGCGGAGCAGCGGCGTGGAGGTCGTTTGCACGGGCGCACACTGGGTCTCACCGGTACAGAGGCCGGTGTGTAGCAGGAGGGATCCGACGCCTGCTGGCAGTCCGAAGAGGCGCTACAGCCAGACCGGCGTCCGATATTGCCGGGATGACTTAGCTGCAAGTCTGCCTCTGAGCTGACACTTCCCTTACCGTTCCAGATAGGTTTTAATGTGAACAGATTGCCTCAGGCTTTATCTTTGAAGGGTGTAACCTTTCGAGTTGCATTACGTAAGCTGAATGCTATTAATTGACAAAAAAGGTATTTGTTGGCTTTGTAGTATAATTTCAGGAGCCCGGTTCTTAAGGTGCACCTTCTTGCAGTGCATGAGCGTTGCAGTGCTCATCTAAACTGAGTCATGCAAGGCAGTGAGGTTCCTTCCTCAAAACAGGTGGAATATGTATCTTTACAAATAACGGGGAAAAGTAAGAAATAGGAATTCCAAGAAATTTAATAAGTAATTTAATGGCTAAGCTTAGATTATGAAGGCAATAACATTTTGGGTTTTGTGTTCCACAGATTGGTGAATAATCAGTTGTGAGGGTGTGTATATCGAGATTATTAGAGATGATCTTTTGTGTTTCTCTGAAGAGACCAAATCAAGTAATATCACTCTAGAAGTTGTGTAACCTGCTTAGCTTTGTGTGCCAGCACACCTATTCTTTTAGTGCTGAGCTTGTTTTGGGACACAGTATTTACCCAAGAAGCAGGGAAGGTGAGCCTGTGATGCGTTCTGCATGTCTGTGTTTACTGTCAGTGTCCAGGCCAATTAGCTTGAGTGTTCCAGTTAACAAATGCCTTATTTGAGAAAGCACAATGGTAAAATACTGTCACTGAAGTTGCCTAGGTGAGCAGCCTTTGTAAGTTTAGTACTCAGAGTTTCCAGGTTTGGACATAGTTGGGGGAGGGGTCTTGTTTCGTGAATGTTTAGGGAATTCCTTTTTATGTAGCTTCACTCACCATTTATATCCATTTTCTTGCAATTGCATGATTCTAAACGTTCTTGATGGTTGTGGTTTACTTTCCTGCTAGTAAGTAGAAGAAGGAGGACTGGATGTAAAGAAACATGAGCAGAGGAAACTGAACTTCGTTTCTTTCAGGACTGTAATAAAAAACACAAAAGAGGGTTTTTCAAATCAACTTGAGATTAATTGAAAGCAGTATATTGAGGTGGAAAAACATTACATAGTTCAAGCTTCTCCTGTTTTGTCTGGTTAGCACTTAGTATGGTTATTCTGGTACAATTTACAGGTAGCACTGTGATTTTGCTACTGAGTACTGTATACTGTAATCTTTCTTGGAATGTAAATATATTATACATCGACCTTGAAAGTGGTGGGTAGCTATAGACTAACTTAATAACCACCTTCTAAAATGGTTAAGTGTATGACGTTATAAGGATACAGCAGCCTAAGTGAGTCACCATATATGAGCTGAATTTCAGCAACTTCATGTTCTTAGTTTGGCATAGAGAACAGCTTAAACTAGCATTTTGAGCTAGAGCTGTTACTCTGCAGGTTTTTAGCGATGTCCATATCCAGTTCATGTAATTTACGTGGTATGCTGTAATTTGCTGTTGCCTGATCTTCAGATACAAATGCAGGACCTTAAGTGGGTGTTACTTCATGCTCCTCTTGTTAAGGGTTAAAAAAACCTAGAACCGCTGAGGAAAACCTGGTGTTGAGGTTAATGTAGTACTTTGTGTTATTTTTTTTTCCCTTGAAAAACCAGGAAAAGCACTAGGTCGAACAAATGGCATTTTGTGTTTTATCTTTAACTGCCAGGAGGACTTACCATTCATTCATATGTGGCATTTAAAAGTGAGATAATGTTGCTCTATAGCTTGATCTGGTCTCTTGAGGACATTCTGGAATCCCGGCGGATTCACGTTTCTGCAGAGCTGAGTAAACTGCCCGTCAGCCAGAGAAGTCAAGTCATTCTGTAGACTGAGGTAGAAATTCCTAAGGAAAAGGGACTAGATCACAGTGGTGCAATAACCTAGTTCGCGGTTAGCCAGGGAAGTCTGCTAAATACAGAAACTTGCAGTGGTGTCTTTTGCTGACTTTGTTGAGCAAGTTGGATCATTAGTTGAAAAGAGTTTCTTGGAGAGACACAAACTTTTTTACACTGGTATAAATCATATCTTAACCTGGCTCCACCATAAATTATTCCCATATGGTGCTCTGTGTGTTGTTACATATTAACTCTGAGTCAACTGGTAAATTAAATGCATTGTGTGGAGTTCCTCTAATCGTCAGAAAAGACAGTCAGCCTTCTTACAGTATACTCTGTTCTGATTGGAAAACCTGTATACCATTTCTTGATGAGACATTATCAGTGGCTGGAGAGCAGCTGTGGCTGGAGAGCAGCTCTGAGTGGCTGGAGAGCAGCCCTGAGGAAAACGACCTTGGGGTCTGGGTGGATGAGAAGCTCAACATGAGCCTGCAGTGTGCACACGCGGCTCAGACAGCCAACCGTGTCCTGGGCTGCATTAAGAGAGGCATTACCAGCAGGGCAAGGGAGGGGATTCTCCCCCTTTACTCTGCTCTTGTCAGACCCCACCTAGAGTACTCTGTGCAGTTCTGGAGCCCCCAGCACAGGAAGGACATGGAACTGCTGGAGAGAGTCCAGAGGAGGGCCACGAAGATGATCGGAGGGCTGGAGCACCTGTGCTATGAGGACAGGCTGAG
>VWZI01007920.1:40704-51093 GCA_013396835.1 Psilopogon haemacephalus
GAGTATTTATACTAAAGAAAAACGATTGACAACTAGGTGAACTTCAGGATCTAACTGTTCTCTTTCACCAGGTAGAGAGAGTATTTACTCCTACTGTAAGGTAATGGGTACCAGTTGTCTGTTTTTTGTCAAGTTTCAGCCATTGGAAGGAAAAAGTTATTTAAGGCTAGGAAGTGAGACTTTCAGGGTTTGGAAGAGCTCTTGAAAGATTATCTAGTCGAACCCCCCTGCCAGAGCAGTACCACCTATACCAGATCACACAGGAATGCATCCAGGCGAGTTTTGAAAATCTCCAGAGAGGAAGATTGCACAACTGCCCTGGGCAGCCTGTTCCGGTGTTCTATCACTCTCACAGTGAAATAGTTTTTCCTCATGTTTACATGGAACTTCCTGTGCTTCAGCTTTCAGCCATTGCCCCTTGTACTGTCGTTGGGCATCACTGAGAAGAGCCTGGCACCATCCTGGCACTCACCCTTTACATATTTATAAATATTGATAAGGTCACCCCTCAGTCTCCTCCACGCTAAAAAGCCCCAGCTCCCTCAATCTCTCCTCTTGTGTTATCTAACATGCATGTTCATATGATAGCTATGTGTGTGCTCATATTACTGTGTTTGCACACATTACTGTTTACCACCTTCATGTCTGCAGGCCACAAATCTTGCCTGCCAGTTGCATGCTTAATAAATAAGGAAGTTGGGATGCGATTTGCCACGCAGTCAGTCTGCTTCAGAAATTGTTTAATTTGCATCTTCACTCCTGTTCTTCAATTTTCATATTTTACTGCTTATGTTCTACTTATTTTCTATCTTCTATCTATCCTCTGCACAGTGACCTGTTCCTGGGTGGTTTGCTCTTAGATTTGGGCTATGCGTTTTGTTGCCAGGTGTGCTTGGCATTCTCTAGTTTGTCCTTGCAGTGTTGTCCCTGCAAGGGACATAATTCTTTTGAGTTGCATAATTTCAGCTCTGCCTTGCCTGCAACAGTTACATTCTCAGAAGACATGAAGTACTTGATGTTATCTGAAATGGAGTAAAAATAGCATACAAATTAATTATGTACTCATTTGTAGAACTATGTAAGAGGTGGACATAGTTAAACAAGTTCTCAAATTGTCATTGATATTTAAGTTCCAGACTGATTCTTCCTCTCTTCCTCTTACATCTTTCCAGTCTGGAGACTATAGCTAAGAGATATGTTACCTGTAGTGCATTGAATTTGTCTACTCCTGCCCCTTGACTCTGATCTGAGCTGTCATTGTGATGAACAGTAAGTATACATCACTGTACCATGTGTTCTGGCAGACTAGTCTGACCTTACCATTCAAAAAAAAAAAAAAGTTAAAGCAACTTTTTTTTTTTTTTCCTTTTTTTCTCCTTTCTCTGTCCCCCTTGATGACTGGAATCAGTAATGCTAATGGTTATATTTATGGAGGAAATACTGGAGGTCTGTGCAACCTCATCTTGGGACCAGTTCTTCTATCATCATGGACCCAGTTCTTTCAACAAAGTTCTGCAAGGCAGGCTTGCTGTCTCCAAAACACACAGGTCCAAGTACTAATTCAGATGAAGGCTTGAAACTGTTCTTTCTTTTCTAGATGTTTTGTGGGTATTCACACTGTATTCAGTGATTCAGGATTGAGTTACGTGTTGTTTGACATCTGCCTCAGAACTGTGTAGCTGGCAATTTTATCCAAAAGTGAACTCTGGCCGTAATTACATGAATAGTTTATACAGGAGCATACTCCTTATACTTTGTAGGAGTTTTAGGTGTTAAGAAAATCTGTAGAAGAGCATGAGGTACTAATTAAGAATTTTCATCCAAAATGTGTCCAGAAGTTTAGCATGCTTACACTCCCTCCACCTGTTACCATAAGGGATAATGCTGCCCTAGCCAGTCCTGTGTGGTCTTCTTCCTGTAGCGAGGAGCCTGGGCTGTCTTGGCTTGCTTGTATGCTTCACATAAGATTCTTTGAAGGTAGTTAAGAGAGCATTAACATATTGATGTTCAGTTGGCTTTGGTTTTCTAGCTGAGAGTACTTCATAAGTCTCATCAAGTGAACAAGGTAACTTTTAGGTAACTATGTTCTCATAAGTTGTGCTTAAATGATGAAGCAGGGTTTGCTTTGAGAGAACCTAGTGCCATTTAGAGGAGCAGAACTCCATTCCAGATTACAATGAATGACAATTCTTGATTGGTTCAAAGATTTTAAAGTCTTGTGCTTGTTTAAAAACCTGTATCATGAGTGAGAAAGAGACCAAAGTTTCAGCTTCAAAAGTATTGTCCTTCAGCCAGTACCAACAATGTTGGCATCCGGTGGTCATATATAGCTTTCTCCTTACAGTCCGTCTTCTGCATGTAGTTTCTGAATACAGCCTTTTTCCTGGAGGCAGCATTGTCTACAAGTGTCTTCCTCTTTATACCACTCTCGTCTTTCTCCTCTTCTACCACTTAGTTCACTGTATTTCCATTTCACGTTTGCATTTGTTGGTATCACAAGGAACCAATAAAGACTTAAGACAATGATGTGCTATGAAGTTTCTTAACCTGCTATTACTTAACATTTCTTTCCTCTGCTTAAAGCAACTGCCTTTTAATAAAGAAGATGATGTGAACCTGTCACGAACAGAACTAAGATGAATTCTTGTTTGAAAGGACTTGTAAGGAATCCAGTACATACTTAAATCCTAAAGTTAGATGAGATAACTGTAGGTAGTCTCCACCGCAATGTACTGCACTGCTTAAGAATGACTTACAAATCAGGAGCAGGACACTTCAGTAGCTTAAGGTGGTACTATAAGGATGTGTCGTACAGTGCTGTGTCATAAGAAAGCTTGTCCTTTCCTCTAAACTTACTCTTTTCTATTTGTTGCATTTGCAGCGTTGGGTATAGTCTGCTTAGTTTGAGGGAGGCGAATCACTCTTAGCTTCTTGTTGGTTACATTTTCCATGAAGTGGTGGAAAGACTTCCTTATCTACAAAGACTGCCTTTTCCTTTCTTATCTTGCTCAAGTAATTTCTAGTGAAGCTTACCAACAGTAGTTACAAGAAGACTGGATATTTATGCAACCTGAGAAATGTATATGCAGGTATACATTTTGTGTAACTCAAGGATAAGCAACTTTTCAGGGGTATCATGTTTGGCTGATGATACCTCTCTCAGGTTTTGCAATTACCAAGAAGTTTAATTTAAATCTTGAAGTAATATCTGTGTGATAAAGTGCATTGTGATTGTTACATGGAACCAGATACTGTAACAGGAGGGGTCATAGATTTACTTCTTGCTTAATATGACCTGTGGAGTGATGCCCTCTGAAACATTTTGCATCTGGAAATAGTCTGAGGTCTCTTTGTTTCTTAGTCTGAGAAATTATAGTCAAGGCTGTCTTTTCTGTGCAGGATATGTGGTAGGTGGTTTTGATTTTTAACAGTTCGTATGGATATCTTTGATGCAGTGTAGAGCCTCCTGGAGAAGCAGTGTGAGGTAGAACATGTTATGAATTACACATCCAGCCTGATTTTTGCAATTTGGTTAGCCAAGTGGCCTTTACTAACAGTTAAAATTCCTAAATGCTTTACCAAGTTCTGAATCTGTGCAGGGCAGAAGTTAGAGTATTTCTAATATTTAGATTTGCTAAGAGTAGATTTTTTTTTTTTTTTAAATGTCATTTCATCCTCTGGTTCTTAATGTTTCATTTTACTGAAATAGATGTCATTGTTTGTGAGCAGGATAACTTTAACTTAATAAACAAAAATTCCCAAGTACGCTAGGGTTCTTGTCCATTAGTGTCCTTCTTCAAATAGAAGCTCTTTGTTTAATACCTTTTGTTTATCTGATTATTACAGTGGTCTTTGCTCCATATCATTGCACCATCTCTTCAGCTGGTTTGCCAAGCTTATCTTTACTGAAGTGCAGATGAGAGAATGTTCGTTCTGGGTTTTGTGAGAATGCTGCAGTCTCTGGGATTCTTGTCATTAATGGAGTGGAAAACTGATAGTTGATACTAATCTATGGAGCCTGTGACAACCAGCTTGCTATTTCTATTTTTCCCCAAGATTGCTCTTGTTATTTCTCTCATTTCTACAGGGAAAATGACAGCCTGCATGTAGGTTTCACTGATTTGTTTGGTTGTTTTTTTATTTAGTGGCTGGTTTTGGTTTTACAAGATTCTTTGAGGCCCCAGTCTAGGTTTTGACTTAAACTAAGATTCAGCATGCTTCTGATTTTGGTTATAGGAGTGTTTTTCCTGAAATTGCGTGGCACTGAATAAGTTGAATAGGCATTGTCTAACTTGAGACCTGTTGCTTCATGCAGTTCTTATGTGTCTTTGTGCTGCTAGCTTTTCAAGATCAAAGAATACAGTGATCTTGGAGATCATCTCAGTGGATGTTGGTAATCTGAAAATCTGTGTATTTGTAACTGTGACATTATTAAAGAATGGCACCGTTCTGGATATCTGTAGAATATTAGTACTGGCTATTACACATGTTTATAAACTATGCTGTCCATAGATGTAATCCTAGAGTAGTTACTGTGTATTGAAGACATCAAACCCATGCTAAGCTCTGGATAGGTGGAGCTACTGGCTGTGCTAGTAGTCTGATGTGCAGGTATTTAGGAGGGGCTTTTAACAGCAACTAGTTTCTCTGAAGTATCATTTCCATGTAGCTATTCTTCAGTCATTTATCCTGGACCACTGTGTGCATTTGGGTGTTAGGTGTTGGTTTTCTCAACTTCAATGTGGCTTTTCTAGGGTGATGTCATCTATACTTCGTGTGTGCTGACCCTTGTTTGTTTGTGGACAACTCAGGCTGTTAGTGATCCACTTATGCACATTCCTTGTACCAAAAATGTAGGGCAGGTGGAATGGGAAGAGAAGGTGCAGATATGTGCCTGTTACAGATGCAATTTTGTTTACAGAATATTTCTGAGCAATAAAATCACTGAGGGGTACTAAATTTTGTTCTTCAGCTGAAGAATGAAGAATAATGTTAATTTTCTCAGTGTCTGGCCTGTTCTTACTGATTCTTTCTTTATGCTGCTGATGCTGTTGCATCTAAATGAAGAGCTTGTGTTGAAGTGCTATATATGCTTTCATCAAACAGGACCTGCAGTCCTGAAAAATAAATTCACATACTGTAGTGCCAAATTCAAAGACATTGAATACCCCAAAGAGGGAGATATGGAATCCTAAAGAAAGCTTTGAAGGCTTGAAATCACATAAGCATGGACCATTAATTACCATACTTGTAAGCCTCAGTCATTAAGTCTGTTTCATTGCCTAGTTAGTATTTCATACACTGTATTAAATGTCATAAAAACACCATGGTAATTCTAGACCCTCAGACCAAAAATGGAGTTTGGGAAAAGATTAATAAATGTAGGAGAGTGATTGCAGTGATATGGGCACCTGTTGGACTCTTGTGTTCCAAAGTGTAAATCTGAGGAAACTCAATTTTATCAGTGTGGCAGAGGTAGCTCTCATTTCAGGATGGAATTTTTTTGCTGTTTAAAGCTGCTAAAATGCATTGATCCATGAACTTGATGGTCTTATATGTGGGTTTGGGGTTTGTTTTTTGTTATTTTTTTGTTGATGTGGGGCTTTTTTTTGTGCTTCTGCTTGTGAAGTGTTTGTAAGATTGGCTCTTTTCTGCCACTTGAAGATTATTTGCTTATGCTTCTGAAGTGTTTCAGTCATATAGGGGCATTGATGCCTAGTGCTAGCTGAAAGAGATACAAAAATAGGAACATTTGGGCAGCAAACTGTATCTGGACAGATGCAGAATAGTGCAAGACAGAAGAACAGGAGGCAAGAAGTTGGGCAGGATCCTACTTGAAGACTTTTTTTGTTTAAATTTATTAATTCCCTATATCTTAGGCTACTCAACTGCAAAATATTTATTCCTGTATTATTTCATGTTGTAGGAGCCTTGAAAAGTCTTAAGTGTAGGAGAAGGAAGGTTTTAAGTACAAGGGGAGTTTCTCATTGTCAAGAACATTACTTTTTTTTTTTTTTTCATTTAAACTTTCTTACACATCTATTCTATTTATTCAGGACTAATCAGGGTTGCAGACAGTAGGAGAAGTTCACCTTGAAAGTGATGTGAGGACAAACAGTTCCCAATGAAGGCTAAAGGTATTACTAATCATCCTTTTCATAAAGGGAGGAGACAAATAAAGCATTTTGTTTGAAAGACTGTAATAGCTTAGACCTATAAAGTGCTCTGTCCTGCTGTAGCCATTATCCATTATTTGTTGTCCACAATGTAATTAACCTTTGAAAAAGACTACATTTATGCACAAATCTTCATTTTCTTTTAAAATGTGTGCATGTGTGTCTATGCATTGCATATTTATTAAGAGGATAAGAATTTCACTGTGTTGTGATAGAGCTAAAACATTTCAGTCATCCTGTGTGCTGCAAGTAATGCACAAGACACAATCTGATAGCTGGAATGCACAAAATGTTTCAAGGAAATGAGAAGTTCAAAGTATCTGGTCTTGAAAAAATTTCATGTTCTCCTTGAAAACGTCTTCTTAGCTGAAGCTTGCTATTCTTTTCTTAGAGGATTGAAGATTAGAGTTGTTTGACAGGTGTGTTTTTAGGGATGTTTTTAATGTGAAATGTTCAAATAAAGGTAGTAGACTGGGATTCAACAGAATATATTTGAGAATTCACACAAGCGTCACTATTGATCGATTTTGGAGGCCAAAATACATTGTGGGCCATTGTCAGGTGAGGTGTCTACTGCATCTCTCTCCTACCTTACTTCCCAGCTATCTATAAATGATAGTTGAGTTGCACTGTATTCTGTGGCTTTGTGGCTGTACAGTCAAGAGGTTTTGCTTCCTAATAGCTCTAAAAAGTAGTTTTCATTGAGTGTATATTGCTGCTTTTTATGCCACTGTGTTGATCAAATTAATTTGCCTAGTGCCTGCACTGAGTGAGCAGAACAACAGAAAATCACTACTACTTTGAGAGGTAGCAGCTTTATGCAGTGTTAGTGAAAGTGTGTGTCCAACCTTCTGCCAGTAACAAACTTTTTTTTTATAGTTGGTGTGAATGGTTACTTGGAGCACCTCTGCTAGCTGCATACTTCTGGTTCCTAGTTTCTTATATTACTGATTAGTTTACTTGCTCAGCTGCCTCTTACTTTGTTTTTTTGACAATGCTAAAACAAGGAGACCTCATAAGTCTCTCATAAATCTTCTTTCTTTACATCTGCATTAAATGAATAGGACCACTAAGATGTGGCTGTCTAGACACGTTATTTCATACTTGAAAGTATTTTGGGGGAGTAAGTTGCATACTATTAATTTCAGGAAGTCGATTCCTTGTCCTGTTAGTAGTGGGTTTCCTGGCTTCATAATCTGTGTTTAAACTGCTTGCATGTATTAGTCTTCAGGGATTTGGTAACTGGCATTAACTGCAAGTCTTGGATGTCAAAAAATGAAGACATATTTTGCAAACTGGAAGGTAAATGGTTTGAGGAGAAAATTGAGGTGTTTCTCATGTCTTTTCAGGAAGCATATGAAAGGAGAGGAGCTTTGATCTCCCTATTAGTTTGAAGGAGCAAGTTAAATGTCAACAGTTAAAACTTTCTCCTCCAAAACTACTGAAAAACCAACCAAACAAAAAAAATGCAGTCAGTGAGAATATAAGTGAACTTCTACTTTTTTTTTTTTATTTAAATTGTGTTAAGTGTCCACCTTGTAGTGACAGAGTCAAACACCTAAGGGTGTTGTCTTTCTGTAGTTGTGTGACTTGTCATCCTGTTTTCTAACTAGTGAACCTGGTTTTGATTGCTTTCATAGTATTTAGACTCACTATACAAAGGTTTTGTATTAAAAATTCAACCCTGTGTATATTTCTTAAAATTTCTAAACTCCTGGTTTGATCCTGTTTGCAGCTTGTCGTCTTTGAAAGTATCCATGTTGTCGATGTAATGCAACAGTGCAGACTTAGAGGTTAATACTTAGAGCTAAAAAATCAATAAAAAAGTAGGACATTTCCAGGGTAATACGGTTTATGTTCTATGTGACTGATTTTTGTATTTTCACAGAATATCAGGGGCTGGAAGGCACCTTGAAAGATCATCTAGTCCAACCCATTGACAGAGCAGGGTCACCTATACCAGATCACACATGAATGTGTCCAAGCGGGTTTTGACTATCTCCCGAGACAGAGACTGCACAACGCCCCTGGGCAGCCTGTTCCAATGTTCTGTCACTCTCACACTGAAAAGAAAATTCCTCCTCATGTTTATATGAAACTTCTATGCCTTACACTCATTGTTCCTTCCAGGCTGCATTTTGAAATATGCTGCTTTTTTAATTGTAGTAACAAATTATCAGACCTAATGACCTTCATTTGGAAGGACAAACACGCAGCTGTGTTATCCAAATGATTTTTTTTTAAATTTATTTTTCTCCTAATTTGCAGTTGTGGCTTAGATGCTCTTCAAGAATAGTGGCATTCACCTTTTCAAAATGCCACAGCAAAATTACGCTTATTAATTACTAAGTTAGCAAATCATCAGAGAATGATAGTGGTGTGAATGTACCTTCTTAATCAGATTTACTTCCTTTGAGTTCATTCCTTTTTCTTAACTTGTGTGTCTTTTTTTTTTAGTGACTCTTCTGAGTCTGTGTATTAAAAAAGCAAATTACATTTTAATTTTATTTTTATTGAAAAAAAATTAAGAAATTGCACATCTACATTCTCAGTTATGTATTTACTATAGTATTAGAGGTAGGAGACAGGCAAATCCTATTTCAAAAACTTTTTCTTTCAAGTTGCAGTTGTTGTAGTAACAGGTTAGAAAAGCATTGAAGGCTCTATTACAAGTTCTCAGTAAACTGAGCAAACTTGTGTATATTGTGACATAGAGCTAATATGTTTTTGGGTATTTGAGCATTTTATGACTCGGCAGGAACCATAACCAAGAAACTGGAATTTTTACTTCGTAATTTGTTGCAATGAAACTATGCGGGTAAGAAACCATAAGACACTCTTGGTGTTCTGGTGTTAGTATTTTGAAATATTATAGGAAAAAGTTAAATTGCAGGGAAATAAAGCTTAACAGTGAACATGAGACTTCCTAAAGGCATTATTCAATAAACTGTTACGATCATACTTACTGTTGCGCTTTTCTCAGTATTGGGTGCCAGTTGTCATGAAAAATGTGGAAAACAAAAAACAAAAAAAGCCTTCAATAGTTTAAGGATTGAGTTGTGTCAAAATTTTCATTTAAGCTGTATCAAATGTAATGCCAGCCTAGGTAGAACGCTGTTGCGAATATGTTTTTGTTTTCTTGTTTTCTTTTGAGGGAATTTAGAATTTTAAAAGTGATTCCATAAATAAGGAAATGCTTTCAGTAAACATTTGTGTCTACTGAATCCTTTATTATAGCTTGCTGGAATGAGTGTTTCATTTAATTTTTTAGGCTTGTTAGAAGATTCTATTTGTTCTTTTAGTTTATCAACACTAGTCCATATATCCCAGTTTGTTTATACTATATTTCAGTATTACTACTGCATACTTAAGAAATTAGTTTTAAGTAAAATGTTAGATTTTTGCAAATAGTAAAAACAGCTGTTAGTGGTAGTAGCAGTGAGTGTATTTTTTCCATACTTAGCATTGGATACATTGGAAGGCATGTTTGCTGTTAAAGTACTGTTTACTTAGAGTAATGGGTAACAGTGATACTGTGCTTAACATACATTGTGTGACTACAGTTTTGAGCCTAACTCAGAATCTTGTTGACAAGTGCTGTTTCTGCAGTTCTGCCTGATGGTGCCAGTTACAGAAATACATGAACAGTTAAATATCTGCTAGCATACCTTCATGTCTGTGAAAGCATATTTCTGTGTGTAAATGCACAGCAGAAAAATGTTCAGTGTCTGGATGTTCTCATGCAAAAGAAAGATGGAATTCTGACATGGGGTATCTCACTCCTTTGTGAACTATCTTTGGTTTTCTAGAAAGAGTGTCTTCTTCTTTTTCTTTCTGTAGAAAGCAGTTACTTTCTACCTGTAAAAAGGGGATTTTGGTGTTTTCTTCTGGCAAATGATCTTGTTCTAGTTGTGCAGATCAGCAATCTTCTTTCAGATATGTTCATCAGATACTTTCAGGAACAGAGATGAAGTAATTGTTAACAAAATCTTTGCACTTCCTCAACAGTGATGTAGGAAAGATTCTGTCCTGAGTTGTATACAAGTGCAAAAGTTAATATAAATCTGAATTTGGGAAAGCAGTATTTCTTAATCATTAAGTAAAAAATGTGTTCGTCCAAAACTCTCTTGGACTGTCAGTCCAAAACTAAATGGATTTTATTTTTAGAAAGGAATGGATTTTTCTTGTCAGCCCAAAGTTACATTTTAATGAG
>VWZI01007920.1:59647-75874 GCA_013396835.1 Psilopogon haemacephalus
AAAAAAGAGTTTTGAGTAACATATAATAACTCCCCCTGGGGGGGGGAAAAAAAAAAAAAAAATGTGAAAACAAGAACTGAAAATTGAGTCTGGATTGCAGGAGAAACTGCCCAGAAGGTATTTGAGCACACAAGGACCAGAGAAAAGTTATCCTGGATTTCTTGTGGTCAGTGGAAAGAGACAGAAGATCAATGCCTAACTGAGAATAGTTCATGAAGAGAGAATGAACAGAGTGCATCCTTTTGCCATTCATTGTGGTAGTTTTTCTCTCTATTGAGGTCATCAGTCATAGAATCGTAGAACGGTTTAGGTTGGAAGAGACCTCAAAGATCATCCCGTTCCAACCCCCCACCATAGGCAGGGACACCTCCCACTAGATCAGGTCGCTCAAGACCTCATCCAGCCTGGCCTTGAACACATCCAGGGAGGGAGCAGCCACAACCTCCCTGGGCAACTTGTTCCAGTGCCTCGCCACCGTCACTGTAAAGAATTTCTTCCTAACATCCCGTTCAAATCTTCCCTCCACCAATTTGAACCCATTCCCCCTCATCCTGTCATTATCAATGAGATACAGTACTACATGAAATCAAAACAGTTTCAGAAAGAACTGCAAGAATGCATTTCAAAGGGTAGTAGGTTGACTTATGATTACAGATACCTGTTTCGTTTGTCCTTTTTCTTCTCTGTCTCTTTGGGGAAAAAATCCATTTTACAAATATTTCCTGAATAATTACGACAGCCGAGTTCTACGCAGATGGTAGCTGTTCTTCTACATGCTTTGTTTTCCTGCTTTAAAGGTTCTGGTATGCAAAGAGGAGTGTGAGGGTTACAATTTTAATTGCTTACTTATGTTTATTGCTTTTGCACAGATGAAAAATACTTCATCTCTTCATACTTACCTCTCTCCAGTTCTTAAAGAATGCATCAAAAGTAATTCATTTGTCCTTTGTGTGCATTGTCTGTTCATAACTGGCAGTATGGAGAAAGTGATACTTGATGGTTTTAGAAGCTTGTCAGAAATAGAGAAGAGCAAGCTAGGTTCTTGTAATTACATTTCAAGTCTTTTGGACTGTGAACATACTGGTTCTCTTCTCTTGTAATTCTGAAAGCTGTGAACTAAGCTTGCCTTACTAGAGACAGTGTTATGTCTCTGGTTAATTAGCTCAAGTATGCAAGAGCTTTTGTCCTGCTGGTGGAAAGAGTAAGACTTTGGAGAACACATCTTCCCAAGGGAAAGGAGCAAGCAAACCCCATGTATAAAAACCTGGTTTGTTGCACAACTTGTATCAACAGGCATTTGGCTTCTAGTACCATGGGGCCCTTAATAGGTTCCCATCTGCCCCTAAGCATCATGAGTAGAGTTTTGGGTAACAAAGGGATTTTATTACCTGTAACTAAGGATCGTATTAGCCTATGCATGGAAAGCAAAGTGTACAGGATAGTGGAAACCTTTGTTTGGTCTGGTAGAAGAGGAATACCTATTTTGAGTGCATGCGTGCAAGAGAACAAGCAGGAGAAATTCCTTCTGCATGTAGTCACACCACTGCAGCATCGTTGCTATATTGCATACATGGTAAGATAGATCACATGCGTGGACTGAGAGGTGGATAAAAAAGAACTCAGGAAAGGCAAAGATCAGAGGGACATGGCTGCTGTGATGTAACAAAGTTTGGATGCAGGAGAACTCTTCTGTGGCATGACAGTCTTATTGAGAGCTTGTGAACAAGGATGGGAGAGGTTGAAAAGGGTGACATAGTTGTCACCCAGAGCAAGGAAGAAGGCAAAGCCATTTCAAGATTTCCATTCCCCTGTTTTATTAATTTTTTTTGCCTCTGTACTTGTCACTGGTGAGGCTGCACCTCAAATACTGTGTTTAGTTTTGGGTCCCTTACTACAGGAAGGGTGTTGAGTTACTGGAGTTTGTCCAGAAAAGGGCGATAAAAGTTGTGAAGGGTCTGGACAAGAAGTCTTACGGGGAGTGGCTGAGGAAACTGGGATTATTTAGTGAGGAGGGGAGAAGACTTGAGGGGAGACCTTATTGCTTTCTACATCTGCCTAAAAAGAGGTGGTTGGTCTCTTCTCCTTAGTATCAAGTACCAGAGCAAGAAGAAATGGCACCAGGGAAGGTTTAGACTGGGTATTAGAAGACAGAAAGGCTTATTGGGCATTGGAATACATTACCCAGGGAGGTGATGGAGTCACCGTCTCTGGGTGTGTTTGAAAAAGCCATGGATGTGGCACTTCAGGACATGGTTTAATGGCCATAGTGGTGTCAGGTTGATGGTTGGACTCTGATCTTAACTGTTTTGGTTGGAAAATACCTCTATGGTTGTATGATTCTTAAAGTCTCTGAATCACAGGCACTGAATTTCGTGGAGGACTCTCATACTCTGCTGACAGAACAACACAGAGATCCTAATTGGAGCTGAGAAAAGAAAATAGCAGAGCAGAGATTTTGGTGTTTGGTAGAGCTTACTTCAGCTTTATTCAAGGAACTAGTTGATAGGATCCAGTCAGGAACAACTGTGTAGGCTAAAGGGGTTTGTCAGAGTTGCAAAGTTCTTCAGGACACCCTTCTCCAATGCAAAGTATTGTTCTTATACCCAAGAAACTGATAGATGCATTTGGGAGACTGACAAGGCTAAACAGGAAACTATGTGACAACTCCAATGCAAAAAAGTAAGTATATGGCAGTTGGGAACAGGGGCAATGTAAAAAGGAGTAGTTTTGAACATGAAGGCATGGTGTTAGGTGAATCAAAGTCATGTTAAGGGCAACACAGAGAACTTCTACCACTTCTTGTTGGTGGCAGACACCAACACTGTTGGCAGACAATAGAAGGCTGAGCAAGAAAGGTATGGACCTACTGATGAGAAAGACAGATGATTCACTATTCATAGATTCATTGCATTAGTCTTCACTGACAACCTGTCGTTACGAAAACATGGAAGGAAAGTCCTTAACAGTGAATTGAGAACTGAGCCAAGCAGTGCTTGCAATTTGACTGAAGCAAGTCCATGAGACCACGTGGGTTACATGCAAGTGTGCCAACAGAACCAGTTGATTTTGCAAATTTGCAGCTCTGTATAGTGTTTGAAAAGTTCTGGAGATAGGGAGATTCTTAACTGGAGACGAGCAGGTGTTACATCCATCTTCAGAGAAGACCAATCAGCCTTACTTCAGAGGAAGAAAAATAATGGGTCCTCTAGGACATGCTAAACATGTGAAGACTATTTGAAATAGCCAAGGTGGATGTTTGGTTTTTTTCTTGTGTAAGTGATACCTTACAAGCCTGACTGCCTTCTGTGATTTGCTCTGTGACCAAGAGGATGGCAGTAGATGTTACTGACCTCAGTTTGTAGCAAATACTTCGTCTGTGTCCCATAATCCTGTCCCAGTTAGGATGTGATCTAGATGGATAGGTAACCATATGGTGTCCTGGATTAACACATCCTACTCTTACAAGCAGCCCTCTCTCCCCATGCAGCAGCCCTGAGTTGAGATGCAGAATTTTAATGCAGTGATAAAGATGTACAATTACCATAATCTGTTTACACAAAAACACAGCAAAAAACCCCAGAAACAGCATTCTAAGCCAGTGACCTACCCCAAACCCACAGCCAGCCCAGCTGGAAAGCCCGGCACCCCAAACCTGGAAACCAAAACCAATAACCATAACAGGAAGCCTTTTGTGTTACAGTCTGAACTTCAAACCCCATAATACTTTGCTCCAGCCAGTACTTTCATTTTGATGATGGCAGGGTGGTACTGACTATCAGCAGCAGATTCAACTCAGCCCATGACATGGGTTTAGAAAAGATAAGGTTGAACAGGCTCAGAGGGTAGTACTTAAGGAGTTGTATGCTACCTGGAAAATAATAATGAGCAGGGATTTGCAGAAGTGTATGTTGAGATCTGTATTACTTGGCGTTTTAAGCAACAAGGTTGAAGCAGCAGTGCAATGCACTCTTGGCAAAGTTTGCAGAGTGTAGGAATTCCTTTGTTAGCCTTTGTGCAGAGTACTGAGAGACTGGTGCAAGGATGTTTTGAGTTTAGTGTGACGAAAGCTATGGGTACAGGGTGCTGCTGAGCTGGTGGAAAACTTCTGCTAGGGCACAGATATTGCTGAAGGTCTAAAGAGACGAAACGTGGCAGATGTTTTTGTTAGAGATAGCTACTGTCTCCAAACCAAGTAAAAAAATGTAAGCTTTGCTCAAATACGTGTTTGCGTTTCAGTAAGCTGCTCCTAGCCAATAGCTTGATGTACACAACTGTGCTAACCAATTACTATTGACTTTGGATTTTAGAGTATATAAGTTAGTACTTTGCACTCAATAAGCAGACACCTTACTTGTATCAAGTAGAATGCCATCTGTCCATCGCTGTAAATTGATGCTCCGTTGTAAGGAAGCGAAACTGCTGGGGGAAGGCAGCAGGCAGCGAGCCCCACAGCATTGGATAAACTGCTGGAAGAAGCAGGAAGACTGGCTGGTTCCTCTGGAAATAGAGGTAAAGCTATGGTGAACTTAAATGGGAAATCAGGTGGATTCCCATGAGAGGTGTATGCAATAATGGAGAGGAGTCTTAACAAACAAGGGAAGAAAATTCCTGAGCAAGATCTTAAGATAGTCCTTAAATGGGTGAAGCTGAAGATTCCCTCCATTACTGCATCTGCTGAGGCGTTAAAGGCTCAGCAAGGGGGCGAGAGGCTGAAAATTCAGTGACTAGGGAAGAAAAGTGCATTGTGAAGCTCCTCTCACATATCCTTTCTAAGAAAGGGATTAAGTAGAAGGTTGATATCCTCTCTAAGACTGATACAGACTGGGGTCTCTATCTCAGACAAGATACTACAAGAAAGTAGTGGAAAATGCAGAAAAATAATTCTGGGAACTTTGCTAATGAGTTTTGAATGTAAAGCTCAGATAGTTTTTAAGAAGACTGCTTCAAGACTTGTATTCCTAAAGCGATCAAGGAGAAAAAGACCTGTGAATGAGGTGCTAGGTATACCATGCCCTGTGGTACCTAAAGCTGAAGTTGCCATCATGGACATGAGTCTGGACAGGTCCTGGCTGGTCCAGGACCCAAATGAAGACAGTCCTACAGCGAACACTACTCAGAGTCTGCAGCGAGAGAAAGATCTGCCATCTGCGGACCAACTGCAACGGCCGAGAGGGATGTGTACACGTCTGCGGCACGGAAGGTCCCGGGGGGACGGTCCCAGGTCCAAGAAGCAGAGGAAACTGTTCCTGTGGTGAAGTGCTGCTCTGAGTCAGCACCCCCACCCCATCTCAGACTGCATCGCAGAATGGGTTGGAGGGTTTCCCTCCCTGTTCAGACTGTAAAAAGACTTGGTTTTCATGTCTTTGTAGTTTTTCTCTTTAAAAGTTTTTTTAGAGTAAGTTTCAATTGTAATAGGTCTTAGAATTTAGAAGGTAATGTTTTTATTATTGAAATAGAATATTTTAAGTGGTTAATTATTGTAATAGAATATGCTAAGTGGTTAAGTTTGTAGAAATTTTGGTAGAATAAGTTGTTTGTAAGTCTGTAAGGTTAATGGCTTTCTGTTTAGAGTGTCAGATCTAATGTTTCTTTACTTTTTCGTATGCCATGGTATAATAATAATAATAAGAAGAAAGTCCAGAGAGCTCTATGGAATGTAACATCTTTTCTTTTTGCTTTTTCAGTTTTTGTTTTTCTTTTTTCAGTCAANTTCATGTCTTTGTAGTTTTTCTCTTTAAAAGTTTTTTTAGAGTAAGTTTCAATTGTAATAGGTCTTAGAATTTAGAAGGTAATGTTTTTATTATTGAAATAGAATATTTTAAGTGGTTAATTATTGTAATAGAATATGCTAAGTGGTTAAGTTTGTAGAAATTTTGGTAGAATAAGTTGTTTGTAAGTCTGTAAGGTTAATGGCTTTCTGTTTAGAGTGTCAGATCTAATGTTTCTTTACTTTTTCGTATGCCATGGTATAATAATAATAATAAGAAGAAAGTCCAGAGAGCTCTATGGAATGTAACATCTTTTCTTTTTGCTTTTTCAGTTTTTGTTTTTCTTTTTTCAGTCAACTCAGTGATTTAACAATTGTTTGGTTTATAAATTTTTAGTATTGGTATAGCTAAGGTTAAGAGTTTAGAACAGAATATTACAGCATAGTTTAGGATTTCTTCCTTCATATCAATAGTAGGATATTAGAATAAGGGATTATGTTAAACTAAGAGAAAAAAAAAATTAAAAAACCACCGAAGTTAAATGGCAAAGATTGTCAGATTCAGTTTTCATACTCATGCTGAGATTTCACTTGCAGCATAGGTAATACATTTGCTTATGCTAGCTTGACACCTTTGAGTCTTAAAGAAAAAAGGGGGAATAGGTGGCTAGCATGGAAGGGCTAGCCCAGGAAGAGTGGTTACAGAAAGCTTTATATGTTTTAAATTTTTTAATTGCTCATTACTAGATGAAAACCCTCTAATAATTCAATATTTTAGTGGGTACAAAGTTTGGATTGCTATCCCCTCACATATAAAAGGAGGTCCATGTAGTTTAGGATACCTCTCTTTTTGCTAACTCCAAACACATCTATAATTTTACAGCATTGCTTTTCACATAGAGGTAGATGCAGCATGCATGCATATACTCCTGATTGTCATGATAACTTAGAGTTTTGATCTTTTAGCCAGATATTCCCTGTTGCTCTTTTTGTACCAGGAGCAGTGGATGGAAGAACGTTAGCACTCCTAGATAAGCTTGGCTGTTGGCTTGCAAAACAAAGTAATGCTACAAGTAAAGCTTTGACAGGGTTATTATTAAATATTAATAGTGTTAGACATGCTACTTTGCAAAATAGGGAAGTTACAGATTTTTTGCTTTTAGCAAAGGTAGTGGATGTGCTGATTTTGAAGGTATGTGTTGTATGAATCTGTCTGACCACTCAGAATCTATACATGATAATATCCAACAACTGAAAAATGGGGTATCAAAGCTCCAAGAAGAAGATTGATGGGGTTGGTTGGATATGATTTTTGAAGGATGGGAATTGACAGGATGTCTTAGAAGTTTGTTAAAGACTGTTGTGTATGTGCTTTCTATTCTTATTATAACGAGAGTGTTTTTGCCTTGTATATTACAATGTTTGCAGAGGTTGATGGAAAACTTGGTAAGGAGATTTTTGTTTATGCTACAGAAGGGGCGAAATGTTGGAATTCCTTTGTTAGCCTTTGCGCAGAATACTGAGAGACTGGTGCAAGAGTGTTTTGAGTTTAGTGTGATGAAAGCTATGGGTACAGGGTGCTACTGAGCTGGTGGAAGAATGCTGCTAGGGCACAGATAGATATTGCCGAAGATCTAAAGAGACAAAACTTGGCAGATGTTTTTGCTAGAGATAGCTACTGTCTCCGAACCAAGTAAAAAGAATGTAAGCTTTGCTCGAATACGCGTTTGCATTTTGTACGCTGCTCCTAGCCTATAGCTTGATGTACACAACTGCACTAAGCAATTACCATTGACATAATGTAAAAGGCTTTGGATTTCAGACTATATAAGTTAGTGCTTTGCACTCAATAAACAGACAGCTTATTTGTATCAAGTAGAACCCCATCTCTCCATCACTGTAGCAGAGACACCAAATGGATGGAAATTCATAGTACTGCTTATCAGAGGGACCTAAACAGATGGAAGAGTGATCTGAAAAGAGCCTCATGATACACAGCAAGGATAAATGCAGTTTTTTTGCCTCTGAAGGCAGATGCACCTTGCAGCTGTGCTATCTGGGAAGTAGCTGTGATTAGAGGGACCTTGGTAGATAGAAAGCTGAATGTAAGCTAGCAGCATGTAATGAAGTCTTAACAGTATTTGGGATGTATGAGTATCATATACATCAGAAGACAAAGAAAAGTGATTTGTCCCTTTTACTAAGCATGAATTAGACTCCAAGAATACTAGGTTACACACACACCCAACACCCCACTGCCACCCCACCCACCCCTGCCTCAGCCCACAAAAGAGAGACATAAACTGGAGTGAATTTGGGAAAGGCTGCAGAGATGTTTCAGGGAAGAGCAGTGGTACATGACAGGCAGACCAGAGATGATGGACATAAATTGTGACAAGAGAGAGACAGGAAGTTTGTTCTTTGGATTGCATTCAATAGCTTAACTGTTCTCAAATACTTAATTGATATGTGTTAAACTATGAATTGCTTTTAATAACAACAACAAAAAGTACAAGTTGTTAAAATTAGAAATGTTTTGGATTTAATAACGATTTCTTAGTAGCTGTAACGTAAAAGTATCCTTAGAAGGTGAAAAAAGGGTTGACTTGTATTTTGAGGGGTATATTTGCTTTCCCAGAACATAGACTATATCTCCAGTATTTGTAATAATTTTTTTTTTCTAATACAGATGCAGACTTGGAAGTCATAGTATTTTGACTTGCTTTTTAGGGGGGTGATTTTTAAAAGTGTTTTGAATCTTAGTTTGTTTCTATTGATGAAAGTAATTCCAAAAAGAAAAGGAAGAGCAGAAGAAAACAAGTACAATAAAGCAAAGAGTGAGAGAAAGAAAATTGGTGGTGGACACAGTATAAGGAAAATAAAGTAAAAAAAGAGTAATGTTGAAACCGAGCACACTCACTGAAGATGGAAAGGAGCCCTTGAAATTGCTCAAACAGGGTCAGACAGAGCAGATCGCCTGGGACTATGTCCAGTTGGATTTTCAATGTCTTTACGGGTGACAGAACAACAGTCTCTCTGGACAATCACTGTAGAGGTATTTTTTGTGGTCAGGTGGAATTTCATGTGTTTCTATTTGTGCCTGTTGCCTCTTCCCCTGGCAGTAGGTGCTAGCCAAAGGAGATAGGCTCCCTGTTTGTACACATGGATAAGAGCCTTCCACATACAAGCCTCCTCCTTTGCAGGCTAAACATTCCCGTATCAATGTTCCAGTCCAGTGATGTGTTGTTTTGTTGTTGGGTTGCTGGTTTGGTTTTTTTTCCTTTTTTTGTTTAGCCCTTTTCTAAAACCACTTCTCTAACCCTGGGGAGACCAGACTAGGCTTCATTAGTGCTGGGTAGTGAGTAACATTCTCCTTCCTTTTACCTGTTGGCCATGCTCTTAATGCAGTCCAGGAGGCTGTTGGCCTTTGCTTACAAGGGTACGTTGCTGGTTTATAGTCAACTTGTTTATGAGTTCCTCAAGGTCCTTTTCCACCAAGCAACTCTCTAACCAGTTGGCACTCAGCTTCTGCTGATGCATGGGGTACTTCTGATGTGCTAGGCTCCACATTTGTCTTTGTCAAATGTAATGACACTTTTCTGTATCCTGTTATCTGGAGTGCTCCGAAGGGTGGCACATGCATCTGTTACTAATGGTTTCTGGTTTTGTATAATCTCTGAACTTGCTGCAAGTCTACTCTATTCCTATTATTCAGGTCATTCATAGGAATGTTTAACAGTACTGGCCCCAGGGTCAGCTCCTGAGATGCTACTTACTTGCTTTCAGTAGGACTTTGTGCTCTGGGTCACAATCCTATGGATTCAGTCAATTTTAATTTCTGCTTACTGTGCACTTACCTAATCCATACCTTGTAATGGGAGACAGTATCAACAGCCTTAAGCTAAAGCGGACATGAATATATCATGCTTTTCTGTTATCTAACAAACAAGTCACCTTATTGTAGAAGACTCTCAGGGTAGTTGAGCATGATTTCCTCTTGTAAGTACATGCTCACAATTCCTGATCACCATGTTGTTGTATCTGAAATTAATTTCCAGGGTTATTTACTTCAGGTTGAGCTGATAGATTGAGGTTGACCAATCTATCAGATGATATTCCCTCTTGAAGATAGTGACATTGGCTTTCTTCCAGTTCTCAGGAAGGAGTCCCAGTTGTCATGACCTTTCAAATACAACTAAGAATAACCTTGTCCAGAGGTCAAGCAGCTCTCTCAGCACTCAGGAGTACTGCCTGTAAGGCCTCATGTACTTACATATGTCCAGTTTCAGTACTCCATAGTCCTGCCCTTCTCCACTAAGTCTTGCTTCACATATTCCATCTAGTCTTGGGACCTGGTAGTCCTGAGCATTGGTCTTGCACACGGAAGCAGAGGCAGTGCTGACTGCCTTGGCATTTTCTGTTTATATTCATCAGAGGCCATGCCATATTCAGCAGTGTGAAGTTGTTTTCTCTGGTTTTCCTTTCCTGTTTTTATAATTGCAGAATCCTTCCTTGTTTTCTGTCACATCTCATAAAATTCAGATGAGGATATGCTTTGGATTTCCCAATGCTACACCTACAGAACTGGACAGGAGCTCCATACTACTGGCTAGGTCAGCTACCACTTCTTCCACCTCTTGAGTTTTGTCTTGAAGCTCCTTGCTCATCCATGTGGGCTTCCTGCTGCCTTTGATTTTCTGCCATGGTGACAGACCTTCCATCAGCTTTGAGGAGGTGATCTTTGAGTATCAATCAGCTCTACCTGACCTGTCTTCTTCTCCAGTATTGTATGCTGTAAGATCTTTCTAAGCAGACCTCTGAAGAGATTACAGTCCGTGTACTGAAATCCAAGTTATCTTGTTTTTCTGCCTTGCTCTAATCGTTGCAGCCAAACTGCCCTGGTTTTAATGCCACATGGTTAATTATTTCCAGTTTTCAAGTATTTGGTTTAAGCAGTGCACCACTTCTTTCTCACCTATGTCAGGAAATTGTTACCACTACCACTGCAGAAATTTCCTAGGCTAATTGTGTTCTGCTCTACTGTCCTTCCAGCAGATATCATGATGCTTCAGGTTCCCTGTAAGAACCCAGAGCTTATAACCATGAAAATCAGAATTGCCTGAAGAAGGCCTTGCATACTTATCCCTAATTAGGAGTTCTTTAGCAAGCACCTACTACACCAGTGTTGTTCTGCCTGCTGATCTTGACCTTTAATCACTGGTTCCTGGCCTGTCCTTACATATGGAGCCACTCCACTTCTTTGCCTTTCTAGCCTGTACTTCCAGAAGAGTCCGTATTTATTTGTCACAGAGCTCCACTCCTGTGCTATCTCACCATATCTCCATGAGGTCACAGGCCTGCAGGAGTTACACAGATTCTTGTTTGTTCCTCAGGATGTATGCATTGATGCATAGTTGTTCCAGTCACTGAAGTGTGCCAATTACCCAAAAAGCACATCAGAGCTTTTCTCTTGGCACTTGTTTTTCGTGTGAGTGAACTTCAAATGGTTGCACATCTGCTTTGTTGTAGTTGTTGACTGCTGTGTTCCTTCTCTTTGTATCATCCCACGTCTTCTGCTTGTCTACCACATCCACAGTTTCCTCATTTGCTTCTTGAGGAATCTAACAGTTTTCCTCAAAAATTTATGATCATTTGTACATATCTACATAAAAAATGAGTATGCGTGGAAGACCTGGAAGGGCTGTATTGCCACTATGCTGCAGTCTTTGGGTCTGTAAGTGGAATGCTTAGTGTCATGCACTAGTGGGTTTGAACATCGTGGCACAGGTAGTGTGTGTAATTTGAAGAGATTTGGGCAACAGAAGGCATGAAGACATTCCAGAATGAGCACTTGCTTTATAAATGTTGAATTAGTTAGGATTTTTTCTCTCTGTAGGTCATTGTGTACTTCCTGACTTTCAGAAATTCTTGGTGAGATGAAGTTCATCCTTTCTGAGCAGGAGCATCCTTGGGTTACATATATTAAACCTGCAACATTTGTTACTAACTTTTTGGGCTGGAAATGTAGTTTTGACCTTGTTTGTGAGCAGTTCTCATTTGTATTTGGTTTTATATGAAACACTCAGTGTGACCTCTGTGCCATGAAGTATTATAGAGCAGGTTATGCTGAGTTCCATCACATGGCACTTACAAGACAACCAGGCAATCAGGCCCAGTCAGCATGGGTTTGTGAAAGGTAGGTCCTGTCTTACTATCTCATCTCCTCCTACAATAAGGAAGTTTGGAGCAAGGAGAGGGCCAACATCTTGTCCTTGGTGGCAAGCAACAGGACCAGAAGAAATGGTTTCAAGCTGCAGTAGGAGGAGGTTCAGCCTGGGTGTTAGGAAATATTTCTTCATAGAGTTATCAAACATTGGATTGGTCTGCTCAGAGCAGTGTCAGCATCACTGTGCTTGGACGTGTTCAAACAGCATATAGATCTGGTGCTTAGGGACTGGTTTAGTGTTGACCCTTTAGTGCTGGGTCAAGGGTTGGACCAAGTAGCTTTGAGATCTCTTCCAGCCAGATGTGTTCTGTGATTCTGTGGGAAACATCTTTGTTTCTTTGTGTTTGCTGTTTTATGATGGATACTTGCAGGTATTTTTATTGTGTGGTTGGTTTGTTTGTTTTGTGGGTTTTTTTTTGGAGGAGGAGGGGATTGTTTGGTTTTACCTTGGAAATATTTCTTTATTGTTACTGTACTACATATTTAACATGTTAGTATTTTTTTAGAAAATTCGTTTTCTGGAAGTCTTTTCTACCCTGAGAGTATCCTCAAGAATTTTTTTAAGGCAATTGCTTCCTCTCATGTTTTTGTTTTTTAATTTAAATTCTGAGTCCATCTGGGTACACAGACTGTTCTCCTATAACTATATCTAAGCTCATGATTAGTATGTGTGCTGCATCTGCTCTCAGAATTGTACCTTAATGTTAAGTCTGGAGAGAAGCTTTTAACCTCTTCTGGTAAGAACCAACACTTGGTGGCTCCAGCACTTTCTAGTGCAGAAGAGCTTATTGGCTAGTACAGAACCTTAGAATGGTGTCTTGAGCAGGTTCTTGGCATTGTTACAGATCTTGCAAGTCAATCCATAAGTACATACAGAAGTAAACTGATGCCTGTCACCCTGTGATATCAAATACAGTTCCTGTAGCTTTGATTTTCTTCCTTCTGGAGGGCATCTGAAGGCACTTGGAAGAGAAAAAGGTTATCAGGAATAGCCAGCATGGATTTACCAAGGAGAAATCATGCTTGACTAACCTGATAGCATTCTATTATGGCGTAACTGAATGGGTAGATTCAGAGAGACCAGTGGATGTAGTCTTCCTTGACCTTAGCAAGGCCTCTGACTCTGTCTCCCATGACATCCTAGTGAGCAAGCTCAGGAAGTGTGGGATGGAAGAGCAGAAGGTGAGGTGGATTAGGAACTGGTTACAAGAAAGAGTTCGAAGAGTGATGATCAATGGTGCCAAGTCCAGCTGGAGAGCAGTAACTAATGGAGACTCCCAGGGATCAGTGCTGGGTCTGGTGCTGTTCAACATCTTCATCAATGACACTGATGAGGGCACAGTGTCTGCTCAGCAAGTTTGCTGATGACAGCAAACTGTGAGGTTTGGCTGATGCAGCTGAAGACTGTGGCCATCCAGCAAGACTTGGACAGACTGGAGAGCTGGGCACAGAAAACCAAATGAAATTCAACAAGGATAAGTGCAGAGTCCTGCACCTATGGAAAAATAATAAACTGTGAAGAGGTTAACGCTGAGCTAGAGAGATTGCAGTGGCCCCATACCTGCATACATTCCAGGTCAAACTCAATGGGACTCCAAAACCTGGTCTAGTTGTGGATATCCCCAGTTCTTGGAGAGGGGGGTGGACAAAATTATCTTTGAGGGTACTTTCCAACCTTGTGCATTCTATGATGATATTCTATGATAGTTGAGAGGGCAGTAGTTATGGTAATGCTGCTGATGTCCCCTCGGCTGTTTGCACACATGGCTTTTCCATAGGACTGTGGATACGTTCAGCCACACTGCTGGCCCATGTGAGCATGAAGCAAGTGGGAGCAGTCTTCACTCACTGCCTTCTGCTCTGCCTCTTCTGTGGTGTTGATGGCACAGGGCAGGGTCGTACTCTTGAGCTACTGTGGTAAATAGATCATTTGGGTCTGATAATGGGACTTAACTGTTCTCTCAAACAGTGCTTTCCCTTTCCTCCAGGTATTAATTTTATGCCTGCTTCTCTACCATTCGACTTCCTTACAGTTCCCAGGCAAAGGAAAAAAGGGTAGTCTCTGCACCCAAGTATCTGCTTCCAGAATCTGGCACCATGAACTGTAATGGACTGATTTGTAAATGCATCAAGCATCACATCAACTACTGGGGCGGGGGGAAGTAATATTCTGGCTGGCTTCTGTGTGGATCCATTATGTGAACTTTTATGTTTGGGATTTGGGTGCATGTGTGTTCTGTTTTGTTTCTTTTGTTTTTAAAAGCATAAACAATTCATGTTGGAGCATGATGGCTTTGATAGTAAAGTCTTTGGCATACCCTGGAAAATAATGGTGTGTTTTATATTTTTGTTTTCTTTTCAATCCTGGCGCTGTGTATAGTAACCAAATTTTTGTATAGTTTAAAAGTTGTCTTCTGTATTTGTCATTACAGTGGCCTGTGTAATAAAAATGAATAAAAGTTGAATTAGAATTACTGCTAATACTGTCCTGTTTTGTAACTCTGTTTGTAATTTCATGCTAAACTAAATGTGTGGAATTTTCTGAAAAAAACTCTTGAAATACTGTCTAAGTTTCCTGCTTGCATACAGTAAGAAATAGGAAGGATCTTTATGTAATTCAGAGCAACACAGCAGAATTTGGTCAAATAATCAGTTATCTTCATGTCAGATGGTTTTGTAAGTTACCTTTAAAACAAGCCTGTTCAAATCTCTTGTCATGTTTGGTATGGGTTATAATTACTTTGTGAATGTTTCAGCCTCAGCCTTGTTTCATTCTGTGTAGACAATGTGTTTGTAGTTCAAGACTACAGTTTAGCCTAAGTTGTAGTTAATGTTTAAATGTAAAGCAACCTGTAGTAATTTTGACATTTCAATATTTTGTCAGAGATATTTAACACATTTTTTTGCCATTACATATATTTGCTTTAATTTAGAAACATTTTGCTTGATAATGTGGATATTGAAGTAAATGCCACAACATAGCTCTGTGTTTTGAGAGTAGGTAACTGTAAAGATTATTTGTTACAATAACACATACTTAATTCTTTAGCCTGATGATGTGTGACATATTTCTAATTTACTCTTTTGATAATAAAAGCTGATAAACAGTTGTTGAGGAGCACAGATTCCCTTGTTTCAAAGCCAAAGAAAATTTTTTTTAAAAAAAAAAGCAGTCCTCACTTTAGAGAGTATATTTTTAGTTTGGATACAAGTTCATGCACCTGCTAAATGTGAAAATACGAAAGGCAAAGATGCAATGAAACACTGTTATGATATGAACTCTAGCAGCTCAGCTGCTTCTGAGGTGATGATAGTAAGAGTTCTAGTAGGCATTTTGAGTGGTAATATCAAAAAGATTGTTTGCTTATTTCTGAAGAATTTACCCAACTGTTATTTGAAGTGGGAGAAAACAGTTTCTGGCTGAAAGGTTTGCAGAAATAGAATGAAGGCTGACACATGAAAATAAGCTGTAAACCAAGTAGCACATACAAAAATATAGACACCGAAAGAAAATTTGGTCCTGTTCTCTTTTTTATATTGTTGATTGACTTCCATTGAACACTTTTTTTGGTACAAGTATCACCTTTGTATGCGTTTTAAAATAGTAAGTTTCCCCTTCTTTTTATGTAGCATTGAACTCCTTGTGCGTGTTGAAATATTTTTTTGGTAATTTAATTATGGTGAAGTGATAAACGCAGAAAAATTCAGACAGAAGTCTGGCAATTGTAACTTAATCTCACAGACCAAGAACTGAGTTTTCACAGGGTGTTAATTATTATCTAGAAGCTTTTATTTTCTTGAAAGCTGACCTTTTAAATATCTAGGGTAATGCCTAGCTGCCGTAATTCACAGGATCACAGGATGTCAGGGTCTGGAAGGGACCCAAAGAGATTATTGAGTCTAACCAGCCTGCCAGAGCAGGACCATATGATCTACCTCAGGTTACAGAGGAACACATCCAGATGGACCTTGAAAGTCTCCAGAGAAGGAGACTCCATAACCTCTGGAGTCTGTTCCATTGTTCAGTGACCTTTACAGTAAAGAAGTCCCCACTTTGTGTGGAGGTGGAAACTCCTGTACTTCAGCTTACATCCATTCTTCCTTGTCCTATCACAGGGAGCAAGTTAGAAGAGCCTGTGTCCCTTCTCCCCCAGCCCTCTGATATTTATAAAGATTTATTAAATCCCTTCTGTTTTCTCCAGTCATACAGCCATAAGGTGTAGTCAGATGACATATGTCTAGAGTGATTTGCAACCTGAAAGTTTAAAACTGCAGTGCTATGACAGAAAAACAT
>VWZI01007920.1:75917-94737 GCA_013396835.1 Psilopogon haemacephalus
GTTACCTATGCAACCAAATTTAATTTTTTGAGACTTCTGTGTTTTCTATTAGGGTTGTTTTGTTTAATTTGCTATGTATTAAAAATGTTGTGATTCTGCTCTCGAGGTTGATACATATATATATACACAAATACATGACTTTTTTTTTTTTTTAATAAAGTTGATAAAAATCCACACTTCTGCTTACTTTTAAAAAACCCTTTTTCTGTGGTGCATTTTAGAACAATAATATCACTGAGGTACCTTTTTGTGGTATCTTCCAAGAAAATAGTGTGATAATTATTGTAGTGAAAAGTAATTTCAATAGTTCTAGTTGGCAGCAGTGGAATTTACTCCTAATAAAAATTCTACTGAGCTTGTGTTTGGCTTTTAACTTGCTCTGCTGAATTTTGCCTCAAACATTGTATAGACGCCTGCGTAGTATGCTTGCTAATATTCGACTTGTTACTAACTTCTATGACTGTTCTGACTTATCATACAGATCTGCTTCAAGTTTAAGATGTTCTTATTTATTTTTTTTATACAGATCAGCAGGACGGTTGGACTAGGTTGCCTTTAGCGGTCCCTCCCAACCCTGTATTTATAATGAGTACAAAATTTCACAGTACATAGATGAATCATAGAATGGCTTAGGTTTGAAGTGACCTTGGAGATTGTGTACTCCATCCTCCCTGCCATGTGCAGGAACATCTCTCAGCTAGAGTCAGCTGCGCAAGGCCTCATCCAGCCTGGCCTTAATCACCCTCAGGGAGGAGGTATCCACAGCTTCCCTGAACAGCTTCTATTCCAGAGTCTCTCTACTCTTGTACTAAGGAACTTCTTCCTAAGATCTGGTCTAAACCTATTCTACTCTAGCTTAAATCCATTCTGTCTTATCCTTTTGCTAGACACTCATATCAAAAGTTCATCTTAAGCCTTTCTGTAGGATCCCTACAGGTATTGGAAGGGAGCTGTGAGGTCCCTGCACAGTCTTCTCTAGACTGACCAGTCCCAGCTTCTTCAGCTTCCTCTCTCGTAGCAGAGGTGTTCCAGCCCTTGGATCATCTTTGTGACTCTGTTCTGGACTTGCTGCCACAGCTCTGTGTCCTCCTTATAATGGGGACACTGGAATTGGACACAATATTTGAGATGGGGTCTCACAAGAGCAGAGTAAAAAGGAGTGACAAAAGAAGGCATAATTTTGTATTTTGATTTTAAAATAGAATTGCTACTTGGGAGTTATAGTAGAAAAAAGTCCTAGAGGAATCAAGCTGGATAGGTAAACAGTGAGGAGGAAGGTCCTAATATAATGAGATTAAGAGCATTAAAGAGTGTCAGATTTGGTGTGATTTTTATTTGAAATGGTCTAGAACTACCAAGTATAGAGCAGTTAAGAGTGTATTACAGAAAGTAAACAGGCAAACTGATGCTTTAAGAGGCTCAGTCTGTACTTGTTCTTTCAGTTTACCCATCAGAAATATATATACAATTTGTCCCTTCTCCATTTGGATGTACAGTGCTTTCGTGATTGCCACTTAATGGGTATGTGTTGTATATATTTGTTTCAGGGACAATTTCCTAGTTGAATGGTTCACTTAAAAATAATTTCGGAGGTGATAATTTAAGTAGAGCTGTGGATTTGTCAATAGCTGGAGGAATTTAAGTGTTGTAGCTATTTGCAAACTGGAAGTAGCCTTAGGTTGTTTAAGGTTATGCTCTCTCTTAACAGAAGTTATGCCCAGTTTTCTAGTGTGGTTGGTGGAACCATGCAGTTTCATCCAGGCCAAGGTGCAGAAAATCGCTTTTCAGTGTTCACTGCATAGTATGGAAAACTGAAAAAATCTAGGGAATATTACCCACAGTGGCCAGAACTACTTTTAAGTCATGCCTTCTAGGGTGCAAACAAAAGTTACCTTAAATACATGATTTTCCAGGTCAGGAAAACAAACTGTCTGATGGCTGTATTTGTGTAGATGTAGTACTTGTGTGTTCTGTTTCAGATTTGCTAGGATTTGTCTTGTCTTCCTAGTTACATTTAGTTAGAATTTCAGCAAATACAAAGAGATTATATGAAGAAGAGGCAACATTTTAGGATTACCTAATCCTTCTTTGGGAGGCTTTCAGCGTTAGTGTTGTGGAGTCATGGAGTATTTGTTAGTCATCACTAAGATACGGTGAACAGATTTTAGATGTGGCAGAGAAACCTGACGTTAACAGGACTACTTGCAGTATACAATTCAGTGTTGAAAATGCCTTTGCAGGGTTGGGTTTTAGGTTTCCAGGACGCTTAGGAGCCATAGAAGGGTTCTTTAAGCTTTCTGTTGCTTTGTATTCCAAGTAACATCTATGGATATGTCTACTAAGTCATGATTTTGGTTTATTTCTGACAATGTACTTTTATAATAGTGTTCAATATGGCATATTTGTGACAATATGTTTTTTGTTTGGTCTGCTACATTCAGCCAAAGAAAATACTGTATGTTTTCAAAGTATAATTTCAAAGTTAAGGATATCTGTTACTAAGTACATATTCAGGTGTCAGGTAGGCTGAAGGTAATGCAGTACATTTTTTGTGAATTTTGAGAATCAGATTTGGTTTCCTAAAAACTGGCATTACTACCTGAACTACTTTTAATGAACTCTGCATGTGAATTGAAATTGAAATGAATTAGTCTATCAGTGATGAAAAAGCTGTGCTAGTTAGCTTTATCTCGCTGCTTAGGATTTGTAGAGAATTTGTTTTCTGAGGAACTGAAATGAATATTTTTTATATACTTTTTGTTTTTCAGGGGCCCAGAAGACACAATAAATGATTGTAAAATCCTTTTCATAGAAGAAATGTACAAGATTGAAAAGCCAGGAGCCTATCCATTGACATTTGGAGATGGAGATTTCAAAAGTATGGGTTTTTAAGTTACTTGACTAAAGTACAAAATTAATTAATGTTTCTGAAAAATAAAAGGGTAGGCATGCAGAGGTAATAAAAACTGGTTTGTGTGTTTGAGAAAATAGTAACATGGAATCTTCTATAGATTCTTTTTGTACAAGTATATTTGGTGTCTCTGTTGAGAAACTTAGCATCTCAGTGCTATGTCATAAGTGAACAACTAGTAACATTCTAAATAAACTCTACAGAATGAATTTGTAGTCTCAGTTAACTTCTTAGACAGGTATACAGGTCACCAAAACTGCTCTTGCAATTGACTTGTCATTTAAACTTTTAATAAATTAATAAATGTCACAGATAGAATCAGTCTGCGGCGATGCACTTTAACTTTGTCATCATGTCAGAATTACATAAAATAAAAACAACAACTTTGTGCAGAAACTGCTTATACTATGGAAAAAAAGGAATAATTAATGTTTGTCTTTCATAACCCTCTAAAAAGATAATTGTTTTACCTCCTCATCCTCCACACAACCATAAGAAGGAATTGGTAGCAGCTTACATAAAAGTAGTGTGACATTTTCTCCTGAGTTTATAAATACATTAAAGTTAGGAGTGATAAATATTTGTGATGGCAACACTGAGCAATTGCACTGCAGCTCTACTACTAGGTATTGGGTATTATTATAGATATGACTCCTGATGCCAAGGCACTTTTTCAAAACCATTGTTTAGTGTGTAGGAGCAAGTCTGCTTACTCTTGTTTCCTGGCATCTAAAAAAACTCAATTTTTCAGAGGACTGAATACCATTTGTCCTTGTATTCTTTAAAAATGTGAATTTCTGTAAATGAACTTATCACCGTTTTTTATTACTTGTGATTTACTTTCCTCAGATCACTCAAAAAAACTGTGATGTCTGTTTTTATTTTTATCTTGGTTACATTAAATGATGTTTGCAACATCTTAAAACCTGGTTTTATTTTTAAAAGTGTAGTATTAGCAATAAAAAAAAAACATACAGATGCTGCTGTGCATTATGTACCTACTTGTTTTGTAACTATTTATGAAAACTTTTTAAAGCACTTATAAAATTATTACAATTATTTAGTTCTTCCCTGCAGCTACTGTGTAGTGAATCACTTTTTTTAATTGTGTGTGTTGAAGGGATGAATGGTTACTTGCTGCCTATACAGAATTTTCTACAGTGGCACAATCTGATCTGACATGAGTGGTTTTTATGTTAAAAGTCATGAAATCATTTAGGCTGAAAAAGACTATTGAGCCCAACCATCAGCCTAACAAAGTACACTAGACCATGTCCCTGTGCACAACATCTACATGACTTTTAAATACTTGCAGACATAGTAACTCAACTACTTTGCTGGGCAGCGTGTTCCAATGTTTTACAACCTTTTCAGTGAAGAAATTCTTCCTGTTACCCAATCTAAGCCTTCTTAGGACAAGAGGGCCAATCGTTTATTACTTGGAAGAAGAGATCGATCCCCACCTTGCTACAGCCTTCTTTCAGGTGGTTGTAGAGAGTGATAAGGTTTCCCCTGAGTCTCCCTTTTCTCCAGGCTAAACAACCCCACTAGTCAAGGGCCTCCAACTAGACTCTGCAGACCACAACCCTCTGGGTCTGCCTTTCACCCAGGTCTCAAGCCACCTCACTGTCTGTTGAATTTCCTAAGCTTGCCTATGAAGATGTTATGGGCAATAGTGTTGAAATCCTTGTTGAAGTCAAGATAGACCACATCTACTGCCCTCCCTTCATCCTTCACCTATCCATCCTTGTAAAAGGCTATTATATTAGTCAGACCTGGCTTTGCCTTGGTGAATACATGTTATCTGCTCTGATAACCTTCATTTCTTCTGTATGGCCAGAATGAGCTGTTCTATCTTCTTTCCAGGAATGGAGGTGAGGCTGACTGGACTCTAGTTTCCTAGGTCTGTCTTCTGGTCCTTTGTGATGACTGGAGTGATACTGGCTTTCCTCCAGTCCTCAGGCATCTTACCTGTTCTCCAGGACCTTTCAAAGGTGATTGAAAGCATCCCAGCAGTGACTTCTTCCAGCTCCCTCAGCATTCATAGGTGCATTCCCTCAGGACTGGATTTGTGGATATACAGTTAATTTAATTGCTTTCTAATTTGATCCTCCTCAACCAAGGAGATGTCTTCCATCCTCCAGACTTTTTGTGTACCTCCAGGAACTGAGGGCCAGCCTTAACGATAAAGACTCAAGCACAGAAGGCATTCAGTAACTCCATCTTATCTATGTCCGCTGTCGGCAGCTCATCCATCCCATTCAGCAATGGACCCATATTTTGCGTTCCCTCATCTAGTGGTACAGTCAGTCTGTTGTAGAAGACCACTCCATCAGGCAGGCCTTGGTGGAGCCCTGTTTGCTATCTTTATCAGCCTTGCTGTCTTCCATGTGCTACAAGGTGTTTTCCAGCAGTCGCAGTTCTGTGACCTGATATGGCACAGAGGTGAAACTGACTGGTCAGTAATTACCAGGGTGCTGACTTTCACCCTTTTCAGTAAAGGGTTTGATACACCTTTCTTTTCAGTCACTGAGGACTTTCCCTGACTGCCATGACTTTTTATATATGATGGAAAGAAGTTTAGCAATGCATTAGCCACTTCCCTCAATTCTGGTATACCTCTCATTCAGTCCTCAGCTGGTTTCAAACCTGGTTTTCTCTTACAAGTGGGAGGGACTTCATTCCACCTGTCCCTGCCTTGAAGTTCAGGCACTTATATGGAAAGAGATTACTGGTAAAAACTGAGGCAAAAAAGAATCGCTTCCTGAGCCTTGTCCATACTAGTTAGCACTAGTTCTGTCTCATTTATGAGGGCTGAGAGGGGAATGGAGAGAGAGGTGCATTTTATTTAATTGTTTTCTGACCAAAATACCTGTAATTGACGTTCTTTTTATTCTTTGCCAAGTTCAGCGCCAAATGTGCATTAGCTTTAGGGATCCTGTCCCTACACATCCACTTACTTTGTCCTGAATATTTATCTCTGATTCCACTGCATTTCCTTGTTACTCTTCTGTTTGACCAGGAGTGCCTTACTCACTGTTGCTGGTCTGCTGCACTGCTTGCCTGATTGCTCATGTGTGGAAGTCAAGAGCTCCTGCAGTCTTAAGGAAAGTGTCTTTGCAGAGCTGCTAGGTCTTTTCTGCTTCTTTCTCTTTTTCCAGTTTCCCAGGGAGTTCCACCCACCAATTCCTTAACTGACTAAAAGGTTGGTTTCCTAAAATTCAGCATTCTGATTTTAATCTTTGTTTGGCCCATAACCCTCAAGACTGTAAATTCCACCAAGGCATGATCACTTCAGCCCAAGCTGCCACTGACTTGACGTCTTCAGTCAGTCAATCTGTGCTGGTAAGCAACAGGGTCAGTAGTCCTTGTTCTCTGTCTATTGACTGGATAAAGAAATTATTCCTGATGCTGTCCAGTGTACTCCTGGACTGCTTACAGCTTGCTGTGTAACTTTCACAGTGGATGTCAGCGTGACTGAAGTCCTCTAACAGGATCAGAGCCTGTGAGCATGATGCCTCCTGTAGTTAAGTAAGAACACTTAGTCAGCAGGCTCCCCTGGAGCAGATGGCCAGTAATAAACATCTGAAATGAGATACTGTTTCTTGACTTGCTCTGCTTGACCTGTTCATTGCTGTTTTCAAAGATGCCTCTGTGCAACAGCCCCGTAGAGGGCAAATTGCCAGCCTCTCTTTCCTTACTGATCTGTTTACAGCCATCAGCTGCAGCACTCCACTCATGTGATTTGTGCCACCAAGTTTCACTGGTAGCTGTTAGATCATAGCTTTGCAACTGCACAGTCACTTCGAGTTCCTCATGTTATCTGCACTATGTTCGTCACTGTAGAGATGTTTCAGTTGGACTAGCTGCTGTGTCACCTTTTTAGGGGAAAAAGCCCTCTTTCCTTTGAGGCATTTCATGGGTGTGCTGTTGATTCCTAATACATCAGCAGCCCCCTGACTCTTTGTTACTCAAAAGTCAGTCCCTTTCCCTCTCTAGGCCTAATTACTTGCACCTTTGAAAATGAAAGGATTTTTCAGGGTCCTTCAGAAAGATTGTAGCTATAGGGCTACAGTTAATATTTCAGCCCTCCTTTCTTACAAGATTTAAGTTTGGAATTTCTCTACACAGAGATATTCCGTAGATATTTATCCATGTGGACCAAATTTTTCATGAAGTCTATTCAATTAGGAAGGCAAATTTTTCCTCAGCAGGAAGGAGCAGAGATTTCTGCAAATTCATAGTCGTTCCTTTCTTTCTCAGTACTTCAGGAAAAAAAACATACAAGTATACAGAGTCACAAAATGGTAGGTGTTGGGAGGGATCTGATAGAGCAGGATCAGATATCTAGGGTAAATTGCACAGGAGCATGTCCAGGTGCTTTTGTAATTCCTTCAGAGACAAGAGACTCCATGAACTATTCCAGTGCTCTGCTACCTTCAAAGTAAAGAATTTTTTGATATGTTTGTGTAGAACTTCCTGTGTTCCAGTTTTTGCCTTTCTCCTCCTATCCTGTCATGGAATACCACTGAGAAGAGTCTGGCTCCATCCTCCTGACACTTGCATTAATGAGATTCTCCCTCAGTCTCCTCCAAGCTAAACAGGCACAGCTCCCTCAGCCTTGCAAGGTAGATGCTCCAGTTCTCTAATCATCCACTGAACTCTATTCTTTAGTTTCCTGTCCGTCTTGAACTGGTGAGCCCAAAACATGGTGCAGTGTTCCAGATAAGGCTTTACCACAGCGGAGTAGAAGGTGAGGAGAACCTCCCTCCACCTGCTAGTCACAGTCTTAATGCACCCCAGGATGCCCTTGGCCTGCTTGGCCATAAAGGCATCGTGTTGAACTTATTGTGCACCAGGACACCTAGGTCCTTTTTCCCCAGAGCTGTTCTCTAGAAAGTCAGCCCCTAACCTGTAATGATACATGGGGTCGTTCTAAAACAGGTGCATTTACCCTTGTGGGATTTCTTTAGGTCTCTCCCCACCCAGCTCTCCAGCCTGTACAGGTCTCGCTGAAAGGCAGCACAGCCTTCAGGTGTGTCAGCCACTCCTTATAATTTCATATCATCAAAAAACATGCTGGAAGTATTCTGTCTCTTCATCTAGGTCCTTGATGACAGTATTGAACAGGACTGCACCCAGTACTGATCCCTGGGGAACACCACTAGCCAAGGGCCTCCAACTAGACTTCTTGTCACTGATCACAACTCTCTGAACTGTCTCCTTCAGTTAGTGCTCAGTCCACTTCACTCTCCAGTCATCCAATCCACTGTTCTTAAACTTGCCTGTGAGCGTGCTAAGGGAGATGTGTTGAAGTCAAGGTAGACCACAACCACTACTCTCATCTGTCCATCCAGTCATGCTCTTGTAGAAGGCTATCAGATTAGTCAGGCATGACTTTGCCTTGGTGAATCTATGTTGACTACTTGTGATAACCTTTATTTTCGCCGTGTGCTTTGAGATGATGGCCAGAACAAGCCGTTCTATGACCTTTCCAGGGGTGGAGGTGAAGCTGACTGGCTTGGAGTTTCCTTGGTCTTATTTCTTGTCCTTTTTGATCCCTCCCTATCATGTTACAGTCAAAAAAAAGAATGTCATGTTGTTTTCAGCCCCAAAACCTTTGCTGCTACAGTAGCCACCTAGCTAGAAATTGATCTGCTTTATACCTGTTGGTGGCTGTCCCCATGCCTCTGACTGGTAGACCTCCTCTGGATGTCAGGAATCTGCCCCATGTTTCTACTGAAGTATCAGCTATATTAAATACTTTCACTGCTTATGTTATCCAAGAAAACTAACTTAGATGGAACTGATAAGCTATCTGAAAGCAGCAACATAGTAACTCATGGTGAAAAAAAAAGAAAAATAACACGTTTGCCCTTGTGTACTGTTCTCTTATGCTGATGAGGGAAACCAGTGGTAGTTCTCCATGTTTGAGGTTTGACAAATTCAGGTCTCTCTAAATGCATCAGAAGGGCAGCAGTCCTTTAACATGAAGAAAAAAATTTAAAACAGTTTTCTAAAGGTTATATCTTTCACCATGTGAGAACAGGTGATGTTTTCTTAAGTATAATTTATTTCTTGCACCCTTCTCTTTTTGTCTAATATTCTGTCTGTAGCAACTGTGGGAGAATGTGATGCTCACACAGACTCCAAAAGCAGGGTTTTAGGGGGATTTTTTGTTTTCTTTTTTGTAGTGGGCCTGCTCTGCTTGTGGCATTGTGGACATAGAATCACAGAATCATTTAGTTTGGAAAAGACAATTGAGATTATAGAGCCTGACTACTTCTCCCAGTCTTCCAGTTCTTTCTTATATTTCTTCTACTTCTTTCTCCCCTTCCTCCTATGCCATTTTTCTTGCAGAGTTGTTGTTTTTTTCTCCCCATTATTTTGGTAAACTCTTCCTCTTGATTTTACTAATCTTTCTTCTGTCATCTCCTCTTGTTGCCTCCTCCTCTTTGGGTATTTTTGTCAAAAATTTTGACAGGAGTAAGTTTGCCTCCTTACGATGCTGTCCTAAGCCAGTTGTCTTTTTGAGTAGACATTGTCAAAGAGCTCATGAGTTCCTCAGATAGCTTGCCTGTGGACTTAAAATTTATTCCAGGTGTTGATGTTCCAGCTATTTCAGTTTCTGCATGTTTTGTTTTCTTTGAGAATGATACCTGAAAGAACATTTTCTGCCCATTCTAAACTTTAAGAAAAATGTTCCATTTTCTCAGCTGCCTAGATTCTTCAGCTATTCCTGCTTCCAACTTGTAGTTATTTGGATACTAATCAAGTTCTTTTCTGAAGTAAACTATAATTTCTCTGGACTGTTGCAAACATTTCTCCTGTAAGTGTTAATTCAACGTTTCTACCCATCTTCATATCTAGTTTAGGCTACTAAATATTTTGTTCTGTATGAAAACATTTTTTCTCTGAGGAACAAATGCCAATGGTTTTGTTTCTTCCTGGGTCCAAATTTCCAAGTGAGCTGAAACAGAAAGGGTTTCTTTGTGTTTAAAATAAATTGCTACAATGAAACTACTGTGGGTTGCTTCTTGACTGTGATCTCAGACTGATACTTCTATCCAACTCTTAATTTAGTTTAAGGAAAAGAACTCTGTTTCAGATTGTAGTTTCATCTTCTTTCACCTGTCACCAGTTACCTAATTGGAATTACTTAATGGCTGTACTTAAGAAGACTTCAACCAGAGATCTTTGCAAAACTCCATCTACAAGGGAAAGTGTGCAGGTGGCCTGTTGGGAATGGGAGCGGAGGAAATACGAGAACTTATGGATTAGTCTTTACTGCTAGTTTACACAGCAAAGAAATCCCACTAGCCCTAATACTCAAAATTCTCATTGTATGAAGAAAGTGTTTTCAAGAGGGGAGTGTTCTTGTGCAGAAATATGTTTTTCACTGTAGATACAGTAGCACACTTCTCTAAGATTTGACATTTGACTTTTTCTCTCCTGTTAACAGGAAAAAGTGGCCCAGAATGCAAGCACTGTAGGGCTGATCCAGACAAGGAATGCCGTTTTTGTTCATGTTATTTGTGTGGTGGAAAACAGGATGCTCACATGCAACTTCTCTGTGATGAATGTAACATGGCTTATCATATATACTGCCTGAACCCTCCCTTAAGCAAGATACCAGAAGATGAGGACTGGTAAATACCCAGGGATGACTTACTTATCTGTATTGCTGTTCTACACATGGCACCTCTTTGTTCTTTACACCTCATCAGAAACAATACTGAAGATTTTTTTCTAATTCTGATCTGTTTTTCATCTGTCTGCTTAATACAAGCTGTATGTTTTCTGTCATGGTTAATTATTTTATATCATTCACAAAGGATTAGTACTAAGCTTTAATGACCATTATGGAGTTTCAAAACTGGTGTGTTCATTTTGTTCATAATCTTCTTTTTTTGTTCATAATCTTCTTTAACATTATCTGATCTGATTGTATTTATCAAGAATGATGACATCCCAGCCTTTCAGTTTTGTTCAAGCTTCACTGCTTGAAAATTCCCTTAAGCTCAGCCTTCTCTTTCCTTTCATTCTCTGTCTCTGTTACTTACCCAGTGCCCTGCCTGTGTCTTCTTGTTGCCTCAGTTCCAATCATTCATCTTGCTGTGGCAGGACCACCACCTTGCTATTCATAATTTTCTTCCAGCCTAAAAATTGACATTATTGAGTCCAAATAGTAATATTTTGAAGTGAATCTATGTGGACCCATTAACAGCCCATTAAGTTATCCTGGGCTCTGTACCATTTTTTGCTTTTAATAGCTACAATTTTTTGCCTTTAATAGTCTACAGTTTACACTGCTTGCATTTATCATCACCTGCCTGTGATTTACACTGGATGCTAATCCTTTTTAATTAAGTAGTGAATAGAACTTTATTCAAATAAAGTTTTACATTATGTAGGCATCAGTATCTAAGATGTCTATGGATGCATTTTATGGAATCTCTTTCTTCCTTGTGATTAAATTTTGTGCTAAGATCTGTGTAAGTATTTTGGAAATGTTAACATTCTCTAGAAATAAATACTCGGTCATCCATAGGGTAGATGCCAGAGTAGGTTTGTTTGGTAGTCCGTTCCTAATGGCCTGCACGTTTCCTAGGGCACTGTGTTTTTTCTGAACTTCTGTGTTTATGCCAATGTGTGAGTTAGTAATTGAGACCATTAACATTGATAGATGTTTCTCAGTGTGTACTGAGAAGTGCTTACTAGTTTTGGAGGAACTGCTGGCTGAAATACTATCTAAAAACACATTTTCAGTAACTACTAGAAATACCTATGAATTAATTGAACTAAAAATAGCATTTATAATAGAACATTGTCTGTGTGTCTTCCACTTTCTGCACATGCAAAATAATAACAGTGTTCATTCAGCAGTGTTTATTACACAATGTATTAGTCTGAAATTTCTCCCAAGTTTTCTACTGTCAAGACAGGTTGGCAGTCTGTCCATAACATCTTCTTGCTTCTTACTACTTGTCATTGTAAGTGAGTTGATGTCACATGTCGGAAACCATTCTGACTACACAAGTGGTTTATTCCTGTCTGCAGTTTATAATGATATTTTTACCTGGTTGCACCTGTCTTTTGGATAGCTCAGAAGCTATTTTGTAACTTCATTCAGAGTATTTAGTGAGACTATCTGTCTGAAAGTACATATCTGTTTGGTCCATCCATTCTACAGTTACCCTTACTCACAGAACCAGCTCTAATCAAGTGCTCTAGCAATAATGAAGTCCATCTGTTTTACAGTACTAGTCACAGGAGGTTTTCTGGTGAACAAAGTAGTGTAAAATTTGACAAATTTTCAGCAGGGGCTAAGCCTGCAGTTTGAGAAATTATGTTAAGTTTCTCTTTTGGAGATTAAGACACTCTGTATGCAGAACAGTATTTTAATATTCCACATGAAGCTCAAAAGAGTTTAAGAATTACTAAAGTAATATGGTTACTCTATTAAGACATAGGGAATGCCATAGCTAATTCACTTTCAAATTTTCGTTATGTCATGTTCCTTCATTTAAATGGTCATTGCATACTCTTTTTTTTTCTCTTTTTTTTTTTTCTAACAAGTGTAGCTTCATTCAAAGTCTTAAAATTTCAGCGTCTCATAATATTTTTAATTTCTTTTCATCTACATAACTTCATTGTCTTAATGATTCAACACCCTTACTGACATAGTGAAACCTGTTCTTGTAAATGTTAGTCATTTATTCTTCTATTCATATTCACATTAAAAAGTTACTTAGTAGGTGCTAAACAGTAGTTGTAATGCTAATCGTGGTAGTTATCTAAAATAGGTTAATGATGTTAATGTAGATTGTGCTTCCTCCACTAGTGGTGTGTGGGCCAAATCTAGCCCATGGGAGCCAGAAACACAGAGAAGTGCCTTTGCATTGATATTCCTGGAGTTGGATTAAAACATACTAGAAATAACAAAAGGACCAGTGTGCTCCCTTTCTCTCTCTGTTGTAGTCACTGTGTTAGTATCTCCTGCTTTCCTACCAGGATGGCTTTCTGTTAGCTGAAGTGAAGCTCAGCACTGTATTCCAAATTCTTGCAGTGTTGTGGAGTGAGTCTGTGTGTCTTCACATATTACGTAATACCTTGTCTCTGACATGAAGCTGTCTTCAGTTAAATTTTTTGCACTAGAAGCAAAAAACTAGAGTGCAGTGGGCAGGATGTAGAACCAAGTGAGTACTGGTTATCAGTGCGGTCTAATCTCAGCTAGGTACTGTACATGTTCTAAACGACAGAGGGCAGAATGAAGAAAGAATACAGGAGATATGGGGGGCTTCTCACGTATCATATGAGAAAGAATAGTTAAAAGTTTTTACTTTAGCACTCTACTTTGAAGGATATTGCAATGCCCTTTTCTAAAAGTTAGCAGTATTTGTTCATATTTGGTTTGGTTTCTTATGCCATAGGCTTCAGTTGGTTAAGACTGGTATATGTTTGCTAACTTGAGGTATTCAGTCAAGATAAACAAATTGACACTGTTTTGGCTACAAGAAATGTATTGCCATTATTATGAAGTAATTGAGAATTTGCTAAAACCTTTTTTTAGGTATTGTCCTTCCTGCAAAAATGATTCTAATGAAGTTGTAAAGGCTGGAGAAAAGCTCAAACAGAGTAAAAAGAAAGCAAAGATGCCATCTGCCAGTACTGAGAGCCAGAGAGACTGGGGCAAGGTAGAGTGTATTTTAGAAATAGCTGTTAACTCTGATTGTTCATGTATGTGCTACATCTGTAATTCTACTTACATATGCACTACACAAAATTCAGTACTGGGCTCCACAGACAATAAGACAATGTTTAATCCTGCCCACTGTCTACTGGCATTTAAAGCAATGGAAGAATTATTAAGGTGACTAGAGGTAAAACAAAAAAAAACAAAAAAAACCACCCTAACACCCTGATCCTTCCTCCAAACCCATAAACATGTATTATTTAATTAACATTCTTCTAAACAATTGTTAACATATTTTAAAATATGTATTTGTTACAGTGATCAGATTTCTTGATATCTACATTGAATTTGCGAGTAGTTTTCAGTATTATAAAACTAATTCATTTAATCTGATGTGTTTTTAGGGCATGGCCTGTGTTGGTCGTACTAAGGAATGCACTATTGTTCCTTCAAATCATTATGGACCTATACCTGGTGTTCCTGTTGGGACAACCTGGAAATTCAGAGTCCAGGTATGTTGTTTCAGTACTGGCTGTATCTGAAGTAGGTAAGGAACATAGTGAATGGGTTTAACACTAAAGTAAATTTAGATTGATAATTGCCATTCTCCCCAGGACTAAACAAACCAAGCTATTATGATTGTAACATTGGAGGTACTGCTGATAGTAGTGAAGGTTGAAGCACACTGATTTTACAATACGACTGAATGAGAATTTGTCATTAAGATAAAGAAATTTCATGTTAAAATTAAGTTAAATACTTGGTGGCTTATTTTCTGAAGTGTCTTTCACATGAAGTGATTGTCTCACTTAGAAGTTGTAGATTATGAAAACACAGACTATGAAATAGTAGGTTATGAAAATATTATCTGATGTCACTACAAATTGCCTCCGTTTTGGATATTTTAATCATATGTAATGGATGCCTAGATCTTGTTTTTAGAGTGATGAACAGCTTGAACAAGTATAAACTTGTACTGCTACTGAAATTAGCTGTCCATTCAGCCTTCACTGTTTCTCGCAGTCTCATTTTCTGTTACAAGTGTTTCTTAGGCTCTATTGTAAACTAGATTGGTAAAAAAAACTGGTGGAATGATAATCTCACCTTGGGATAGGACAGGAGATAATTTTCCATTTCATGTTATGGTTGTATAAGTACCATGTCAATACTCAGAGGGTCAGGGAAAAGGAAAAAAAAACCAAAAACAAAGCAAGAAGAATGGGACAATTTCATTTTGTGCTAGCATTAATTTTTTGGTGGTTTCAAAGTGTCCATTGAACGTCAGACATCATTACTTTTCCCCCAGCTTTATCTGATAGCATTGATTTTCATTGATTGGTTGGTTGAAGGTTTTTTTGGTTTTGTTTTTTATGTTGTTTTTAGACAGGGAAATGCATACTTCTTTGTTTCCAGAATTAGTTAGTTCTTTGTCTTGTGCATGTGTAAAGTAATTAAATGGAATGTTTTCCATGATACTTGGAAGAATAGAATCAAGGAGGTTTTAAATTGCTTGAGGAGGAAAGCCAAGAATCCAAATCTTCTGATTTGTTTTCTGAACTTCTCCTCACCTATTTTCTCATAAAAAGAAAATATATATTCTATTATTCAATTGGAAGAGGATAGCACTTCAAAGGCAGTTTTCTTCGAAGATTTGACTTCCAGTACTGTATGAAAAACTGTATTTGTAAGGCTGTACAAGTTTTAAAGCTGGTATGTTTAGCAACAGTGTTAAGTTTTTCTCCTTGGTACAAATCCTAGTGAATCAGTTGAAACTAAAACAAGTTCTTTGAATCCTTTCTCATTTGATGTCCTTCATCAGCACTACCATTGATACAGGTCTTAGATTCAATTCGTAATGTAAAATTATCCTGTACATCACGCAAACAATTTTATACAAAATTACTTGCTTAAGAGTAAAATTCAGTTTTGATTGTTTGGGATATTTCATTGAACTCTCCTGTGTTTGAAGAGCTTTTTTTGTGAAAGTAATTAAATAATTCTCTTTTTATTGACTTCCAGGTTAAATAGCCTCATAAATAAGAGCAGCTTCTAAAATCACTATAAAAATTTCAAAATCAAGTTTAAATTCGACTGCTTGAAATTACCAGCTCACCATTTGGTAGGACTTCCATTGGTGACACAAAACCAAATAATTCCCAGATCTTTCTGGTGCTGGCAGGTAAAGGGAACAAAATTAGAGCACTGCTTTTGTTAGAGAATCAAGCAGAGAATGCTTATATGTATATGTAAATGGACTAGACATCAAAAGGCAATTAATTAATTTTGTGCTCAATTGAATTTTTTTTAAAGTCTACATAAAAGTTAGATTGCTCTTTTGTTTCTCATATGACTAGTCTTTGTATGAGAAATGAGTTTGTCTCATGAAATCTGTTAGAATTTAGAGAGTGCAGTTCCTTTATTTCTAATTGTGTTGGTTTTTTTGTGACACAAATTCTGTATTCCCTAGAAGGAAATTGACTAAATTTTGTTTCTGGAGAGAACATCTAAATAGCATCTTTAGCATGAATTACTTAACCAGAGTTCATCTTCCAGAAAAATAAATTTAATGAAAGAAGGGAGGGAGAAATGAATAAAAGGATGCTTGATACAGCAGGAAGGAGGAGCAGAATAATAGGGGCTTTTTATTGAGCATACTTGTAAATGATCTGGAGAAATTGGCAAATAGCTGATAAAGTTAGGTGAGAATGCTGGGTTGTTGTTGACATTGAACTGTATGATTTGTAATGATTTTTCAGCTCCTTGTTATTCAGGAAAGAGATTGTCTAATAACTAGTTCTAAAAATATGTCACTTTGACACCCAATAATGATCAACAAACAAATAAAGTGTTAAATTATTGTGAAGAGAAGAGTCAGGAAAAGAAAATCCGGTAATATGAACAACTGTGAGGAAGATTAAAGGATTGGAATGGTTTCATGCAACTAGAAAGACTCTTAATTATGCAACAATATATATGTGGCTATAAAATTATGTACAATACAAAAAAATCTCCATCTGCTTTGAATTGTTCTAAATGGCTGTGCAAGTGGAGTATAGTACTGAGTACATACTGCCTATGGAAAGAATCACTGAGATTTTTTCCAAAGAAGAAAGTGTACTTTTCCATTTTCCAGTGTCACTAGTCCTACATTGTTCTTCCTTTCTGTTGACAGGTCTACCTTAAAAACAAGTGGAATTCTCACTTTCAATGTCAGTCTTACGTTAACTGTTTACATAGACACTTCTCTACAATATTTTAAGCAGAAAGGAGGTTGTTAGAAGTTACTGTAGATGGTTGCTTGAGAAAATGCTAGCAACTGGTTTTTACTGTTTTTTACATTTTGCCAGGTGAGTGAAGCAGGTGTTCACAGACCACATGTGGGTGGAATTCATGGACGCAGTAACGACGGAGCTTATTCACTTGTATTAGCTGGAGGATTTGAAGATGAAGTGGTAAGTCACGTATGCAATTAACAGTCTTGCTGTTCTAATGTATCAGTGTTTGTTCTTGATCCTGAAAAAAAAACAAAAACAAACAAACCTGCTACTGATAACAAATGGAGTAATTTTTTTATATTTGGGGGAGAAATATGTAAGAAAGTATTTCTTAAAAGCATGCTTATGCTCATACTTCCACTCAAGCATAATATGCCAATTGCAGCTGAACTTCACTTAAGGTAGGTAGATTTCTGTACACTTTTGGAATCTTTAGTATTGAAATCTTTGGAATCTTTAGCATTATTTATGATCTAATGTTGTAATTGCATGTAAGTGGTGGGTTTTGTTCTGGTTTGGACATTTTTATTGCTTTCAAGATAAACTAATGCCTCTTCTTTCAGGTTTACTGTGCTTGTAAATACGTGATACATTGATTTTAAGGAAGCAATAATAAAAGATGCATGTTACTTGATTCTGTGGAGTTCTGAAGGTTCTTGACTCATGCTGATGAGTACTTTCATAATTTCTTAGGAAGGTCTTAGTGTCTTGTATTACAATCCCTAAAGGCACTCTATAAAAATTCCTCTTTGATGTTAACAACCAAGTAGAGCAACAAAAGCAATTATGCTGCTAAACAAAACAGCAACTGGATCTGATTTTCGTCTCATGTTGATCATCTCGGTGTTGATCAACATTTGTTTATTAATAGATTACTGTTTTCTACAATTACATAAAGTTTACACAGGCTACATCTGTTTCTGTAGTTCTGCTGTCTCAGGTGTGATTTTGAGTCATGCATCAGGTGAAGAATAAAGCAACAAGCAATCTGTTTTATTAAAACATGCATAGCTGTTAACCACAATGAAAAGCAACACTGAAGGAAGGAATAAGTGACTGAAACGGAATCAGAATGTAATGTATTCATTGCCAACAGCACCTACTAACTATTGCAGAGTATTGCTTCTGAAAGTGTCTGTGCGTCTTTTTGAGCAAGTCCTGTGAGGAGGTGCTTGCTGGTGCTGGGATATGTATGTACTATGTACTTGGAGTTAACTTCCAGCCACATCCTAGGACCCTTAAACAGTGGATGGTCCTGACAGTACTGTGCTAAGTAGCTGCAACTGCCTTGTCAGGACGCTGAATTCTGTAGTTCTTTTTCATGATAATGTTGATGTCCCCTTATGTTAATTGAATCCTCTGCATGTCTATTACAGTTCATGTAAGTGGTGTTGTGGTTATTGTGAACACTTAAGTACTGTTACATTCTAGGTGACTTACACAATTTTAAAGAGGCATAGCTGGGATGAAATACTGCAGAAGATACCCTAAAATTTTATGTTATCATAATCTTCAGTTCTCTAAATTAAGAATTTAAGAAGGGTTTTTTTTTTTTCCCACATGCATTTTTTGAGTTAGTTTTTCTTCAGTTATTTTTGCATGTATCAGGCTTTGATTCCCAATTTACTTCAGATTTTGCTGATTTTAGAAAAGGTTAAAATTAAAGTCCTATAGGAATATCTACATAATAATCCAGTTCTGTATTATAAGTGTCCTAAGCACAGTATCTCTCCACAAATGAAGCTTTTAAATAAAATTTCTGATAAAAGTCCTGTGCTCCTATCTAGTCATTCTGTTGCATGAGAACAAGAAAAGACAGGTGACTCTTACTTGAATTTCTGTAGTATGACTTAGGTACTTGCATACAATTTTCTTTACAAAAATGAAAAACATATCTTCTCCTCTGTTATTCCAGCTGATGGTGGAGACACCAGAATA
>VWZI01007921.1:4186-15625 GCA_013396835.1 Psilopogon haemacephalus
CTATTCTATTCTATTCTATTCTATTCTATTCTATTCTATTCTATTCTATTCTATTCTATTCTATTCTATTCTATTCTATTCTATTCTATTCTATTCTTTGCCTAAGTAGCTTCAGTTTTAATGCTCAAGTTCACACCCCTCAGTATTGCCAATGAGCCAAACCGAGCACCTGCTGAACGTACATGACTATGTCACCCAACTCTCTTCCCAGATCATGCTAAATGTCACCTAGAAGGCAGGGACAGCCTGGGCTAGGGTATAAAAGCAAAGAGAGGAACAGCCTGGGCTAGGGTATAAAAGCAAAGAGAGGGATAGCCTGGGCTAAGCTATAAAAGCAGAGAGGGACAGCCTGGGCTAGGGTATAAAACCAACAAGAGGGACATCTCTTTGTGTGCAGGGGCAGCAGTACTAGCACCTGCAAGGGCACAGCGTGGCCAGCACCACCAGCATCAGCTCCCCTCTGTTGCTCAAAAGTCCACCTCCCTTCCCCACTCAGTCAAGTTTAAAGTTCTGCATACAAATCCTGATCATCTTGTTGGTGAAAACTCTCTTGCTCCACTTGGTCAAGTGGCTCCTATGGTTTTCCTCCTCCTTCCTAATCCCCTTTCTCTGACTGGGAAGACAGAGAACACAGATGCTCCAACCCCTTCTCGTGTTGTTCCACGGAATGTGTAGTCTCTTTCGATGGAGTAAGAGTGAGTGACAGCATTTAGGGCTCAGCAGCCTCTCAGGGACATCACGAATGCAGCCAATAGTCCATGTTGCAACAGATACTGGAGCAGGAACAGAGTGATCTGGGCTTGCCCAGCTTCTTACGCAAGAGGCTGAGTGAGCTCTGTGTGCCCAATGGCAGGTCAATGGCTGTGCTGCGTGAACATGTGTCTGGCTGTGCTGGGCAACAGGCCTGAGGAGGTGCTTGGGGAGGAGCCCACCCAAGATCTCAGGTGATTCTGGATGAGACCCATGGTGATGTGTCCACAGAATGATGGGCATCGCGGACACGCCGTGGCCATGCAGCTGAGTGGATAGAGGCTGAGGGAGTTGGGGCTTTTCAGCCTGGAGAAGAGAAGGCTTCGAGGAGACCTTATAGTAACCTACCAGTATCTGAGGGGGCCTACAGGAGGGCTGGGGAGGGACTGTTCACAAGGTCTTGTAATGACAGGACGAGGGGGAATGGGTTCAAATTGGCAGAGGGGAGATTTAAACTGGATGTTAGAAGACAGTTCTTCACAGTGAGGGTGGTGAGACACTGGAACAGGTTGCCCGGGGAGGTTGTGGCTGCTTCCTCCCTGGATGTGTTCGAGGCCAGGTTGGATGAGGCCTTGAGTGACCTGATCTAGTGGGAGGTGTCCCTGCCTATGGCAGGGGGGTGGAACTGGCTGATCTTTGAGGTCTCTTCCAACCTAAACCATTCTATGATTCTATGATTTATGGAGAGGCTGATTCCTGGTCCTTGCTAGTGGTGGCAGAGTCCATTTGGGTGTCTTCTGTACTCAGTGTCCTGGTTCTGGTTGAGCTCTGCTGACCTCGTTGGGCGTATTTTCACATGCTGGAGTAAGATTGGCCAACAAAGGGGGGAAAAAAAACCAAAACCCAAAATCAGGAAAAAAATAACAAGAAGAGGACAATGTGACAGCTCACTTATAAGTCACTTATTACTCAAAGCAAGGCTGCAGATCAGTAACAAGCTGTTGTAGATATTTCACTCATCCTAAAAATCTACTACGGCAGCAGCAGAGAGTGCAAAGTGCTACTACCCAGTGAAAAAACAAGGACATGGGGAAGAAAAAGTAAATTTTTGTGTGTGTGTGTACCACAGTCAATAAGGTCACTGTCCTTAGCAGCCCTGTGCTCTGACTGTGCAGTAGCAGATCTCAAATTTGCCAGATCCACTAATTTTTCTAGCTCCTGCTGACAGATCATAGAATCATAGAATGGTTTAGGCTGGAAGAGACCTTAAAGATCATCCAGTTCCAACCCCCCTGTGCCATAGGCAGGGACACCTCCCACTAGATCAGGTGGCTCAAGGCCTCATCCAACCTGGCCTTGAACACCTCCAGGGAGGGAGCAGCCACAACCTCCCTGGGCAACCTGTTCCAGTGTTTCACCACTCTCACTGTAAAGAACTTCCTCCTAACATCTCATTTAAATCTCCCCTCTGCCAGTTTGAACCCATTCCCCCTCGTCCTGTCATTACAAGACCTTGTGAACAGTCCCTCCCCAGCTCTCCTGTAGGCCCCCTTCAGATACTGGAAGGTTGCTGTAAGGTCTCCTGGAAGCCTTCTCTTCTCCAGGCTGAAAAGCCCCAACTCCTTCAGCCTGTCCTCATAGCAGAGCTGCTCCAGCCCTCTGATCATTTTCATGGCTCTCCTCTGGACTCTCTCCATCAGTTCCATGTCCTTCCTGTGCTGGGGACTCCAGAACTGCACACAGTACTGCAGGTGGGGTCTGAGGAGAGCAGAGTAAAGGGGCAGAATCCTCTCCCTTGCCCTGCTGCCCACAGCTGCTCTTGCTGCAGCCCAGCACACAGTTGCTGTCTGGGCTGCACTCACACTGCAGCCTCATCTTCAGCTTTGCACCAGCCCAGACCCCCAGGGCCTGTTCCTCAGGGCTGCTCTCAGNGTCGACTGTGCCACACAGCTTGGTGTCACCTACAAACTTGCTGAGGGTGCACTCCATTCCTCTGTCCATGTCACTGCCATGATGTTAAACAGCACTGGGTCCAGCACTGACCAGCACTGACCTTGATCAAAGACTGGGATTCCTGCTGGTGCTGCTGGTCCAAAAAATGCAGCTAGCCTAAGAGTAAGACCAAAGGCTCTCCGTGGTAAATGTATTCATCAATGATCTGGATGAAGGGATGGCAGTTTGCTGAAGACACAAAACTGGGAGGAGTGCTTGACAGCCTGTCAGGATGTGCTGCCATTCAGTGGGACTTGGACAGGCTGGAGAGCTGGGTGGAGAGGAATCTCATGAAGTAAAAGGGCAAGTGTAGAGTCCTGCACCTGGGAAGCAATAACCCCCTACACCAGGAGAGGGGAGGGCTTGACCTGCTGGGAAGCAGATTTGTGGAGAAGAACTTGGGAGTGCTGGTGGACAAGAAGCTTACCACAAGCCAGCAACATGCCTTCATTGCCAAGAAGGCCAGTGTTGTCCAGGGGGCCATGAAGAACAGTGTGGCAAGTATGTTCTGAGAGGTTTTCTGCCCCATCTACTCTGCCCTGGTGAGGATGCATTTGCAGCACTGGGCCCAGTTCTGGGCTTCCCAGTACAAGAGAGACAGGGAACTTATAGAGACAGTTTGGTGGAAGCTGGGAAGATGCTGAGAGACTTGAAGCATCTCTGTGAGGAGGAAAGGCTGAGAGTCCTGGGGCTGTTGAGCCTGGAGAAGAGCAGCCTGAGAGGGGATCTGATCAATGCTCACCAAGAGCTAAAGGGTGGGGGGCAAGAGAATGGGGCCAGACTCTTGTCAGTGGTTCCTGGTGACAGGACAAGGGGCGACAAGCACAAACTGCAACACAGGATATTCCATCTGAAGATAAGGAGAAACTTCTTGAAGGTGGTGGAGCTCTGGAGCAGGCTGCCCAGAGAGGTGGAGACCAACCTGTCTGGAGAGATTCCAACCCCACCTGGCCATTGTGCTCCTGGGCAACCTGCTGTGGGTGCCCCTGCTTTAGCAGGAGGGGTTGGACTAGATGATCTCCAGAGGTCCCTTCCAACTCCCACCATGCTGGGATTCTATTCTCATGCCACAGTACTTGGGTGAGGTGAGATGGAAATTTCTTTGCAGGATCAGTGTTCCCAGTTGCTCTGTAAGGTTGGACAACTCCATGTAATCTCATGCCTCAACCCAGGAGACATGAGAAGGGCTCTGAGCTTTTGCAATGTCTGTAGGGAAATGCAGATCTGAGGTCAGAGCACCTGGATTTCACAGGACTACAGGATCAAAGGATGCTAGGGGTTGGAAGGGACCTAAAGAGATCATCAAGTCCAACCCCCCACCAGAGCAGTTCCATACAATCTAGCACAGGTCACACAGGAACACATCCAGACAGGCCTTGAAAGTCTCCAGAGAAAGAGACTCCACAACCTTTCCGGGGAGCCTGTTCCAGTGCTCTGTGACCCTTACAGTCAAAAAGTTCCCCCACATGTTGAGGTGGAACCTCCTGTGCTGCAACTTACACCCATTGCTCCTTGTCTTATCCCACGGAGCAGGTGAGCAGAGCCTGTCCCCCTACTCCTGGCCAGCCCTTGGATATTTATAAACATTGATTAAAACCCCTCTCAATCTTCTCTTTTCCAGGCTAGAAAGTCCCAGGTCCCTCAGCCTCTCCTCATAAGGCAGTGCTCCAGACCCCTAATCGTCCTTGTGGGCCCTCCACTGGACCCTCTCCAGCAGATCCCTGCCCCTCTTGAAATGGAGAGTCCAAAACTGAATGCAGTATTCAAGATGGGGTCTCAGCAGGGCAGAGTAGAAGGGGAGGAGAACCTCCCTTTATCTGCTGGCCACACTCTTCTTAATGCACCCCAGGTTCCCATTGGTCTTCTTTGCCACAAGGGCACATTGCTGTCCACCCTGAGCATCACAGTTTCGATGCTGCCACGATGGCCGTGAGTATTTTGGCCTGAGGAATTCTTTCTGGTGAGGAAACAGGACTTCTGGTGAGAGCTCCTTTACTCAGTGACCTTTATCCCACTTCATCTAGGAGAAAAAAACAAGGAATGTGATGGGATTTTGCCATAGTTTTCCTGGGGAAAGGCACAACTGGAGCCCCTGGAGGCCAGAGCATTCCTAACTGGAGTTTCTGCGTTGCTGTTTGGTGCCTGACATCTTTTTTTGGGTGGTGTCACATCTGGTGTATGCAAGAGGAAGGCCCATGACCTAACTCTGGTGGAGACCTGGTTCCTGGCAATGCTTGGTTTCAGCTTCTTTGAAAGAGTGACTCAGAAGGTTCTGGCACAGCTGCAAGCCTGAAATAAAGTTGTCATCTGAAAGTCTGTTTCCTCTTTTATTCAGAAGCAAAATGAGTGGTGCATGTGGATGCTCTCAGTTGCTCTGGAAGGAAACAGGCACGAAGAAATGAGAAGCTCGACGTGAGCTGGCAGCCCAGAAGGCAAACTGGATCCTAGGCTGCATCAGGAGGAGTGTGGACAGCAGGTCAAGGGACCTGATTCTGCCTCTTTCCTCTGCTCTTGTGAGACCCCCCACCTTGAATACCATGTCCAGCTCTGGTGTCCCCAGTTCTGGTGTCTGGGGTCGGTCAGCCTGGAGAAGAGAAGGCTGAAGGCAGACCTTATTGCTCTCTGGAACTACCTGAAGGGAGGTTGTAGCCAGGCGAGGGTTGGTCTCTTCACCCAGGCACCCAGTGACAGAACAAGAGGACACAGTCTCAAACTGCACCAGGGCAGGACATGAGGAAGAAGTTCTACACAGAAAGAGTGATTGGCATTGGAATGGGCTGCCCGGGGAGGTGGTGGAGTCGCCATCCCTGGACGTGTTTAAGAGGAGGCTGAATGAGGCACTTAGTGCCATGGGTTAGTTAATTAGAGGGATTAAGTGATAGATTAGCCTACAGGAGGGCTGGGGAGGGACTATTCACAAGGTCTTGTAATGACAGGATGAGGGGGAATGGGTTCAAACTGGCAGAGGGGAGATTGAAACGGGATGTTAGGAAGAAGTTCTTTACAGTGAAGGTGGTGAGACACTGGAACAGGTTGCCCAGGGAGGTTGTGGCTGCTCCGTCCTGGAGGTGTTGAAGGCCAGGCTGGATGAGGCCTTGAGCGACCTGATCTAGTGGGAGGGGTCCCTGCCTGTGGCACAGGGGGATTGGAACTGGATGATCTTTAAGGTCTCTTCCAACCTAAACCATTCTATGATTCTATGATCCTGGAGGTCTTTCCCAACCTGGTTAATTCTGTGATTCTGTGAGCTGGCAGTGCTGGGAGTTGGACTCAATCTTAAAGAACTTTTCCAACCTAAATAATTCAATGATTCTAAAATCTCCACAGTGTTGGAGGCCCAGCTGTGACCACAGTGAGGCTCAGGAAAGAGGTTAAGGCTTGGGTGGATCTGTGGGAACTGCAACACCACCCAAGTCATGTGGTTGGGAAGTCACTCCCAGTGAGCTGTGGACATGAGATCCTGCTATGGGACATTCTCTGCTCACTTCCACTGAAGCTTAGTGCTCAGTTTGTCCCTCCTTGATGTGACAGCTCAGAAGAGTCAGAGCACCTGGTTGCCACCCCATCAGCAACCAGAGCAGTTCATGAAGGCTCCTGATTCAGAACTATCATCACAAAGATCCAGAGAGGTGACCTATGTGGATCAAAGGAAGCTTCTTCACCATCAGATGATCCTAGACATCTTTCCCAGCCTGGTTAATTCTGTGATTCTGTGGCCATAGGAAGGACATAGAACTGTCGGAGTGAGTCAAGAGGAGGGACACAAAGATGACCCAAGGGTTAGAGTACCTCTGCTATGAGGATAGGCTGAGGGACCTGGGCTTGTTCAGCCTGGAGAAGAGAAGACTCCAGGGGAACTTAATAGCTGCCTTTACACCTGAAGGGATCCTATAGGACATCTGAAGAACTTTTCATAAAGGTATCTAACGACAGGACAAGGGGGAATGATTTAAGATGAGGGACAGTAGGCTTAGAACAGATCTTAAGTGGACCTTAAGAAGAAGCTCTTCAGCACAAGGGTGGTGAGACTCCAGAACAGGCTCTCCAGAGAGGTTGTGGCCCTCGAGATGTTGAGGGCCAGGCTGGATGAGACCTTGAGCAACTCAGTGTAATTAACGGAGAGGCTGGAGTAGATATCTTTGAGGTCCTCTCTGACCTAAGCCATTCTATGACTGACTCAACAGCAAAGTGGAAGCAGCAGTTCCTGAAAATGACAGTGTCCTCCTGTGGCTGTGAGACAGAAGCCAGCCTGACCTTGGCTCTCACAGGTTGAGGAAGGTGGCCTGGCACAGACCTCTGGTTTCCCATAACATAGCAGCTGCCTCCCACAGGAGTAAGAGGTAGAGAAACATCTGGGTTAGGAATAACAGGTTGTCATGATTATTAATGAATGGGATTGTGCTTAATTATACCAACCAATTAGTAGGCTTCTGGTTAGGATGGACAGGGTCCTGCAGAACTCATGTTACCAAGCAGATTTGGGCACGTTGTCTTAGCTGATGAGCTAAACATGACAAACATCACCTTGTCACTAATGAAGTTGAGCAATACTTCAATCACATTGATTCAGCAGTATTGATTCCATGCTCCTTCGTGATATCCTGGGCTGCAGCAAGAGAAGCATTGCCAGCAGGGCAAGGGAGGGGATTCTGCCCCTTTACTCTGCTCTCCTCAGACCCCACCTGCAGCACTGTGTGCAGTTCTGGAGCCCCCAGCACAGGAAGGACATGGAACTGCTGGAGAGAGTCCAGAGGAGGACCACAAAGATGCTCAGAGGGCTGCAGCAGCTCTGCTACGAGGACAGGCTGAGAGAGTTGGGGCTTTTCAGCCTGGAGAAGAGAAGGTTTCGGGGAGACCTTATAGCAGCCTACCAGTATCTGAGGGGGGCCTACAGGAGGGCTGGGGAGGGACTGTTCACAAGGTCTTGTAATGACAGGACGAGGGGGAATGGGTTCAAACTGGCAGAGGGGAGATTTAAATGGGATGTTAGGAGGAAGTTCTTCACAGTGAGGGTGGCGAGGCACTGGAACAGTTTGCCCTCTGCCNGAGGTGGTTGGGGCCACATCCCTGGAGGTGTTTGAGGGCAGGCTGGATGAGGCTGTGGGCAGCCTGATCTAGGGTAGGGTGTCCCTGGGCATGGCAGGGGGGTTGGAACTAGATGATCCTTGTGGTCCCTTCCAGCCCTGACTGATTCTATGGTCCTACTATAAGGTCTCTTCAAAGCCTTCTCTTCTCCAAGCTGAAGAGCCCCAGCTCTCACAGCCTGTCCTCATAGCAGAGCTGCTGCAGCCCTCTGAGCATCTCCATGACCCTCCTCTGGACTCACTCCAACATGTCCTTCTTGTGTTGGGGACTCCAGAGCTGCACACAGTACTCCAGATGGAGTCTGATGAGAGCAAAGGGGGAGAAATCCCTTCCCTTGTCCTGCTGGCCATGCTGCTCTTGATGCAGCCCAGCACATGGTCACAAAGGTGACCAAAGGGCAGAGAAGCAAGAGGAACATCAGGTTATGGCAGGGAGAAGAGGTGAGATGGACAGGATCCAAACATGTTTTTATTTCAAGATGAAGTCTCCCTTCCCAGGCAGTGCTTTCGGGAACGAAGCAGAGCAGAACCCTTCTTGACCTGTGTTTTTGTAAAAATCTGCACCAAGAAAGTCACAGAATCACAGAATTCTAGGATGGTTTGGATTGAAAGAGACTTTTATAGGTCATCTAGTCCAACACCCCTGCAGTGAGCAGGGACATCTTCGATGAGATCTGGTTGCTCAGAGTCTTGCTCAACCCAATCTTTAATGTTTCCAGGGATGGAACATTCAAGGTCTTGTAATGACAGGACGAGGGGGAATGGGTTCAAACTGGCAGAGGAGAGATTGAAACGGGATGTTAGGAGAAAGTTCTTCACAGTGAGGGTGGTGAGACACTGGAACAGGTTGCCCGGGGAGGTTGTGGCTGCTCCCTCCCTGGAGTGTTCAAGGCCAGGCTGGATGAGGTCTTGAGCGACCTGATCTAGTGGGAGGTGTCCCTGCCTATGGCACAGGAGGGTTGGAAGTGGATGATCTTTGAGGTCTCTTCCAACCTAAACCATTCTATGATTCTATGAGGTATCTACTGGGCAACCTTTTCTTAGTTTCGAACAGAAATGAGCCTGAACCAGAAGCCTCCCTAGATGCAGCACGAACCAGGCCAATCTGGAGAGTCAGATAGGCCCCAACATCTGTTTGAGGAACTTCTGATGAGGTGTGGTAAAATACTAATTTGGGAACCATTTGGCTCGGGAAGTGTGAGCTCAGGACCTCAGCTGAAAGAGAAAATGAGGAAAGAGAACTTGTGGGCTTGACTCTTTGATCTACCAAACAGTCCTGGTGTGCCCACAAAAACTGCAGAGCTCTTTTTAAAGGGCTTCATGTTCAGACCATGAAAAGCTTATGCAAAAACTTTTGGGTACCCAAGAAGGGGTGGGAGCAGGCAACTAGCTCAGAAATGGCTGCTGCACACCACCCCAGATGATCTTCCAAGGTCTCTTCCAACATCTGCCACTCTATGATTCCATGATAAGCTGTTTGTGTAACTGAAATCGTCCCATTTGCTCATGGCAAAACGAGACTGTGCATTTGAGGTGGGGCTTGGTCCCTTCTCCCAAGGCACAAGAGATAGGATGAGAGGAAATGGCCTTGAGTTGCACTAGGGCAGGTTTAGGTTCACGGGATCACAGGATGTCAGGGGTCAGAGGGTACCCAAGGAGATCATCGAGTCCAACCCCCTCTGCCACAGCACGACCAGACAATCTAGCACAGATCACAGAGGAACACATCCAGACAGGCGTTGAAAGTCTCCAGGGAAGGAGACTCCACAACCTCTCCTGGGAGTCTGTTCCAGTGCTCTGTGACCCTTACAGTCAAGAAGTTCCCCCTTGTGTTGAGGTGGAACCTCCTCTGCTGCAGCTTACACCCATTGCTCCTTGTCTTATCCCAGGAAGCAAGTGAGAAGAGCCTGTTGTCCCCACTCTGAACAATTTCTTCCCCTGTCCAGCCCTGGAACAGGCTGTCCAGGGCAGTGGCGAGTCCCCATCCCTGGAGGGGTTTCAAAGCTGTGTAGATGTGGTGCTGAGGGACGTGGTTTAGTGGTGACCTGACAGTGCTGGTTAATGGTCAAACTGGATGATCTAGAAAGTCTCTTCCAACTAAAACGGTTCTATAAGCATAGGGTAGACTATTTTAGCAGTGCAGCCACTGCAGAATAACAATCAGCAATAGGATTCTAATTTTTTTTTTTTACCCTAAAATTATCATTTTAGTGGTTGATTAGCTGTGGTTTCATCCTGTGTCCTGCTGTGACTGAAAAGACGAAGGCAGTGTTCTTCAGCTGGCTGCATAGCTTAGAGCACAGCTCCTAGCAACCTGAGGCATACTGCTGGTGGACGAGAAGCTGCTGGTGGATGAGAAGCTCAACATGAGCCAGCAGTGTGCACTTGCAGCCCAGAAAGCCAAGCAGAGCCTGGGCTGCATCAGGAGAAGTGTGGACAGCAGGGCCAGGGAGGTGATTCTCCCCCACTCCCCTGGGCAACCCATTCCAGGCTCTCACCACTCTCATGCTGAAGAACTTCCTCTTCATGTCCAGTCTGAATCTCCCCACCTCCAGCTTTGCTCCATTCCCCCTACTCCTGTCACTCCCTGATAGCCTAAAAAGTCTCTCCCCAGCTTTTCTGTAGGCTCCCTTCAGATAGTGGAAGGCCACAAGAAGGTCACCTGGGAGCCTCCTCTTCTCCAAACTGAACAGCCTCAACTCTTTCAGTCTGTCCTCATAGCAGAGGTGCTGCAGCCCTGGCCCTGAGCATCCTCATGGCCCTTCTCTGGTCACGCTCCAGCATGTCCACAGCGCTCTTGTAATAGGGGCTCCAAAACTGGATGCAGTACTCCAGGTGGGGTCTCACCAGGGCAGAGTAGAGGGGGAGAATCACCTCCCTCGACCTGCTGGCCACACTTCTCCTGATGAAGCCCAGGCTCTGGTTGGCTTTCTGGGCTGCAAGTGCACACTGCTGCCTCATGTTGAGCTTCTCCTCCACCAGCACCCCCAAGTCCCTCTCCTCAGGGCTGCTCTCCAGCCACTCACTGCCCAGCCTGGATTTGTACTTGAGATTGCTTCGACCCAGCTGCAGGACCTTGCCCTTGGCCTCGTTGAACCTCATGAGGTTGGCTTGTGCCCACCTCGGCAGCCTGTCCTGGTCCCTCTGGATGGCATAATGAAATAGGACACACAGCAGTGTCCCCAGTACCTACTTCCTACACAAACCAGTATATCCACTATGCCTCCTGCCATGCCACTGCCTCCTTCCACCTCAAGTACCTACAGATACCAGCGCCCCCAGTACTCCCTCCCCACACACACACCAGTACACCAGTGCCTCCAGCACCCCTTCTCCCCACACCGCAGCTTTGCCAGTTCCTGCCCCCCTCTCCAACATACATCCTCCTCCCACACCAGTACCCCCAGGNCCCCCCCCCAGTCCCCCCAGGGCCCTCTCCCCCAAAAATCACTGCCCCCAGTAGTCTCTCCTCATACACCAGTACTTCCAGTAACCCGAATTGCCTCTCCTGCCATACACCAGCCCTCCTTGCACACACCAGTACTTCCAGTATCCCAAATTGCCTTTCCTCCCATACACCAGCCCTCCTTGCACAAACCAGTATCCCCTCCCCTTACACAACCAGTTCCCCCAGTATCTGTTCCCCTATACACCAGTACCTACAGTAACCTCA
>VWZI01007923.1:3244-14205 GCA_013396835.1 Psilopogon haemacephalus
TCTTCTCCACCCACACCTTGGATAAGTGTGGAGTTTGCCAGGGGGATGGCAGCAGCTGCACACATGTCACAGGCACCTACCGCAAAGGCAATGCCCAGCTTGGTGAGCATCTGGGGCTCGGCCTTCTGCTTTGCCTTCCTTGCTTTGTTCTCTCTCAGGGATGGTTTTGGGAGTGGAATTAAATGGATTTGGGGTTCTGCTTTTTTTTCCCCTTTTCCTTTCCTCTCTCAGGGACGGTTTGGAAATGGAATTAAATGGATTGAGGGTTCTGCATTGTGTTCCTTTTTCCTTTCCTCTCTCAGAGATGGTGTGGAAGTGGAATTAAATGGATTTGGGGGTTCTGCTTTGTTTTCCCTTTTTTTTTTTTTTTCCCCTCTGTCAAGGATGGTTTGGAAATGGAAATAAATGGATTTGGGGTTCTGCATTGTGTTCCTTTTCCTTTCCTCTCTCAGAGATGGTGTGGAAGTGGAATTAAATGGATTTGGGGGTTCTGCTTTGTTTTCCTTTTTTTTTTTTTTTCCTCTGTCAAGGATGGTTTGGAAATGGAAATAAAATGGATTTGGGGGTTCTGCTTTTTGTTCCTTTTCCTCTCCTCTCTCAGGGATGGTTTGGAAATGGAATTAAATGGCTCTGAGGGTTCTGTTTTGTTTGTTTTCCTGTGTCCTTGATTTTACATGTCCCAGTAGAATGAAGGGGTAATATAGAATCAGAGAATTAAACAGGATGGAAAAGACTTATAGAATGGAATCATAGAATGGTTGAGGTTGGAAGGGACCTCAGAGATCATTCAGTTCTGAGATCATTGAGTCCGACCTATTGCCTAACCCTTCTAATGAAGTAAGCCATGGCACTAAGTGCCTCATGCAGCCTCCTCTTAAACACCTCCAGGGATGGGGACTCCACCACTTCCCTGGGCAGCCCATCCCAGTGCCAATCACTCTTTGTGTGTAGAGCTTCTTCCTAACGTGCAACCCTGGCACAGCTTGAGCCTGTGTCCCTTCTTCTGTCCCTGGCTGCCTGGCAGCAGAGCCCAACCCCAGCTGGCTACAACCTCCCTTCAGGTATCTGCAGAGAGCAATGAGCTCTGCCCTCAGCCTCCTCTTCTGCAGGCTGCACACCCCCAGCTCCCTCAGCCTCTCCTCTTGGGGCTGTACTCCAGGCCCCTCCCCAGCCTTGCTGCCCTTCTCTGGACACCTTCCAGCACCTCAACCTCTCTCTTGAACTGAGGGCCCCAGAACTGGACGCAGCTGCCAGCACTGGGGGCTGTTTTTATCCATAGCTGCTGAGCAGAACTTTGTCCCGGGGCCACCTTGCTTGCAGTGCTGCAGTAGTGACCATCCAGGGCTTGCTGCAGTCCCTTGTGTTGAAGGTTCCTCTGGTTAACCTGTGGTTTCTCCACAGGCTATTCCCTGGTGACTCACATCCCTGCTGGAGCAAGAGACATCCAGATAGTGGAGCGCAAGAAGTCTGCGGATGTCCTGGGTGAGTATCACCTCTTGCTGCTTTCCTCCCACCTGCCTGCACTGCCTGATGCTTTCTCCAAGCTGAACCTCAGCTTGGCTTTTGCCTGCTCCAGGTGAGGCTGCTACAGGAGCCTGGGGTCCTGCACCTGGGGAGGAGTAACCTCCCCTGCACCAGCAGAGATGAAAGTCCTCACCCTAATCTCTAGCTGCACTAACAGGGGAGTCTCTCAGCAGCATTAGGGACTCTCTTCATGCTGAGAGTACCCCAGCTGGACTTTTCATAATGCCTTTGCCTTAGAGCTGGGCTCTTCCAGCAGGTTTGGAAGCTCTCCACACAAGGAGGCTCCACAACCTCTCTGGGCAGCTTCCTCCAGGCCTCCAGCACCCTCACACCAAACCACTTTCTCCTGCTGGTCAGACAGAACCTCCTGGCTTCCAGTTTGTGCCCTTTGTTCTGTCCCTGGGCACTACTGGCAAGACCCTGGTCCCATCCTCTTGCCCCCCACCCTTTAGACCTTGATTAAGAAGTGATGAGGCTCACTCAGCTGCCTGCCAAGTGGCTCATGCTGGGTGCCAGAAGTTGTCTGTTGCTGCCCAGCAATGAGCAGAGTCTGGCCCCAGCCTCTTGCCCCCCACAGGTCCTTTAGCTCTTGCTGAGCATTGCTCAGCTCCCCTCTGGGGCTGCTCTTCTGCAGGCTCTCAGCCCCAGGGCTCTCAGCCTTTGCTGCTCACAGAGCTTCTCCAGGCCCCTCAGCAGCTTTGCAGCCTCCTCTGGCCTCTCTCCAGCAGTTCCCTGCCTCTCTTGAGCTGGGCAGCCCAGAACTGGACCCAGCATTGCAGCCATGGCTGGAATCTCCCCAAGCTGCCCTGGTTTATCATTGGGACATTTTAACAGCTTTGTCCCCTGGATGGCCAAGTGATGACAGTGGTCTCCTCCTCTCTCCTTTGAAGCTGTGGCTGATGAAGCTGGCTACTATTTCTTCAATGGGAACTACAAAGTGGACAGCCCCAAGAACTTCAACATTGCAGGCACAGTGTTCAAGTACCGCAGGCCCATGGACGTCTACGAGACAGGCATAGAGTACATTGTGGCCCAAGGACCAACCAACCAAGGCTTGAACATCATGGTGAGCTTTGGCTTCTCAAGCTTATAAGGTGATGGGAAGGAGGTCTATGGGTGCCTATGAGACAGGCATAGAGTACATTGTGGCCCAAGGACCAACCAACCAAGGCTTGAACATCATGGTGAGCTTTGGCTTCTCAAGCTTATAAGGTGATGGGAAGGAGGTCTATGGGTGCCTATGAGACAGGCATAGAGTACATTGTGGCCTAGGGACCAACCAACCAAGGCTTGAACATCATGGTGAGCTTCGACTTCTCAAGTTCATAAGGTAGTGGACAAGGAAAGAGTCATGGTGAGTTGAGGAAGAGGTAGGAGAAGAGCAGAGCCTGTCTTATTTGTGGCTCTCCCAAATCTCAGCAGCAGAGGAGGAAGCTTGACCTGTGGCTCCCAATCCTTCAGCTGGGGCTAATCCCCAAAGCAGTGCTGCCAAACAGCCCTTGGGAAGCTGTGCTGGGTTCCAGCTGTAAGAGGTTGGCAACGTGGTGGGAAGAAACTGGAGACAGCAGAGCAGAATCACCGTGCCTGAGGGTGCTGAACTGTGCGGGGAAAGATCTCCAGATGCTCCCTCCCTGGGGCTGGGGAGGGACTGCTGATGAGGTCTTGTTAAGGCAGGAGGAGGAGGAGGAATGGGTTCAAACTGGCAGAGGGGAGATGGAAACTGGATGTCAGGAGGGAGCTCTTTGCAGTGAGGGTGGTGAGATACTGACAGAATCACTGAGGCTGGAAAAGACCTCGGAGATCATCAAGTCCAGCCCATGACCTAAGCCCATGGCATCAGCTCCATGACCTAAGCCCACAGCATCAGCTAAGCCATGCCATCAGGTGCCACCTCCAATCTTTTCTTGAAGACCTCCAGGGATGGTGACTCCACCACCTCCCTGGGCAGTCCATCAAAGTGCCTTATCACCCTCCCTGCGAGGAAGTACATCCTAACATCCAACCCAACCCTCCCCTGGCACAGCTTCAGGCCATGCCCTCTTCTGTCCCAAGTCACCTTGGGAGCAGATCCTGACCCTCCAGAGTGAACCCTGAGCTTTCCCTGCCAGCTGCACCTGCTGAGGGCTGCTTTTGCTTGCTAGGTCTGGAACCAGAACGGCAAGAACCCATCCATCACCTTTGAGTACACCCTGCTGAGGAAGCCACACTCCCCAAACCTGCAGCCCATCTACTACACCTTCTCCGAGTCAGAGAGTGAGGAGAGCAGAGAGTTTGGTGGGGATGTGCCCCTGGGCTTCATCCAGCACAACGCAACCTACTTTGGGAAGCTCTCCAGGGAAAGGATGGACTTGGAGAACCAGCTCTTTGGGAGGCAGGACACCCAGGAAGATTGGAACTTGAGCAAAGGTCAGGAAACCAATGAGGTCTATGAAAGAGCAGAAACGGTTGACTGTGAGCCAAAACTGAAGGGCAAACCACCCCAAGGTAAGGAGGAGACTTGGGCCTCACCGTTCTGCTCCCCAGAGCTCCTGTTGAGAAATGCTCTGTGTTCTACCTCGGGTGATTCTGCTGGGTTTGTGTTTTGGAAACCTTGGAAAGTTCTTTTTCAAAAGTCCTTTTTGCCCTTCAGGTTCTGGTTTCTGCTGGGGGGTGGTGGCCACGGGTAAGGTCTCGCCGCTGGTCCCCTGCTGTGCTTCGCCTCACGCCAAGGACAGGAGGGGAGGGCCCTGGGTGCACAGATCTCCCCACCACGACATCTGCCATCACTTCCCACCTCTCTGCAGCCCCCCAGCAACCTCCAGCCCCTTGGTCACGCCACCAGCAAACCGCCTTGAGTGCTTCCCCAGCATGGCTGCATGGGCTCCGGGAGAGCATCTTCCCTTCTGACCTCTGCTATTGCTTGGGGCAGTGCTGGCAGGTGCTGAGCTCTCCTCTGGCCACGGAGGAGACTCACAGAGCTTCACCCCCCCCACAAAGGGGTTACAATCCCCCTTCCCAGGACCCCAACTCCTGCCTCTAGGCTCCCGGGTGGCTGCTCAGGCTGTGGCACATCCCCGCTGCTCCGGGCTGCATTCTCCTGCCAGCCTGAATGCATTTTGTGGTTGTCACTGTTGTTTCCCCCCTGTTGGCTCCAATCTAGATTCAAACGTTACCAGGTCCACTTACCAGACAGAGCAGGAGGAGAGGGACCTCGAGCCCAGGCTCGGCTCCAGGGAGTTCCTCTTGGAGAACGCCATCACCGACAAGCTGCTGGAGAAGACCTCGGACTCCAAGGAGCTGGTGCTCAACATGACCATCAACAGCATCTTTGCCCAGGGGGACCCAATCAACTCTGTGGGGCCACACATTGACAGCCTCTACGTGGACTACGAGGACACTGAGGGGGTGGTGACCTACACCATCAACAGCACCTACCTGGAGCTGAGCAACGGCAAAGGCAGCAACAGCTCGGCGGAGACGCCGTTCCCCAACGCCACTGTCACCATCAGCAGCCCCCACGGGAACAGAACCCACAAAGCAAGGTAGGGGACAGCTCTTTAATGATGCTAAACCTCCCCCTGTTGCTTGCTGCTCCCCACTCAGCAGAGCCCTGTGCTCAGTGCAGCTCCCCTGTCGCATGGCTTCCATCAGCTTTGGAAGCCAGAAGGTAAGTGGGGTTGAGGGGGGGGTGGGATGCTGGATGTGAGAGCTTCCTGGTTTGGGGGGGGGATCAGTTTGCCAGGAAGGGCCAGAGGTTTGGGAGCAGAAAGTCAGGAGTGCACTTCAGCAAGAGGAAAGCTCTGCACCTTCCTTGGTGGGGATGTTGGCAAGCCCATGCTGATGGCTGCCAGCTTGGCCGTGCCTCTCTGCTTGTGAGAGCCTTGCCCACGAAGAAACCTCTTCTGGCCTGCTCTTGATGTTCTGCTCCAACTCCCCAGGCCCCTTCCTTCCGGCTCTAATGCAGCAGAAGTTGGTCCTGGCCCCTTTTGACCCACCCTGTGCCTGCCATCCATGATCCTCCTCACCTGTGTTGGCAGGAAGATGCTTCCAGCAGCCCCCAGGCATGGTCCTGAATGCTAAACCTGCTGCTGGAAAGGCAGAGCAGGAGAGCAGGAACTGCCCTGCAGGGGCTGCAGGAACAGCCTGGGTTAGATGCAGTGCAATTAGTCCCTGCTTTGAGGAGAACACCGAGTGGCAGCTCCTTGGTTGATGTTAGGACCATCACTTCGGGATTGCTTTTAAATGGATGATCTGGAGAGTTAGAAACTGCAGGGCAAAAAACAAAGGCTTCAGCTGTCCTCAGCAGCAGAGCTTGTCCAGGCAAGGATGGGCTGGGTAAAAGGGACTCTCAGGTTGCTGCTTGTCCCTGACTCTGTCTGGGATCTGTCACAGGCTGGTGGGAAGTTGGAAGGGATCTCTGGAGATCATCCAGTCCAACCTCCCTGCTCAGGCAAGGGCACCCACAGCAGCTTGCCCAGCAGCACAGTGCCCAGCTGGGCTTGGAAGCTCTGCACACAAGGAGACTCCACAACCTCTCTGGGCAGCCTGCTCCAGGCCTCCAGCACCCTCACAGCAAAAAAGTTTCCCCCCTTGCTCAAATGGAACCTCCTGGGTTCCAGTTTGTGGCCATTTCCCCTTGGCCTGTTGCTGGGCACCACTGAGCAGAGTCTGACCCCATCCTCTTATCCCCCACCCTTTAGCTCTTGCTGAGCATTGCTCAGATCCCCTCTGGGGCTGCTCTTCTCCAGGCCTCTCTCATCCTTTCCACCTCACAGACCTGTTCCAGACCCCTCAGCATCTTTGGAGCCTCCTCTGGACTCTCTCCAGTAGTTCCCTGTGCCTCTTGAACTGGGCAGCCCAGAACTGGACCCAGCACTCCTAGATGTGTCCTCAATGGGGTCACCTCTTTGGAGCTGTCTGAGAGTCACTTTTCCTCCATCCCAGCCCATGGGAGCTCATTCCCAGCTGTGGGCAGATGTGGACTGAGCAGAGCAGCAGTCAGCTCCCCCTTTGTGTGTAGCCACACATTGGGGCACTCCCCACAGCTCCACCTCAAACCAGGGTGTTGGGAGCCACCCAGGTCACAGGCACACAGCTGTGGGTTCATTCCACACTCTGTACCCCCCCTTCCCAAATGCTTTTTCAGGACCTGAGCTACCCAAACCTCCCTCGTGGGGAGGGTTCTCCTGATCCTTCTGTCTCCCAGCAAAGCAGAGGTGGTGATGCTGAGCTGCAGAGGATGTAGAGCCCTGAGCAGAGGCTCTCTGGCTGCCCAGATTTAGCTGGATTTAGCCAGACCTTAAAGGGAGCTTAAGCTTAAAGAAACTTCTGCTCAAGGAAGTGCCCATGGAGCCAAACATATCAGCAAGCTTCTTAATGATAAGAACATCCAAACACTGCCAAGGGCTTGAGTCTATCATCTCTTCTTGTGGCTTGGCTTGGAAACTCTGCCCTCAGCTGCCAAAGCAAACGTGGCCTTAGCTCTGCTGGGGAAGGGCTGCCCAGCCCCTGGGGCTCCCCTGGGCCCTGGCAGGCTCCCAAAGTGGCCTCAGCTGCCACTTTCTGCCCCAAACCTCCCTCCCAGTAGCTGATCAATGGGGCTTGTGCTTCCCTAGCTCCTGGGAGGGCAGGGACCTTCACATGGTTGGAGTTTCAGGGCAGTTTGGCTCTTCCAGCACAATCCCCAAAGGCTCCCAAGTGGCTGCAGGGCAGATAATTTTTTTAAGTGCTAAAAATCTCCTTGCCCTACCCATCTGCTGCTGACCTGGGGCAGGGACTTGAAGCCTTTCAGCAAGGACACTCAGAGTTGTCATTTCCCCTCCCCCCTCCCCCCCCATCCTTCTTCCCTTGGCTTTGTTCTTCAGTGTTCCCTCTTCCTCCTCTCCCTCTCTTTGGGATAAACCAGGAACTTTTCAGCTCTAAACATTTAATATCCAAAAAGAAAAAAAAAAAAAAGGTTTTGCACTAACCAGATCCAGCTGGGGCTATAGCCTGGAATCCCAGACTGGTTTGGGTTGGAAGGGACCTTTAAAGCTCATCCAGTCCAAACCCCCTGCACTCAGCAGGGGCATCTGCAACTGGAGCAGGCTGCTCAGAGTCCCTGGGGTGGTTCCAGGGCAGCTTCCACTTCTCTGGGCAACCAGGGTCAGTGTCTTACCACCCTCAGTGTCCAAAGTGCCTTCCTCATCTCCAGTCTTGTCATCCTGCTCTAAACCTCCCCTCCAGATGAGTGATGCTCAGCTCCTTGCTGTCTCCATCCCTCGCTGTGGGGCAGCAGAAAGACCTCTGAAGGCAGATATGGGGCAGGTGGTTTGCAGGAGCCCTGCTGTTTGGGAGCATGTTAGAGAGGGGGAGGAAAAAAACCCAAATCTCCTAAACCCCTTGCACCTCATTTCAAGATGCCTCTTGCCCAGAGGCAGCTCAGGAGGTCCTGTCCTGTCACTGACAGCAGCTGCAGGTGTGGGCACTTGTGGAGGAGGCAGAGGAGGGCAGGTCTGGGTTCTGCCTCTTCTGCCACCCCTGCAGAGCTGATGGGGCAGAGGGGAGGACTGTGCTGGGGCAGCCTGTGTGTGCCCAACCCTTCAGTGCTTCTTCCCTCAGCTTTGTGTGAATCCACCCAGGGTGGAAGGGACCCCAAGGCTCATCTGGCAAAAGCTTTGAGCTCCAGTTCCAATCCTAACCACTAAGCTGCATTCTCCTGGGTGGGAATTTATGGATGAGGTGTCCCAGCCCAGCTTACTCAGGCCAAGGTTAAAGCTCCTGCTGGTATCCAGCAGGGCAGGACTGGCAGCAGGATGTGGGTTTGGGTTTGGTGTGCCAGGGTGGTGGAGCAGGAGGCATGTGAAGAGCACTGGGGGCTGCACTTGTGCCTCCAGGAGCAAGGGAGGTGGAGGGGGAGAGCCAAAAAGCTTCACTGAAGGAAATGGCTCAAGGGAAAACCTCTTGCCCTGGGTGTGGGGCAGGGTGGGGAGATCTCCATCCTTGGTGATGAACAAAACTAAGTGGGACTCAGTCTCTGAACTGAGATCAGCCTGGATCTGGGCAGGACCTTGCATTTGAGACCTCCTGAATCCTTCCCAGGCTCATTTTGGGATGGATGTTCACAGGCTCACAGGATGTCAGGGGTTGGAAGGGACCCAAAAGGCTCATCCAGTCCAACCCCCCCCCCCTGCCAGAGCAGGACCATCCAATCCAGCTCAGGTCACAGGAGACTTCCTGCTCCTTTTCATTCCCTGTCAGTGAAGCAGCCAGGCAAAATCATCCCTTTGCTGACTGCCTCCAGCCAGTCTGCACACCAGGGACAGTGTTGGTTAGATGTGGAGCATTTTATTTCTCTCTGGGCTGTGCTAGTCCCTAGTGTGGGTGGAGTTCTGCAGCTGTAGCAGCACTCTGCTGGGTTCTAGCTCCTCTCTGGGGACAAGGGATAGGGAGAGGTGGGTTGCTCTTGTGCCCTGGTAGGGATGAAGTGCTGATTTTCCTCTTCTGGAGCAGTTCAACCTTTCTGTGGCAAGCCAGGGCAGATCCAAGCACCTTTCATCCTTTGTCCCATGCCACGTTGCATGGTCAGGGAGAGTCCAGGAGTTTCCCACCTGGCTTTAAAAAGAACAACTGCAATAAACCCCAGAAATGGGATCCCAGGGACAGAATCAATGAATGATAGAGGCTGAAAGGGACCTCTGGAGATCACTGTGCCAAGGCAGGTTCAGCTAGAGAAGATCACGCAGGAACACACACAGGTGGGTTTGGAGTCTCTCCAGGGATGGAGACTCCACCACCTCTCTGGGCAGCCTGCTCCAGTGCACCCTCACCCTTAAAGATGTTTAGATGGAAGTTCCCTCCACAGCTGAAAGATTTCTGTCCTCAGGTGTGGGCTAAAGCTTAACTGGGAGGTTATTTTCCCCTTCCCAGGGAGACCAAGTCCTGGTGATGGGAAGACTTAAGCTGGATGTTAAGAGGAAGCTCTTAACAGTGAGGCTGCTGAGATACTGGAACAGGTTGCCCAGAGTCTGGCTTCCCACCAGCATCCTTCACAGAGGCTGATTTGATAGGGCTGGACTTGAACTTTTTTGTTTTGGTGCTTTCCTCCCTCCCCCTTCCCTTTTTCTTACCATTTCCCACTAAAGAAGGCAATTTCAGAGCTTCTGCTGCCTAGAAATCACTCGAGCTGCATTTATCTCACCAGGCCAGAGCCAAGTGGAGGGCAGGATGCAACCCTGGGTGCTATTGCAGTGTAGCTGGGTCGAGGGCTTGAGCAAAAGGTACAAGCAGAGAGAACCTCCCCCCCCACTCCCCTAAAGCCTCTTTGTTGTAGTACAAGGAGAGAGAACCTCCCCCCACTCCCCCAAAGCCTCTTTGTTGTAAAGGTGCAGTATCCCTGGTGTCTTCCCACCAGCATCCTTCACAGAGGCTGATTTGATAGGGCTGGACTTGAACTTTTTTGTTTTGTTTTGGTGCTTCCCCCCCCCTCCTTTTTGTTACCATTTCCAACTAAATAAGGCAATTCCAGAGCTTCTGCTGCCTAGAAATGATACGAGCTGCATTTATCTCACCAGGCCAGAGCCAAGTGGAGGGCAGGATGCAACCCTGGGCACTATTGCAGTGTAGGGTTATAGGTTGGACTTGATGATCCTGAGGGTCTTTTCCAACCTGGATGCTTCTGTGAGGGCTTGAGCAAAAAGTACAAGGAGAGAGAACCTCCCCCCTACTCCCTGGAAGCCTCTTTGTTGTAGCAGGAGGAGAGAGAACCTTCCCCCAAAGCCTCTTTGTTGTAAAGGTGCAGTATCCCTGGTGTCTTCCCACCAGCATCCTTCACAGAGGCTGATTTGATAGGGCTGGACTTGAACTTTTTTTGTTGTTGTTGTTTTGTTTTGCTGCTTTCCCACCTCCCCCTTCCCTTTTTCTTACCATTTCCCACTAAATAAGGCAATTTCAGAGCTTCTGCTGCCTAGAAATCACACGAGCTTCATTTATCTCTCCAGGCCAGAGCCAAGTGGAGGGCAGGATGCAACCCTGGGTGCTATTGCAGTGTAGCTGGGTCGAGGGCTTGAGCAAAAGGTACAAGCAGAGAGAACCTCCCCCCCCACTCCCCTAAAGCCTCTTTGTTGTAGTACAAGGAGAGAGAACCTCCCCCCACTCCCCCAAAGCCTCTTTGTTGTAAAGGTGCAGTATCCCTGGTGTCTTCCCACCAGCATCCTTCACAGAGGCTGATTTGATAGGGCTGGACTTGAACTTTTTTTGTTGTTGTTGTTTTGTTTTGCTGCTTTCCCACCTCCCCCTTCCCTTTTTCTTACCATTTCCCACTAAATAAGGCAATTTCAGAGCTTCTGCTGCCTAGAAATCACACGAGCTTCATTTATCTCTCCAGGCCAGAGCCAAGTGGAGGGCAGGATGCAACCCTGGGTGCTATTGCAGTGTAGCTGGGTCGAGGGCTTGAGCAAAAGGTACAAGGAGAGAGAACC
>VWZI01007923.1:43942-54178 GCA_013396835.1 Psilopogon haemacephalus
TGGGACACTGCCTCCCTGGGTCCATGCTGCTCCTCTGCCCCTGTGGCACTGCCTCCCTGGGTCCCTGCTGCTCCTCTGCCCTTGGGACACTGCCTCCCTGGGTCCCTGCTGCTCCTCTGCCCCTGTGGCACTGCCTCCCTGGGTCCATGCTGCTCCTCTGCCCCTGTGGCACTGCCTCCCTGGGTCCATGCTGCTCCTCTGCCCTTGGGACACTGCCTCCCTGGGTCCATGCTGCTCCTCTGCCCCTGGGGCACTGCCTCCCTGGGTCCATGCTTCCATCTCTATCTGCTGCACAACCCTGGGTGAATGCCTGTGTGCTGGCTGTGACCTCCCAACACCTCCTGTGACAAGCCTGGGATCCTGAACAACCACTCAGATCCCACCTGGTCTCTCCAAAGAGATACATGCTGCTGCCTTAAAAACGAGGGGGAGGGAAAAAAGTAATGAGAAAGGGTCTGGAGTTTCCATGAGAAAGGGTCTGGAGTTTCCATAGCTACAGCTTTACATTGCTCTGGTGGAAGCTCAGGTGCAGCACATGGAACAAGAAGCAAGCAGAGTGTTTTTTCCCACTCCAGCCCAGCAAGGCACCGTGGTGAATGACTGCAGGAGTGGAGAGGAGAGAGCTCAGTGACTCTGGAAGGAACACATCAGTGTTAAGGACTGGCACATCAGGCTGCTGCGAGCGTGAGCTGCATTGGCAAACAGAGAGGGAAAGACCCTGCACAACATCTTCATCGTGCCTGAGGTGGGCAAAGAACAGAATCTGCCTTGTTTAAGTTGCCACCTGTGAGGTGCTCCCAGGGCTGGACTTCCAGAGGGATGGAGATCCCAGTTTGAGAGTGGCAGGGAACTGCTGGAGAGAGGCCAGAGGAGGCTGCTGAAGGGGCCTGGAGCAGCTCAGTGAGGAGCAAAGGCTGAGAGCCTGCAGAAGAGTAGCCCCAGAGGGGATCTAAGCAATGCTCAGCAAGAGCTAAAGAGCTTGCTCTTGGGGGGCAAGAGGATGGAGCCAGACTCTGCTCATTGCTGGGCAGCAACAGACAACTTCTGACACCCAGCATGAGCCACTTGGCAGGCAGCTGAGTGAGCCTCATCACTTCTTATCAAGAGCTAAAGGGTGGGGGGCAAGAGGACAGGGCCAGACTCTTGTCAGTGGTACCCAGGGGGAGGCCAAAGGGCAATGGGCACAAAGTGGAAGCCAGGAGGTTCCATCTGAGCAGGAGGAGAAAGTTGTTTGGTGTGAGGGTGCTGGAGTCTTGGAGCAGGCTGCCCAGAGAGGTTGTGGAGCCTCCTTGTGTGCAGAGCTTCCAAGCCCAGCTGGGCACTGTGCTGCTGGGCAAGATGCTGTGGGTGCCTCTGGATGATCTCCAGAGGTCTCTCCCAACCTCCTCCATACTGGGATTCTGGGACTCTCTGTGGGGAGCTGGCACAAGCAGTGAACCTGCAGAGATTTTTGCTGCTGCCAGTGCAGAATCACTGCCCATGGGAGCTGGGCAGCAGAAGGCTTCCCTGGCTTCCCACCCACACCTTGCACAGTGCTCATGCTGCTTGTGCCAGGGCTGGTATCAGTGCCATGGCCCACGGGGATGGGCACAGGCATTTGCCAACCCCCCCTGATGGTCGACAGGAGGGAGCTGGGCTTCCTCGGGGCTTGTGTGCCCACGAGTTTCCCTCCAGGCAGTAAAATCTCCTTATGTTATCCTTTTTAATGAGGATTTATCATTTGCTGCAGCAGGGGAATTAGCACAGACCGTCTGGGAGGGGAATTTCCAGATTCTTGGCAACTGACACTGAACCACTTCCAGTAAATTCCCCCCCCCTCCCCTTTTTTTTTCTCCCTCTCTCCTATTTTCCCTCACCTTAATTCTGTCCTGCGAGGTGAGAGGGGGTGGGGGGAAATCACTGAGAAAATCAGAAGCAAAAGAAAAAAAATAGGGGGGAAAGAAGAAGCAATTCTTGGAGCTGAGCTGAAAACCATTCTCTAGGGCTGTGAGGATGCTGAGAGGACTGCAGCACTGCCTGGGGAGGAGAGGCTGAGGGACCTGGGGCTGCTTAGGCTGCAGAAGAGAAGACTGAGAGGGGATTGGATCAATGTTTGTAAATCTCTGAGGGTCAGGAGAGGGGGGACAGGCTCTGCTCACTGCTCTCTGCCATAGGCCAAGGAGCAATGGATGGAAGCTGCAGCACAGGAGGTTGCAGCTCAACACCAGAGGCAACTTCTTGCCTGTGTGGGTCCCAGAGCAGTGGCACAGGCTGCCCAGAGAGGTTGTGGAGTCTCCTTGTCTGGAGCCTTTCCAGGCCTGTCTGAATGTGTTGTTGTGTGCCCTGAGCTAGCTTGGATGGTCCTGCTGTGGCAGGGGGGTTGGACTGGATGAGCTCTTTGGGTCCCTTCTACCCCCTGACATCCTCTGAGCCTGTGACCCAGCTCCAGGTGTGGGGATCCAGCTCCAGCCCTCTTCCAAAGTAGTTGTTGATTCTTTCCTACCCCTGACATCCTGGGATCCTGTGTGATCCTGTGAAAGTGTCTCCCTGGGCTGTAGGCAGAGGTGAGCTAAATGGCACAATAGGAAGGGATGGCAAAGGAGCATCCCCAAAAGAAGAGGCAGAGGGGAGGAAGTCTGCAGCTGGCACAAGATGTTAGATTGTCTGGCCCTGCTCTGGCAGGGGGTGGGGGATTGGACTCGATGAGCTCTTTGGATTCTTTCCTACCCCTGACATCCTGCGAGGCTGTGATGCTTAGGAGAAGAAAGAAAGTGAGAAAAGCCTTCAGCCAAATTGCTCTACTCAAACCCACGTGGGCTTACCGGTGCTGCTGGGATCAGATGCTTGAAACATCGACTGCTCCCGGGGACAGCAGCTCTCAGCCAGCAGAACACGTGTGAGGGATCTTCTTGCCTGGCCTCAGCAGCAGGGTGACACAAGCCCTGCCTTCCAAATGCCTCCTGGATGCTGGAGCAGCCCCGCCCCGGAGCCTCCTGCATTCCCACACATTGACTCTCCCATCTTCAGGAGCCACAGCAACGCCACTTGCCAGCAGGGGAAACAGGGAGAGGGGCTGGTGGGGCAGCTCTGGAGGGTGTTTGGTGCTTGCAAGCTTCATGCTCTGCGTGCTCCAGCTCCTTGTGTCTGCAGCAGGTCAGTGCTGGCAGCTTCCCGAGCGGGCTGAGCTTTCTGCCTTCCCTAACAATCAGCAGCACCTCAGAGGTTCTCAGAAGGTTCATGGGATGTGCCAAGAGCCTTCTCTTTGAAAGCCAAGCCTCAAACCAGCACCCTGAAGCACTCCTGAGCATTTGAGCCCTTCCTCATCCTTACTGAAGGTGCAGGGCACCACCAAGACCTGAGTTTACCATGGGTTGGGTTGGGTTGGGCAGCAGCCCTGGGAGGGTCAGCTGAGATAATCCTCCAGGGATGTGCAGGCAGAAATCCATCCTGGAAAGCAGGAGGGGAGTCACACACCCTCCTCCATTTGCCAGCTGAGTTTCACCTCTCTCCACTCGCAGGCTGAGCTCACTCTGCTTGAATGCTTGCTGGAGCTGATGGGGAGCAGGTGGGTGAGGCAGTTAAACTGGTGAGCCTGCTAAATTGCTTGCCCAGCTCAATTTGCCAGCCTGTTAAACTTGCTATCCAGTTCAACTGGTTATCCAGATAAATTTGCTACCCAGGTCAATTGGTTACCCTGTTAAATTGGTTACCCAGTTCAATTGGTACCCAATTAAATTGGTTACCCAGTTAAATCTGCTAGCTTGTTGAGCTGGTTATCCAGTTAAATTGGTTATCCAGTTCAATTTGCTACTCAGGTCAATTTGCTACCCAGTTCAGTTGGTTACCCAGTCCAGCTGGCTACCCAGGTCAATTGGTTACCCTGTTAAATTGGTTATCCAGTTCAATTTGCTACCCAGTTCAATTGGTTATCCAGTTAAATTGGTTACCCAGTTAAATTTGCTAGCTTGTTAAACTGGTTATCCAGTTAAATTGGTTATCCAGATAAATTGGCTATCCAGTTAACTTGGTTATCCAGTTCAATTTCCTATCCAGGTAAATTGGTTATCCAGTTAAATTGGTTGCCCAGTTCAGCTGGCTACCCAGTTCAACCAGTTATCCTATTAAACTGGTTATCCAGTTAAATTTGCTACCTAGTTAAATTGGTTATCCTGTTAAACTGGTTACCCAGTTAAATCTGTTATCCAGGTAAATTGGTGACACAGTTCAATTGGTTAACCAGATAAATTTGCTATCCAGTTCAATTGGTTATCCAGATGAACTTGCTACCCAGTTCAACTGGTCACCATGTTCAACTGGCTACCCAGTTCAGTTGGTTGCCCAGTTCAATCTGCTGCCCAGTTCGGTTGGTTATCCTGTTAAACTGGTTCCCCAGTTCAATTGGTTATCCTATTAAAGTGGTTCCCCAGTTCAGCCTGGCTGCCCAGTTCAGTTGGTTATCCTGTTTAAACTGCTTATCCTGCTAAGCACCACTTTCTGCCCCAGAGCAGCTGTGGTGAATCACAGAATCAGAACTGCTTAGGCTAGAAAAGACCTTCAAGTCCATCCAGTCACTCCTCTGAGTCCACCACTAAGCCACATCCCCAAGCACCACATGGACATGGCTTGTGAGCACCTCCAGGCATGGTGACTCCATCACCCCCCTAGGCAGCCTGTTCCAGTGCCTGAAAACCCTCTCAGTGAAAAAAAAAAATGGCACTCAGGTCCAGCCTAAACCTCTCCTGGTGCAGCCTGGGGCCAGTTCCTCCTGTTCCATCACTCCTTACTTGGGAGAAGAAACCAGCACCCAGCTTATGCCAACCTCCCTCGAGGGACTGGCAGCAAAACCTCCCACTGCACCCACACTGATTTTTGGAGCTCTCTAGGCACCACCCTGGTGCTCCAGCACCACCACAAGCACCTCAGCAACAGCCAACCACAAAGGCAAAGCCCTTCCAGAGCAGCTTTAACCCTTGCACAACCCAGACCTGCAAACGTGAGCCTGCGGTGAGCAGGGCAGAGCCCATCTGAGCTCACTGCGGAGCTCTGCATGCAGGAGGTGCCCTCTGCAAAGTGAAAAACAGACCACAGGAGCTCCCCTGGGGACTGGGAATGCATTCACCACTGCCCCAAAGCACAGAGCTGCTTGACAAACCAGCCTGCAGAGAGAGAGAGAGCAGCACATGGCAGCCCAGCAACTCCTGCTGCCATCACAGGAGGGTTTGGTTCTGCTGCTGGGTGCTTTAATGAGGATCAGGATGAAAGTGGTGATGCTGGCAAGGTTAGCAATTTGTGACAAACACAAGCAGCTCTGCTTTTCTGCTTCCTGCAAGTGTTCTCATCTCTGCTCCTTCCTGGAAATCCTTGGTTCCTCAAAAATCAATTGAATCCTAGAACAGGCTGGGTTGGTTCAGAAGGGACCCCAAAGCTCATCCAATTAAAGCCCCACTGCTAAGGGCAGGGAAACCTGCCCCTAGCCCGGGTGGCTCCAGACCTCATCATTTGGCCACAACAACCCCAAGCAGTGCTACAGGCTAGGCACAGAGTGGCTGAGAACAGCCAGGCAGAGAGGGACCTGGGGGTACTGGGAGATAGGAGCTGAACAGGAGGCAGCAGTGTGCCCAGGTGGGCAGCAGAGCCAATGGCATCCTGGGCTGGAGCAGGAGCAGTGTGGGCAGCAGGAGCAGGGAGGTCATTCTGCCCCTGTGCTCAGCACTGCTCAGCACACACCTTGAGTGCTGTGTCCAGTTCTGGGTCCTTTAATTCAAGAGAGATGTTGAGGTGCTGGAAGGTACCCAGAGAAGGGCAGCAAGGCTGGGGAGGGGCCTGGAGTACAGCCCCAAGAGGAGAGGCTGAGGGAGCTGGGGGGTGTGCAGCCTGCAGAAGAGGAGGCTCAGGGCAGAGCTCATTGCTCTCTGCAGCTACCTGAAGGAAGGTTGTGGCCAGCTGGGGTTGGGCTCTTCTGCCAGGCACCCAGGGACAGAAGGAGGGGACAGAGGCTCAAGCTGTGGCAGGGCAGGTTCAGGCTGGATGTTAGGAGGAAGTTGTTGGCAGAGAGAGAGATTGGCATTGGAATGGGCTGCCCAGGGAGGTGGTGGAGTCCCCATCCCTGGAGGTGTTCAAGCAAAGCCTGGATGGGGCACTGAGTGCCATGGTCGGGTTGATTGGATAGTTGATAGGTTGGACTGGATGAGCTTGGAGCTCTCTTCCAACCTGCTTGATTCTATGATTCCATCCAGCCTGGCCTTGAACACCTCCAGGGATGTGGCATCCACAACCCCTCCCTGAGCAACCTGTGCCAGTGTCTCTCCACCCTCACTGCCAAGAATTTCCTCCTCATCTCCAGTCTCCTCTTCCACCTTCAATCCATTCCCCCCCTCATCCTATCCCTACAAGCCCTCCTCAAAACCCAATTCCCCCTCCCCTTGTGTTTTCTCTAACCTCTGTTGTTTTACTTGGAAGGAAAAGAAAAAAAAAAAAAAAAAAACCAGACAACAAAAGCAAAGCTGTGATGGCAGCAACACAAGGCCAAAAAAAAAATGTGCAACCACCAAAAGCCCACATCCCGTGGGCTGAACCTGCTCCCACGAGCTGCTCTGTGAATCAGGAGCAACTCCTGAGGAGACAGCAGGGTGCAAACTGCTGCAGCTCAGCAAAAGCAAGCTGGAGCCCTCTCACTGCGCACACATTGTGGTTGCCTTCACCTCGGCAGGCTCTGCCTGCCCATGGGGATGTCACAGCGCTGGCCAGAAGGGGATAGCAGCAGGTCTGTCCTGGTGAGCTCAGCTGGGATCCTGCTGCTGACAAAGCCAGGCTGAATCATAGAATGGTTTGGGTTGGAAGAGACCTTAAAGCTCAGCCATTTCCAACCCCCCTGTGCCATTGGCAGGGACACCTCCCACTAGATCAGGATGCTCAAGACCTCATCCAGCCTGGCCTTGAACACATCCAGGGAGGGAGCAGCCACAACCTCCCTGGGCAGCCTGTTCCAGTGTCTCACCACCCTCACTGTGAAGAACTTCCTCCTAACATCCCGTTCAAATCTTCCCTCTGCCAGTTTGAACCCATTCCCCCCTGTCCTGTCATTCCAAGACCTTGTGAACAGTCCCTCCCCAGCCCTCCTGTAGGTCCCCTTCAGATACTGGAAGGTTGCTATAAGGTCTCCTGGAAGCCTTCTCTTCTCCAGGCTGAAAAGCCTCAACTCCCTCAGCCTGTCCTCATAGCAGAGGTGCTGCAGCCCTCTGAGCATCTTCGTGGCTTCCTCTGGACCTTTTCCAGCAGTGCCAACACCCAGGGGCGTTGGAACTGGCTGATCCTTGTGGTCCCTTCCAACTCTGACTGATTCTATAAGTTTCAGTTGGAAGAGACCTCTAAGATCGAGTCCAACCATCCACTCAGCACCACCATGGCCACTAAACCATGTCCCCAAGCGCCATGGCCACAGTTCTCTTGAACATCTCCTAGGATGGGCACTCCACCACCTCTCCAGGGCAGCCTGTGGCCCACTCTGGCAGCAAAGAGATGGTTCCTCATCCTTGTGGTCCCTTCCAACCCTGACTGATTCTCTGCTTCTCTGCTTGCAGGGGAGCTGCTGTTCTTCTCTTGAACATCTAGGATGGGCACTCCACCACCTCTTCGGGGCAGCCTGTGGCCCACTCTGGCAGCAAAGAGATGGTTCCTCATCCTTGTGGTCCCTTCCAACCCTGACTGATTCTCTGCTTCTCTGCTTGCAGGGGAGCTGCTGTTCTTCTCTTGAACATCTAGGATGGGCACTCCACCACCTCTTCGGGGCAGCCTGTGGCCCACTCTGGCAGCAAAGAGATGGTTCCTCATCCTTGTGGTCCCTTCCAACCCTGACTGATTGACTGATTCTCTGCTTCTCTGCTTGCAGAGGAGCTGCTGTTGTCCCAGGAGGTGGTGTGTGGAAGTGGAGCTGGAGCAGAGCTGTGATTTTCACACCGCCAAGCAGCCGCTCTGGGGGACTCGTCTGGCGCTTGCCTGCCAACTCCTCTGCCTCCCAGCAGCCTCCTGCATCATCACAGCCAACACCTGCTCCGTGCAGCCAGGGAGGATCCTTCCTGCACAGCGAGGTCTGCCCGTGGCAGCTTCCTCTGCTGTGCTCAGTGCCCCTTTGCGAGCCTCTGAATCTCCAGGCGGTTTTGATCCTCTTCAGCTGAAGCGACCCAGGCTGAGGGAGAGGTCGAGGGAGATGACAGCTCCCGAATCCATCATGAGGCTGTGGATGTCCCCAGAGGGTTTCAAAGCAGCCACATCACCCAGGAGCCAGGTATTTATCTCCCTTCCAGCAGCCACTTTCATTAACACTGATGTGTTTTTCCTCTTTAACCTCAAACCGCCTCAAACTCGCCGGGAATAAAGAACCAACCTGGCTGTGACTGATGGGACAAAGCAGTGCTCCAAGAGGCCACTTTGATTCCTTAGGGTCCAGCCTGGATTTTTCTTTTCTTCTTTTTTTTTTTTTTTTCAGGCAGCTGAGGAAGCAGAGAGCACCTCACACAGGGCCNGGTGCACCTACCACTTGCAATTCCTCCACCACTGTAATGAGCTTATCAGCTTTGGTGGCTCAGCACTGTGATGAACTGGTAGCTGGAGAAAAGCCACAGCGTGGCCTCAAAGCCATACCTAAAGCTGGGCAGTGTGGAGGGCTTCGTCTCCACCCCCCACCCCCAAACCTAGCAAGGAGATCATCTCCTTTATCCCCTGCCCAAGAGAGGCCAAGCAGTGCAGCCTTGGAAGAGTCTGAGAGGGAGTTTAGTAGCAATTGAAAGAAGAAGGGGAGGGAAAAAAACCCCAAAAAACTAAACCACCATAAAGATTTGTCAGCAAAGCCTCCTCTTTTTCAGCCTAGCAGCTTTTGGTGGTTGTGTCACCACCTAGGGTTTGGTAACTGAGATCTCATGGACTGGCCCATGGGAGGGCAGGGCTGGAGCAACCAGGAGCTGAGCAGAAGGGAGAAAGCAGACAGGGAGCAGCTTGGATGAGCCCTGAACAGCTCAGAACAGCCTTGAACAGATCTAAACAGCTCAGAACAGCCTTGAACAGCTCTAAACAGTCCTGAACAGCTCTAAACAGCCCTGAACAGCTCTAAACAGCCCTGAACAGTCTTGAACAGATCAGAACAGTTCAAAACAGCCCTGGACAGCCTTGAAAAGCTCAGAACAGCCCTGAAGAGCTCAAAACAGCCATGAGCAGCTCAGAACAGCCCTGAACAGATCAGAACAGTTCAAAACAGCCCTGGACAGCCTTGAAAAGCTCAGAACAGCCCTGAAGAGCTCAAAACAGCCACGAGCAGCTCAGAACAGCCACGAGCAGCTCAGAACAGCCCCTGAAAGCTCTACCACTCACTGCCAGGGCTCCTCTGCAGCTCTGACACAGTCTCCTGGCAGCACCAGATGACAGAATCATAGAATCATCAAGGTTGGAAACGACCTCTAGGATCACCAAGGTCCAATCTTCTACCACAACACCTCCATGACCCTTAGGGCAGGTCCCCGAGTGCCACATCTACTTGAGCTTTGAGCACCAGAACTGTTCTGCATGAGGCAGGGCAGGGCTGGAGGCAGCACCCAGGGTGGGATGGTGCCACTGTGGGTTCTGGCTGGCTCCAGGACACCACAGGCACCCCTCGATCTCACTTCCCCTCGCACATCCTCCTCCCTCCCAGGGGAAATCAGCGGCAAAGCTGCAAGGAAGCTGCAGGAGGCTGCGAGGTGATTGCCTCCCCCCCGCCCCCAGCTCTCTGGGGAGCAGGGAATGAACGGGGAGAATGAATTCTGTTTGCCCCGGGGCCAAGGTAAGAAGCCAAGGAGTGACTTCTGAGTGTGGAGGCCAGGTTAAGGCTGGTGTGAGCCACAGCAAAGCCTCCTCCCTCTCTCTCTCCCTCTCCTCTTCATCTCTCCTGCTTGTTTCAAACCACTGCCCCTTGCTCTATCCCTCCAAGCCCTTCCAGCCATTCCTGTAGGTCCCCTGCAGATACAGAAATGCAGCTCTGAGGTCTCCTCGGAGGCTTTTCCAGGCTGAACAGCTTCTTTCAAACCACTGCCCCTTGTCCTACCTCTCCAAACCCTTCTAACCAGCCCCTCCTTCTGCCCCACGCCAGCAGCATCCTCGCCACCCAAGTGAGGGGAGGGGGCGACGGCTGCCACTTGGCTCCTGCCAAAAATTCCTCTGCCTGCCTTCCTTCCTTCTTTCTTTCTTTCTTTCTTTCTTTCTTTCTTTCTTTCTTTCTTTCTTTCTTTC
>VWZI01007923.1:85365-99098 GCA_013396835.1 Psilopogon haemacephalus
TTCCCCATTTGGCAGCCAAGCAGGGTGGGAGCAGAGGGTAAAAAGGGAGGCTGAGTGTGCCCAAGGGCTGTATGGATGATGGAGGAGCTGGCTGCAAAGTGGAGCTCCTGGGAGGCTGCTGCAGAGCCTCAGCACCCACCCCCCCCAAAAAAAGAAACCACATCTCCAGGGTGTCCCTGTGGGCCCTGGCACTGCCTGTAACTGAGAGACAATTGTGCCACCGAGCTGGGCACAGGTTTGGCAATCCCAAGCGTTGCCTGGGAGGCTTTTTTTTTAGGTTCTTCAGCTGCACAGAAAATTCTTAGAGAGTGAGGAAAGCAGGAAACCCCCTCCCGGAGGATACAGCCCTGGAGAATTTCCCCAGGAGCTGCCAGTCTAGCACAGGAGCTCTGGTGGCAGCAAGGGGCTGGTGGGAAAACAAACTGCCCACAGCAGCACAGCTCTGCCATCCCCCAGGCTCCTTGATCCCAGCTCTGCTGGCTGGAGGGTGGGAATGGCACTGACACCTTCCCCCCCCCACCCCGTCTCTCTTTGAACCCCTCAGGGGGATGAACTCATCACAACCTGCACCTACAACACGGAGGACAGGAGCAGAGCCACGGTGGTGAGTGTGGGGCTGGGCTGAGCTGCTCCCCCCGGGGCTGGCACCCGAGGGATGGGGGCACCCACCAAGGGGGCACCTGCCTGGAGACAGCCAGAAAGAAGCAGGGGGAAGGTGATAAAGAAAGGAGCCCAGGAGGCTCTGCTGCTGCAGAGGGGCTGGGAAGGGGCTGGGTGGGAGCAATCCCAAGCACAGCTCCAGGCTGGGTGGGGAATGGTTGAGAGCAGCTCTGAGGAACTGGACCTGGGGGTCTGAGGTGGTGAAAAGCTCAACATGAGCTGGAGAGCAGCCCTGAGGAACAGGACCTGGGAGTCTGGGGTGATGCAAAGCTGAAGATGAGGCTGCAGTGTGAGTGCAGCCCAGACAGCAACTGTGTGCTGGGCTGCAGCAAGAGCAGCTGTGGGCAGCAGGGCAAGGGAGGGGATTGTGCCCCTTGGCTCTGCTCTCCTCACACCCCACCTGCAGCACTGTCTGCAGCTCTGCAGCCCCCAGCACAAGCAGCACATGCAAGGGTTGGAGCCAGTGCAGAGGAGGCCACCAAGATGCAGCTGAGAGGGCTGCAGCAGCTCTGCTCTGAGGACAGGCACAGAGAGTTGGGGCTCTGCAGCCTGGAGAAGAGAAGGCTGCCAGGAGACCTTGGAGTGGCCTTACAGGATCTGAAGTGGGCTACAAGAAAGCTGGGCAGGGAATATTGACAAGGGCTTGGAATGAGAGGATGAGGAGGAGGAATGGGTTTGAAGTGGCAGAGGGGAGATTGAAAGTGGATGTGAGGAGGAAGTTGTTTGAAGTGAGGGTGGTGAGACACTGGCACAGGTTGCCCAGGGAGGTTGTGGAGCACAGAAATCCTTCTCAGTCAAGGTGGGGAGGCCTTGGCATAGGTTTCCCAGGGAGGTTATGGAGCACAGAAGCACAGAATGTGATCTTTGATCACATTCTGTGCTTCTGTGCTCCACAACCTCCCTGGAAGTGTTCAGGACCAGGCTGGATGAGGCCCTTGAGGTGTCCCTGCTTATGTTGGGGCGGGGGGGTTGGAACTGGCTGAGCTTTGAGGTCCCTTCCAACCTCCCCCACTCTTATGATTCTAACTGAAGCAGTGGAGTGTTGTCACTGATGCCATCACAGGCTGTTCCAGCAGGGATTAATTGTAATTAAAAGAGAAGTGGCAAGTTTTTTTTTGACAGTGCCTGTTATTTTCTCACCCAGGCAGCCACAAAAGAGCCTGTCAGAGGTAGCAGCAACAGGGACACAGCTAAATATAGCCGAGGGATTATAGGAAATCTGCATTTTAATGTAAAGCAAACGACCTAGCCTGAAAGCTCTGCCCTTAAGTAAGGGCTGGGATGGGCAGAGGAGTGCAGCCAGCCCCAGGCAGCTGAAGGGGGCACAACACAGAGTGCCAGCAGGGAAGGGACCTCTGGGGATCACCCAGCCCAACACCCCCCCCCCCCNNCCACCCCCCCCCCCCCCCCCACCGTTAAACTAGGGGCACCCACAGCAGCTTGCCCAGCAGCACAGTGCCCAGCTGAGCTTGGAAGCTCTGCACACAAGGAGGCTCTACAACCTCTCTGGGCAGCCTGCTCCGGGCCTCCAGCACCCTCACACCAAACAACTTTCTCCTCCTGCTCAAATGGAACCTCCTGGCTTCCAGTTTGTGCCCAGTGCCCCTTGGCACCACTGGCAAGAGCCTGGCCCCAGCCTCTTACTCCCCACCCTTTAGCTCTTGCTCCCTTGAGCTGCTGGTCACATCCTTAATGCAGCCCAGGAGACATTCTTGGCCAGAGGAGCACATTGCTGCCTCACCCTTTAGCTGAGCATTGCTCTGCTCCTCTCTGGGGCTGCTCTTCTGCAGGCTCTCAGCCCCAGGGCTCTCAGCCTTTGCTCCTCACAGAGCTGCTCCAGCCCCCTCAGCATCTTTGCAGCCTCCTCTGGACTCTCTCCAGCATTTCCCTGCCTCTCTTGAACCCAGAACTGGACCCAGTCCTCCACCTGTGTAGTAGAGCATGAGAACCTCCCTTGAGCTGCTGCTGGTCACATTCTTAATGCATCCCAGGAGACCTTCTTGGCCAGAGGAGCACATTGCTGGCTGGTGGTGCCTTTGCTCTCCACCCTCTCTGTGCCTGTGTGTGCACACCTGTGGGTGAGCTTTGTGCCTCTGCAGCCTCTCTTGGCCTCCCCAGGGGTGCAGCCTGGGGCAGGGCAGAGCTCTGGACCCCCCCCCACCCCCGCCAACAGGTCTGTGTCTGTGCCCAGGGTGGGTTTGGCATCATGGAGGAGATGTGTGTCAACTACCTGCACTACTACCCCCTGACACAGCTGGAGCTCTGCAAAAGTGCCATGGACCCAGGCTACCTCCACAGATACTTCAACCTCATCAACAGGTACTGAGCCCCTGCTGAGGGGAGGGGGGACCCTGCCTGAGCCTTTTCACAAGTGGCAATGGCAAAAGGAGTTTAGAAAGTGAAGGTTGAGGTGCTGGCTGGGCAGGAGGTGTGGGGTTTAGGAGGGGTGGCTGTGTGCTGGAGCACTCCCCTGTGCTTACAGTCACAGGATGGGTTTGGTTGGAAGGGCTCCCTGAGATCATCCAGCCCCAACCATCAATCCAACCATCAAACCACATCCCCCCAAGTGCCATGGCCACATATTTCCTCAACCCCTCCAAGGATGGTAGCTCCACCACCTCCCTGGGCAGCCTATGCCAATCCCTGTGCTTACAGTCACAGGATGGGTTGGGTTGGATGAGCTCCCTGAGATCATCCAGCCCCAACCATCAACCCAACCACCAAACCACGTCCCTCAAGCTGCCATGGCCACACCTTTCCTGAACCCCTCCAAGGATGGTAGCTCCACCACCTCCCTGGGCAGCCTGTGCCAATCCCTGACCACTCTTGCAGCAAACAAAATTGTTCCTCCTCTCCGACCCAACCCAACCCTCCCCTGGGGCCATTTCAGTCCATCGAATAACTGCTTTTGGGTAGGTCCTACCAAAACTTCCCTGAGAGCAAGGTGGGCACAGATGGATGTGTGGTGAGATCCACTGGGAAGAGAGAAGCTTCCCAGCTAAATTCAGTGCATGGCCAAGTGCTCGTGGGCAAAACACTCCCCAAAGCCCCAGGCAAGAGAAGCAGGCTGCAGCTCACTCCCTCCATGACTGAGGCTTGAAGAGAGTGGAAATTAGGAAGAAATTCTTCCCAGCCAGGGTGGGGAAACCCTGGCACAGGTTGCCCAGGGAGGTTGTGGGGCACAGAAGCACCGAATGTGATCTTTGATCACATTCGGTGCTTCTGTGCTCCACAACCTCCCTGGAGGTGTTCAGGAGCAGCTTGGATGAGGTCTTGAGCAACCTGTGCTGGTGGGAGAGGGGTCCCTGCCCATGGCAGGAGGAATTGGAACTGGAGGAGCTTTGAGGTCTCTCCCAACCCAACCCATTCTGTGATTCTGATATGCTGGGACAAGGTCCAGCACCCACAGGGACCCTCACCCACAAGGTCCAGAATCCACAAGAACCCTCACCCACAGGGTCCAGCACCCACAAGGTCCATCACTCATATGGACCCTCACCCACAGGGTCCAGCACCCACAGGACCCTAACCCACAAGGTCCAGCACCCTCACCCACAAGGTCCAGCACCCACAGGACCCTAACCCACAAGGTCCAGAACCCTCACCCACAAGGTCCAGCGCCCACAAGGACTCTCACCCACAAGGTCCAGCACCCACAAGGTCCAGCACCCACAAGGACCCTCACCCACAAGGTCCAGCACCCACAGGACCCTCACCCACAAAGTCCAGCCCATGGCAGTGGAGCTGGAACTGGCTGAGCTTTAAGATCCCTTCCAACCCAACCCATTCTATCAACTGATGATGAGGAGGGTGAGACACTGACCTGGCACAGGGTGTCCCAGCCACAGGGCAGTCTGGCTGCTCCCCTCCCAAGCCTTCCCCCACGGTGCTGCCTGTGCTGGGCTCCTCCTTGCTCCCATCTCCATCTTCGGTGCCGTTCCCAGCTGAGCTTTCGGCGTTTAGCCGCACCCCAGAGCCGAGAGGGGCACAGCTGCAGCCTGGCACGTTTCAGCTTGGCTTTTTGTCCTGCCCCAGGTTCAACGATGAGGAGGTCTGCATGTGCCCACGGGTCTCCATCCCGCATCAGTTCTACTCTGTCCCTTGGAACTCCTTCAGCAGAGACGTCCTGAAGTCCCTCTACGGCTTCGCTCCCATCTCCGTGCACTGCAACAAGTCCTCGGCCGTCCGCTTCCCGGTGGGTGCAGCTTCCAGCCCCCCACCCTCACCCCCTGCTCTGCACTGCTGAGGCCACACCTCCACTGCTGCCTTCAATTTTAGGGCCCCACACTCCAAGAAGGGCATTCAAAGCATTCACAGAATGCAGCAGGTTGGAGGGACCCTCCAAGGTCATCTCGCCCAAAACCCTCTGCAGTGAGCAGGGATGGAGAGTTGGAGTGAGGGGCTTGGAGCACAGCCCCAAGAGGAGACGTTGAGGGAGCTGGGGGTGTGCAGCCTGCAGAAGAGGAGGATCAGGGAAGAGCTCATTGCTCTCTGCAGCTACCTGAAGGGAGGTTGTGGCCAGCTGGGGTTGGGCTCTGTTCACAGGCACCCAGGGAGAGAACAAATGGCCACAGGCTCAAGCTGTGCCAGGGCAGGTTCAGGCTGGATGTTAGGAGGAAGTTCTTCCCACAGAGAGTGATTGGCATTGGAATGGGCTGCCCAGGGAGGTGGTGGAGTCCCCATCCCTGGAGGTGTTCAAGCAAAGCCTGGATGGGCACTGAGTGCCATTGGCTAGGGCTGGGTGCTAGGTTGGACTGGATGAGCTTGGAGGTCTCTTCCAGCCTGGCTGATTCTATGATCCTATCATAGGCCAAGTTGCTGGTGGCCAAGTTGCTGGTGGGTCAAGACCTGCCTGAACCTGGTGGGCTCAGAGCAGGGAGCTGAAGCTGTTGAGGAACATGAACATGACATTGAGCTGAGCCCAAAGCAAGAGAAGAGCTGGCTGGGGATGTGCTTGGGCAGCTTCACTCAGCAGATGCATTTGCACAAAGCAATTTTAAGGCTGCTTTGGCTGAGCTTTAAGCAGGGCCAGCTCCAGCACCAAGGAGAAAATGTGAGGTGATTGCCAGGACGTTGGCAGGTGCCAGCAGAGCCAGCTGGGCAGGCTCCAAACACGGTCACCCAGCACAAGGTGAAGGGCTCTGAGAGCTCTGAAGCAAGAGCAGGCTCAGTCAGGATGATGGTGATGAAGACCTCAATGCACTGCTGGTGCCTACCACCACCATTTGTCAGGGTGATCAGCACAGCCCATTTGTTACCCATTGGAGGGCCAGGAGATGGCTGAGAGCAGACCATCACCTTTCTCTCCTAAATCCCCTGCAGCAAAACCTCCCTTGGAGGGGCAGAAACCATTTCTCTTCCCTGGCACTGGGGACCCAACACCACCTGGCCATGCAGAGCCCTGCTGCAGGCACAGAAGCGATGCAGAAGATTGGTACAGCAGCACACAACTACAAATTAAGCTCCTTAATTATGGTCCAGGCTCACTCTCTTGAGTTCACAGAGGCCTGGGGAGCAGCCAAGCAGTGATTTGAGCAGAGGAGACCCAACACCAGCACCAAGTGGGTGAGGAGCATCTCAGGGTGGGTGAAGGAGCCAACCTGCCCCTCCTACTCTCAGAGTGAGCCTGAGTGGCAGACATCTCATTTATTCCACACTCTTTCTACCAAGAGAAGGGGGGGGGGGGGGGAAAAAACAACCAAAAAACCAACCCAACCAGCTCCTAATTAAGCTCAAGGCTGACAAGATTTCTGGAAGGACTGAGAGCTGTTAATTACTGAGCAAAATCTCAAGGTAACACTTTGTGTGAGTGGCTGTGGGGACATCACTGTCCCCAAGTCGCCTGCACTTGCTTCTGCTCCTAGCAAACTCTCTACATTCAGATTGCCACTCCAAAAGCACTGAGAACAGCAAACTCCTGAGGCTCACCAAATGCCTTTGATCTCCCCCAAAGGCAGTGGGGTGGTGGTGGTGGGGATTGAGCACAGGTGCTGGGATGTGTTGAGCATCACAGAGATGGGCTTGGGTTTGGGTTGAACCCTGCAGTAGGTGGACTCTAAATGTGTTTAACTGCTCTCTTACACCATAAAGGGTTGAGTACCACAGAGATGAGCTCAGGTTTGGGTCAAGCCCTGCAATAAGTGGACCCTAAATGTGTTTAACTGCTCTCTTAAGCCATCAGGGTTGAATACCACAAAGATGAGCTCAGGTTTGGGTCAAGCCCTGCAGTAAGTGGACATTAGAGATCTTTAACTGCTCTCTTAAGCCTTAAGGGTTGAATACCACAGAGATGAGCTTAGGTTTGGGTCAAGCCCTGCAGTAAGTGGACCTTAGAGATGTTTAACTGCTCTCTTAAGCCATCAGGGTTGAACACCACAAAGATGGGCTCAGGGTTGGGTCAAGCCCTGCAGTAAGTGGACCTTAGAGATGTTTAACTGCTCTCTAAAGCCATCAGGGTTGAACACCACAAAGATAGGCTCAGGGTTGGGTCAAGCCCTGCAGTAGATGGGCCCTAAACATGCTCAACAGCCACAAAGGTACAGTTTAGAGGAGTCCTTCCTCCACCTGGTGCTCCCCACTGATGCTGTCCCCTCTCTGCTTGCTCCCTGTGAGCTTTGGGTTGGTCCCTCCATTCCCCTCCACTTTTCCCCAGGGTCTTCCTGGTGCTGGTGCAGGCTCTGGCCCATTTCTCTCGCCATGCCACAAGGAATTTCATCTGCAAACACAAATTCAGCCTCTCACTGATGACTCACAGCTCTGCTTCTCCTCTCCAGACCTCCCTCCTCCTGCTGCTCGCTGACATTTCTGCATGAGCGCGCAGCCGGCAGCCAAAGCGGAGCAGCACCGAGCCAGAGCTCAGCCCAAACTGAGCCCCCTTCACCCTCATCCAGCCACTAACCCGGACCAAAATGTCACATCTCAGCTAGATCCTGCCCAGCAGGCTCAGCCCTTGGCACCAGCTGGCTCCAGCAGATTGCTCCTCGCAGGGAGCATCCCCAAAACNTCCCTGGACACCCTGATCCTCCCTGGAGGTGTTCAGGACAACCTCCCTGGAGGTGTTCAGGACCAGGAGCTTTGATCACATTCTTGTGAATCTGTGCTCCCCAACCTCCCTGGAGGTGTTCAGGACCAGGAGCTTTGATCCCATTCAGTGCTTCCGTGCTCCACAACCTCCCTGAGCAACCTGTGCCAGTGTCNCTACCATAGGCAGGGACACCTCCTACTAGAACAAGTTGCTCAGGGTCTCATCCAAGCTGGTCCTGAACACCTCCAGGGAGGTGGTGGAGCACAGAAGCACNAGCTTTGATCCCATTCAGTGCTTCCGTGCTCCACAACCTCCCTGAGCAACCTGTGCCAGTGTCTCACCACCCTCACTCCAAACAACTTCCTCCTAACATCCACTTTCAATCTCCCTTCTGCCACTTCAAACCCATTCCTCCTCATCCTCTCATTCCAAGCCCTTGTCAATAGTCCCTCCCCACTCCCTCCCCTTGGAGTGCCAAGGTCTCCTGGAAGCCTTCTCCAGGCTGCAGAGCCCCAGTTCTCTCTCTGTCCCTCATAGCAGAGCTGCTGCAGCCCTCTCAGCATCTTGGTGGCCTCCTCTGGCCTGGCTCCATCTCATGCCCAGGGCTTTCATCCTGCCCGTGGTCACCTTGAGCCCTGCCGGCTGTGACAGCCCTCCCCAGGCTCTGCCCTGCAGCATCTCACCCAGGTTGCTGCATCCTCCCTGCTTTGCCGCACCCCCGGAGCAGGCTGCGAACGAACGGCTGCCTCCAGCCAGCCTGCCTGGCAGGGAGCCTCTTTCAGGGCTGGCCTGAGAACCTGGCGGCTTGGTAGGGACTCCCTCGGGTCGAGTTCTCTCCATCTGCTTGGGTGGGTTGAATCCTCCCGGGATAGGGGGATGCTGGCTTCGTGCAACCCGAGCGGCACCAGCACAGGCAGCTGCAGCGCCGAGGGGGGGATGCGTAGGTGCTGCCTGCGATGCAAATAAACCGGCAAGGGCTGGGAAGAAAACATCCTGTTTGGGGCTAAAAAACCCACTTTAAATAGTCGAGGTGGCTTCGTTTTTAGAAGCGAGGGGAGGTGGGGGAGGGGGGAACGCAGAGCTTCCCAGCACCTGCCACTCGACCTCAGCTTCACGGTGCTGCTCTCTCTCTCTCTATCTCTCTTGCAGGGTGAGTGGGAGAAGCAGCCACTTCCCACCCTCACCCAGAGGCTGCGGGAGCCAACCCCTCGCTGCCCACCTGCCCCCAGACCTCAGCCGGCTGCTCCCATCCCCCTCGACCTGGGCAAGCTCAGGAAGGACTGAACTCCATCACCAGAAGGTGACCTCCCACCAGAAGAAGCAGCAGCAGCAGCAGCAGCAGCAGCACCTCCAGGCTAGAGCAGCCAGGGGGAAGAACTTTGGCTCTTTGCTCCCCCTGCCATCCCTGCCCACATGGCAATGCCAGTCGGTGCCCTGGCCCCTGCCTCTGGAAGGGTTTAGGGCTCAGGAGCTGGAGTTCAGCGAGTGCTCTGGAGCTGGCAAGTGCTATATTTAGTGTGTTATTAGCAATCCTGGCTCTGAGTAATGCTGCCTTCCACCCCCAGAACCAGAACGTGGAGGTTTTGCTATTGTGTGGAACCCAGCGTGGCCCTGGGGAGGGTGGGGAGCAGCCTGGCTGCCAGCAGGAAAACTGAGGCACGAAGCAAAGATCCGTGTGGGAGCAGCATTCAAACCTTCCCTAGCGTCCTGTGGCCCCAGGCAGGTGCTCTCCCACACTGGTACCCAGGCAGGGATGCAGGGATGCAGGGTTGGATGCTGTGACGCCCACCCAGCGCTCATCTCTCCGCTGCAGGAACTCAGCTCCCCCCGGGCTGCTCCTCCTCCTCCTCCCCCCACTCCTCCAGCCTGAGGATTGTTCCTCTTGAGGCCACCAAATGCCACCAGCCAGGAGCAAATGACACCTCTGGGGCTGGGGGGGGTGATTTAGAAAGGGAAGAGGATGGTGGAGAGGGACAGAGGGAAGGGCAAAGACAAACCTCTTGGCAGGAACTGGCTCCACTAAATACCTGAATGATAAATAAATGAAGAATTTAAATAAACCCAAAAGCTTTTTGGATATATTTTTTTGGTGTTGAGTTCCAAAGGGAACAGAGTCTTGAGGAGCAGAGGAAAAGCTGGAGGTGCTGAAGGGATCACCTGCCCATCTCTGGAACCCAGGCTAGGGCAGCAGCCCAAAACCTGCCCATCCCTGGCACCCAGGCTAGGGCAGCAGCCCAAAACTACCCATCCCTGGCACCCAGGCTAGGGAAGCAGCCCAAATCTGCCCATCCCTGGCACCCAGGCTAGGGCAACAGCCCAAATCTGCCCATCCCTGGCACCCAGGCTAGGGCAACAGCCCAAATCTGCCCATCCCTGGCACCCAGGCTAGGGCAACAGCCCAAATCTGCCCATCCCTGGCACCCAGGCTAGGGCAACAGCCCAAATCTGCCCATCCCTGGCACCCAGGCTAGGGCAACAGCCCAAATCTGCCCATCCCTGGCACCCAGGCTAGGGCAACAGCCCAAATCTGCCCATCCCTGGCACCCAGGCTAGGGCAACAGCCCAAATCTGCCCATCCCTGGCACCCAGGCTAGGGCAACAGCCCAAATCTGCCCATCCCTGGCACCCAGGCTAGGGCAACAGCCCAAATCTGCCCATCCCTGGCACCCAGGCTAGGGCAACAGCCCAAATCTGCCCATCCCTGGCACCCAGGCTAGGGCAACAGCCCAAATCTGCCCATCCCTGGCACCCAGGCTGGGGAAGCAGCCCAAATCTGCCCATCCCTGGCACCCTGGGAGAGCTCCCAGCCCATCCAGGGGAGGTGACATCCATCAGAACAGGGACAGAAGCAACAGGGAAAGCAGCTCGGGAGGCTACAGCTGCATTAACAGCAGAGTTAGCTAAATCAAATTTCATTTCCAGGCAGCGTGAAAACTACATTTGGGAGGAGGGTGGGGGGAAAAAAAAAGAGTTTCCAGCAAAGTCAGAGATGGAATCCACTTCATTTGCAGTCAGCAAAGCACAGTTTGCAGGCCAATTAACCCCTGGGAAAAAAAAATTATTGCTGTCATGGAACTGCCTCAACTTAGGAAGCAGAGCAGCAACATCTTTTGGCAGTCTCTGGGTTCTTCTTCCTCCTCCTCTTCTTCTCCTCCAACTTGACCCAGATTTGCCTGGTGAGCTCTCTGCAGACGTTTTGCCCATCTCTCCCAGCAGACCCTGGATCCAGTTGGGGGTTTACCCAGGGGCCAGGAATTCAGCTGGCAGCTCCCAGGGGCAACCTTTCTTCTCCTCAGCCCAGCAGGCACAGCTGCAGCTCTGCCCCACTCCCCCACTCAGTAAAAGCCTTTCACTCTCTTGTTCTCTGGGTCAAAGGGGGACTTGGTGTGTGCCTGGGCAGGGAAGGTCTCCCCCATCCTCTCCAGCTGGTAGCTGCCACTCTTCACAAAATCCAGGGAGACCTGCAAGGCAGAGCCACAGTGAGAGTCTCCCTTGTTATGTGCTGCAAAGCTGCAAGGCACCAGCCCCACTGCCACCATCCCAGCTCCACCCTGCTGGATGTGTTCCTGTGTGCCTGTGGTATAGGTGATCCTGCTCTGGCAGGGCTGGGCTTGGCCTGGCTGAGCTTCTGAGGGCACCCTGGGATTCTGTGGCCTCCTCAGATCACAGAGCTGCCTGGGATTGGTACTGAGTCCAACCAGGAACCCTGCTCTGCCAAGGGAGCCACTGCTCCATGTCCCCAAGCAGCACATCTACAGGGCTCCTGAACACCTCCAGAGATGGGGACTCCACCACCTACCTCTCTGGGCAGCTTTTGAGGTCACCCTGGGATTCTGTGGCCCCTGGGCAAGCCCCCACAGCCCTCCCCAGAACACAGAACTGCCTGGGATTGGTACTGAGTCCAACCAGGAACCCTGCTCTGCCAAGGGAGCCACTGCTCTGTGTCCCCAAGCAGCACATCTGGGACACAACTGGAACACAAAGCACTCCAGTAGGAGTCTTGCACTGGAGCAGGGTTAGAGGTGAAGGGAAGCAAAGGTGGTCCCCAGGGGCTGTGGGGACAACTGGCACACAAAGCACTCCATGAAGGAGCCTTGCACTGGAGCAGGGTTAGAGGTGAAGGGAAGCAAAAGTGGTCCCCAGGGTCTGCAAGGGGGCAAGTGGAACACAAAGCACTCAAAGAGTCTTGCACTGGTGCAAGATTAGAAGTGAAGGGAAGCAAAAGTGGTCCCCAGGGTCTACAAGGGGGCAAGTGGAACACAAAGCACTCCATGAAGGAGTCTTGCACTGGAGCAGGATTAGAAGCAAAGGCAAGCAAGAGGGTGAAAGCCTGAGCACAGGCTCAGCTCCTGCTTTGCAGCAGGGGAAGGTCCTTGGGGACGTCACCCACAAAGCCTCTGTGGCCACACGGGTGCCCTGGCCTCTGCCTACAGCAGGCTGCTTAATGAGGGCATCTGATTAACCAGCCGGGAGTCTCCCTGCGTTAATTAGGAGCCTGCTGCGCTCCCCCCACTGGCCCTGGCCGCCTAGAACAGAAGCTAATTCACGGCTGCCATTCACTGCCGGCTCCGCAATTAACATCGGGGGCAGGGCTGGAGCTGGAGAGCATCAGAGCAGACCAACAGCTGCCGGCACCATCCCTGCCACCTCACCCCCACCCCCAGCCTCCACCTCGGAGCTGGGCTGCCAGGGAAGCACAGCAGGGACTGCCCCATCCTGATGCTCACACCGCCCCAGGGTATGCAAGGAGCATCCAACCCAAACCAGCACCACACACACACAGCCCTGGCAGCTGTGCCCAGGGGCTGCTGGCATCAAAACCCAAACCAGCACCACACACACACAGCCCTGGCAGCTGTGCCCAGGGGCTGCTGGCATCAAAACCCAAACCAGCACCACACACACAGCCCTGCCAGCTGTGCCCAGGGGCTGCTGGCATCAAAACCCAAACCAGCACCACACACACACAGCCCTGCCAGCTGTGCCCAGGGGCTGGTGGTGAGCACCACACACACACAGCCCTGGCAGCTGTGCCCAGGGGCTGCTGGCATCAAAGCCCAAATGAGCACCACACATACACAGCCCTGCCAGCTGTGCCCAGGGGCAGCTGGCATCAAAACCCAAACCAGCACCACACACACACAGCCCTGCCAGCTGTGCCCAGGGGCTGCTGGCATCAAAGCCCAAATGAGCACCACACACACAGCCCTGCCAGCTCTGCCCAGGGGCTGGTGGTGAGCATCACGCACAAAGAGCTTTGGCAGCTGTGCCCAGGGACTGGTGGCAGCAAAACCAAATGAGTACCACACACAACCCACCCTGGCAGATGTGCCCAGAGGATGGTGGCATCAAAACCCAAACCAGCACCACACACACACAGCCCTGCCAGCTGTGCCCAGAGGATGGTGGCATCAAATCCCAAACCAGCACCACACACACACAGCCCTGCCAGCTGTGCCCAGGGGCTGGTGGCACTGGGGAGGTGTTGGGGGTGGGGGCTCTGCACTCACTGGGCCCCCTGCAGGGTCTCGGATGTAGCCATAGGCAATGGTTTTGTCAATGGCAAAGCCAAAATCTGCCCGCCGGATGTGGCCAACCACTTTGCCATCCCTCCAGATTGCTTCCAGGCCAAACATTGGCACCTTCCTGCAAGGAGAATCACAGAATGGGTTAGGTTGGAAGGGACCTCAAAGCTCAGCCAGGTCCAACACTCCCCCCAACATAAGCAGGGACAACTCCCACTAGAACAGGTCGCTCAAGGACTCATTCAAGCTGGTCCTGGACACCTGAAGGGAGGTTGTGGAGCACAGAAGCACAGAATGGGATCTTTGGTCCTGGTCCTGGACACCTCCAGGGAGGTTGTGGAGCACAGAAGCACTGAATAGGATCTTTGGTCCTGGACACCTCCAGGGAGGTTGTGGAGCACAGAAGCACAGAATGGGATCTTTGGTTCTGGTCCTGGACACCTCCAGGGAGGTTGTGGAGCACAGAAGCACCGAATGTGATCTTGGATCACATTCGGTGCTTCTGTGCTCCACAACCTCCCTGG
>VWZI01007923.1:112325-124032 GCA_013396835.1 Psilopogon haemacephalus
AAAAAAAACATTTGAGATGTGGGGGGGAACCTTCCCCCCCCCCCCCCCCTGTGCTCTCAGGGTAAGGAAAAAAAAAACAAAACAAAAACCAAGAGCTCTCAGCAGGCAATTAATTAGGGCTCCATTAAGGGAGGTTTTGGGTTTTGTTTGGTGCCTCCTTTCAGAAAAGAAGAGGTTTTTTCTCTTTTTTTGGGGGTGTTTTGTTTGGGTTTTTTGGGGTTTTTTTGGGGTTTTTTTTGTAGTTTGTGGTTTTGGGTTTTTTTTGTTTGTTTTTTTTTTGTTTGTTTTTTTTTTGTTTGTTTGTTTGTTTGTTTTGTTTTGTTTTGTTTTAATTTTTGTTGCTGTTGTTGTTGCTCTGGGAGGTTTCAGCAGCAATCCAAGTTGGCTATTTATAAACCCTCCAGGCCCCATGCTCTGGAGCTTGTGTGTCTAAATGTGACCAGGCTGTCACTCACAGTGGGCACCGCTTATTAAAAGCATCAAAACCACCAAATTGCATCCTCTAGTGACACAAAACTGCTCAGCTGTCAACCAGGCACTGGGGGAGGTGGCTCTGGGACTGCTTTAGCTTCTGCTCTCCCGTGGAAGAATCAGCTCCAGAGTGGTTGGTTGGTTCAAACCAGCACAGTTGGGTTGGAAGGGATCAGCCAGATTCAGTTGGAAGCCAGCAGGTTCCTTCTGGACAGGAGGAGAAACTCTGGTGGGAGGGTGTTGGAGCAGCTCTGTGGGAGTGCTGGTGGGGAACAATCTCACTGTGAGCCAAGAATGTGCCCTCATGGCCAAGAAAGTCAATGCACCCCAGGACATCATAAAGAGCAGCCCCAACGGGGAGCTAAGCAATGCTCAGCAGGAGCTAAAGGGTGGGGGGCAAGAGGCTGGGGCCAGGCTCTTATCAAAGATGCCCAGGGACAAGACAAAGGGCAGTGGGCACAAACTGGAAGCCAAACTGGATCCGTGAGGTTCCATCTGGATAGGAAGAGGAACTTTTGGTGTGAGTGTGCTGGAGCCCTGGAGCATCTCTGCGGGAAACAAACTCACTGTGAGCCTCATGGCCAAGGAAGTCAATGATGTGCTGGGGTGCATTAAGAGCAGCCCCAGAGGGGAGCTGAGCAATGCTCAGTCAGAGCTAAAGGGTGGGGGGCAAGAGGCTGGGGCCAGGCTCTTATCAAAGATGCCCAGGGACAAGACAAAGGGCAGTGGGCACAAACTGGAAGCCAAACTGGATCCGTGAGGTTCCATCTGGATAGGAAGAGGAACTTTTGGTGTGAGTGTGCTGGAGCCCTGGAGCATCTCTGTGGGAAACAAACTCACTGTGAGCCTCATGGCCAAGGAAGTCAATGATGTGCTGGGGTGCATTAAGAGCAGCCCCAGAGGGGAGCTGAGCAATGCTCAGTCAGAGCTAAAGGGTGGGGGGCAAGAGGCTGGGGCCAGGCTCTTATCAAAGATGCCCAGGGACAAGACAAAGGGCAGTGGGCACAAACTGGAAGCCAAACTGGATCCGTGAGGTTCCATCTGGATAGGAAGAGGAACTTTTGGTGTGAGTGTTCTGGAGCCCTGGAGCATCTCTGTGGGAAACAAACTCACTGTGAGCCAGGAACGTGCCCTCATGGCCAAGGAGGTCAATGATGTGCTGGGGTGCATTAAGAGCAGCCCCAGAGGGGAGCTGAGCAATGCTCAGTCAGAGCTCAAGGGTGGGGGGGCAAGAAGATGAGGACAGGCTCTTGGCAGTGGCCCAGCTGGCACTGGGTGCCCTCACCTGGTGCAGAGGACCCTTCCTGGCGTTGCGTCCTGCCAGGGGCTCGTCGTGGGGGAACACCAGGGAGTAGTTCTTGGCGTAGGACTCGTGGCTGCGCTCCCGGATCCAGCGGCTGTTGCCGGTCAGGGAGCGGTGGAACCTCCTGCAAGGCAGGGGACAGCAGCACGGGGCTGAGCCCAGCAGCAAGCAGGGAGGCTGCACCCTCTGGACGCAGCCAGGTGTGGATGCAGCTGCTGTGGCACCCAGGAGAGCAGAGGGACCAAGAAGGGTTTGGTGCTGGCTGTGCCACAGGCTGCAGCACCTCTGCTGTGAAGACAGAACCTCAGAACCACAGAGGTGCTTCTGTGCTCCACCACCTCCCTGGGCAACCTGATCCTGATCCACAACCTCCCTGGGCAACCTGTGCCAGTGTTTCACCACCCTCACTGCAAACAACTTCTTCCTAACATCCAGTTTCAATCTCCCCTCTGCCACTTCAAACCCATTCCTCCTCATCCTGGCTTTACCAGCCCTGGGCAACCTGATCCTCTCAGCATCCTCTGCACTGGCTCCAACATTTGCATGTGCTGCTTGTGCTGGGGGCTGCAGACAGTGCTGCAGGTGGGGTGTGAGGAGAGCAGAGCCAAGGGGCACAATCCCCTCCCTTGCCCTGCTGCCCACAGCTGCTCTTGCTGCAGCCCAGCACACAGTTGCTGTCTGGGCTGCACTCACACTGCAGCCTCATCTTCAGCTTTGCACCACCCCAGACTCCCAGGTCCTGCTCCTCAGGGCTGCTCTCAGCTCATGTTGAGCTTTGCACCACCCCCCAGACCCCCAGGTTCTGTTCCTCAGGGCTGCTCTCAGCTCATGCTGAGCTTTGCACCACCCCAGACCCCCAGGTCCTGTTCCTCAGAGCTGCTCTCCAGCTCATCTTACACCACCCCAGGCCCCCGTGCAGGAGCCCTGCCAGGAGAGCAGCTTGGCTGCCACAGCTTTGGCCCTGACAAGGTGGCTGCTGCCCCTGGCAGCCCTAGAAGAAAGCCCAAACCTAATCAGATGCAATCAAGCAAGTCAACAGCAATTACTGAGCCAACATCTGCACAGCCTAAACTCCTGCCCCATGTGGTGCTGCAGAGAGCAGGGGGGGTAGGAGGGAAGCTAATCTTTGTGCTGTGGAAATCATCACCCCCACCCCCCCACCTCCCATTATTAACTTAGAGGATTAGGCAGGGCACTAATTGGACAACAGAACCCAGAGGTAATTACCCTGCCCTCTCCCATGGCTGCCATCTCCTGCCTGATGGAAGCTGTTTGTGGAAAAGCTGGGCTGAGGCAAATGAGACAAAGCCCACGTGCAAATTCATTGAAGCCATCCAGCATAACTGATTCCAGCTCCTCAGAGGGGCACAGCCTGTGCCACAGATGCTGCCTGACACCCACAGCCAGCCCTGCCTCCAAACCCACCCCCAAAGACCACCCAAGGACAAGGGGTGTGAGAGAAGAAGCCCATGGGGGCTGTGGCAGCCAGGGTGACCCCCACTGCTGATGCCAACCCCCAGCCCTGCCTCCAAACCCATCCCCAAGGACCACCCAAAGGCAAGGGGTGTGAGAGAAGAAGCCCATGGGGGCTGTGGCAGCCAGGGTGACCCTTACTGCCTCCAGCCCTGCCTCCAAGCCCATCCCCAAGGACAAGGGGTGTGAGAGAGGAGCCCATGGGGGCAGTGGCAGCCAGGGTGACTTGCCTGATGTCGTAGCTGTACATGTCCTTCTCTGGTCGCCCATGGATGATCCAGTGAGCCAGCTCCTTCCCACAGCCACCTCCCAGCATCATCCCTGGGGGAAGAGGCAAGGAGCCAGGTGAGGCCAGGAGGCCCCAGGGTGGCTGTGGGTGCCAGGGCTGTGACAGCTGAGGTGTGAGCCCTTCAGGACTCTCTTACCAGCACTGTTGAAGCCACAGCCAAGGAAGAAGCCTCGGACCTCTGGGGCTTCCCCCATGAGGGGCTTGTGGTCAGCTGTGAATGACTCTGCAAGAGAGAGAGAGAGAGAGGGATGTGCCAGCTGGGCCAGGACAGCCATTCTGGGGACACCATTTAGGAGCAGGGCTCCTGCAGCCTGGGCCAGCTCCTGCTCCCAGAGAGCTTCATGGGGCCAGAACTGGAGCAACACCAAGCACCCCCCAGCATCTCAGCCCAGGCATCTCTCACTTGCACCTCTCTGGAGGTGCCCAGGCAGCAGTGACTAAAGGGAAAGCTGCCCTGGTGCTGGAATGCCCAGCAGCATGCAGGGGGCTGGCATGAGGATGGATGTGCACGCACACAGACAGGGGCATAGAGCCCAATGCTGGTTTGGGTCAGAAGGACCTTTAGAGGTCATCTAGTCCAGCCTCCTGCAGTCAGCAGGGACAGCTGCAACTGGAGCAGGTTGCTCAGAGCCCCAACCAACCTGCCCTGGGGTGGTTCCAGGTGTAGGAGGTGATGGAGGTATGCAAGAAATGTGTGGCCATGGCACCTGGGGACATGGTTCAGTGGCTAGGGTGGGGTTGGGGTTGATGATTGGATGATCTTAGAGGCCTCCTCCAACCCAAGCAATTCGGTGACCCTCTGTAAGCACATCACACTGCTGCTGGCAGAGGCAGGAGCTGCACAGCTGTGGGCTGCCATCACCTCCCTGACCTTCCAACTCCACACCAGGCAGCCTGGGGTGTAAAAACCAGGGGCAAGCTAAAGCCACCGGCCCAGAAGGTAAGGAGCAAAAGCAATACACTCGGGAGAAGAAGGAGCACTGCTTGCCCAACCATCTTCCCCTTCCCTCCCCAGCCCAGCAGCCACACCGCTGGCAGCAGCCCTGCACCGTCCACCTCCACCGCGGACCACAGCAAGAAGCTTCCCCAAGCTCCAAGCTAGGCTGAGCCTAGGATGCCACCCCTTGGAAGATGGCACCATTGCAGCTACACCACAGCTGCTCGCTCTGTCCTCACCAGTTTTTCTTCTCCCCAGGTTAGGAAGCTTCTCCTCGCTCCCAGCGCAAGCCACGGAGGAACCAGGATGCCCCCAGGATGCTCCCAGGGTGCCCTCCCTGCCGCGTTACCTGGCCCACAGACGGTGGATTTGATCCCTGTTTGCTCCAGCACGGGGACTCTGTTGATGGCACCTTCAATGTGTTGCATGAAAACATCCCAGTCCAGGTCAAAAAGGCCAAAAGCAAAATTTTCAGACACCTGGAAGGTGGGGAACAAGGAACCGAGGACAAGAAACAGAGCAGAGCTGGCGGGGGAAGAGCTTCTCAGCTCCAGCAGCTCCAGCCCTCAGAGATTTACACTGATCCAATCCCCTCTCAGTCTTCTCTTCTGCAGCCTAAGCAGCCCCAGGTCCCTCAGCCTCTCCTCCCCAGGCAGTGCTGCAGTGCCCTCAGCATCCTCGGAGCCCTCTGCTGGATCCTCTCCAGCAGATCCCTGTCCCTCTGCAACTGGGGAGCCCCAAACTGAAGGCAGTGCTCAAGATGAGTCCTCAGCAGGGCAGAGCAGAGCAGAGGGGAAGGAGAAGCTCCCTGGATGTGCTGCACACACATTCCTGTGCAAACTACCCTGGGGGATGCTGCCTTGGCAGGGAGCTTGGACTCGATGATCTCTGGAGGTCCTCAGGTATTCATAAGCATTTCTTAGATCCTCTCTCAGTCTTCTCTCCTCCAGACTAAGTAGCCCCAGGTCCCTCAGCCTCTCCTCACCAGGTAGTGCTCCAGTCCCCCTCATCCTCCTCACAGCCCTCCTCATTCCTCATCCCTGCTGCCCCTGCATCTCCTCTCAGTGCCCCAGGCAGGCCCCCAAGGGAAGATGCTCTCCCCAGCAGTTGTGGGGCAGTTGGCACCTGCGGGAGCTGGGGGCTGAGGTGCTGCTCATGGGTGTGCTCCCTGGAAACCTGCCTCGATCCCTAGAGGAAAAGGCTCCTGGCAGCACTCACCTCCTCCCAGAAGATGGGGTTTGACTCGTAGCCACCCACGGAAAGGGCATCTCCCTGGAGACGCAGGTACACCGAGGCGTCGTGATCCCGCACGTTGGGCATGTTCTGCAACACAGCCAGGGGGAGAAGGGGGCTGAGAGCTGCAGCTGGGCAGCACCGACCTGCAGATGTGCAGCATCAACCTGCAGCCCTGACCTGCAGCTGGGCAGCATCGACCTGCAGCCCTGACCTGCAGCTGGGCAGCATCGACCTGCAGCCCTGACCTGCAGCTGGGCAGCATCGACCTGCAGCCCTGACCTGCAGCTGTGCAGCATCGACCTGCAGCCCTGACCTGCAGCTGTGCAGCATCGACCTGCAGCCCTGACCTGCAGCTGTGCAGCATCGACCTGCAGCCCTGACCTGCAGCTGTGCAGCATCGACCTGCAGCCCTGACCTGCAGCTGTGCAGCATCGACCTGCAGCCCTGACCTGCAGCTGTGCAGCATCGACCTGCAGCCCTGACCTGCAGCTGTGCAGCATCGACCTGCAGCCCTGACCTGCAGCTGTGCAGCATCGACCTGCAGCCCTGACCTGCAGCTGTGCAGCATCGACCTGCAGCCCTGACCTGCAGCTGTGCAGCATCGACCTGCAGCCCTGACCTGCAGCTGTGCAGCATCGACCTGCAGCCCTGACCTGCAGCTGTGCAGCATCGACCTGCAGCCCTGACCTGCAGCTGTGCAGCATCGACCTGCAGCCCTGACCTGCAGCTGTGCAGCATCGACCTGCAGCCCTGACCTGCAGCTGTGCAGCATCGACCTGCAGCCCTGACCTGCAGCTGTGCAGCATCGACCTGCAGCCCTGACCTGCAGCTGTGCAGCATCGACCTGCAGCCCTGACCTGCAGCTGTGCAGCATCGATCTGCAGCTGTGCAGCATCGACCTGCAGCTGGGCAGCACTGACCTGCAGCCCTGACCTGCAGCCATGCAGCATTGACCTGCAGCTGTGCAGCACTGACCTGGATGCCCTCGATGCGCTCGGTCACCACATAGGCGTGATGCATCCCCACCAGTGGCACCTGCACACCTGCCAGCTTGCCCAGGGCTCCTGCCCACACACCTGCCAAGAGACCACCCTGTGCTCAGCACCTCTGCACACCCCTCTACAGACCCGTGGTGGTCTGGAAGTGATGGTCAGACTGGGGGGATGAGGATTGCTGGAGACTCTCCAGCACCCTTGGGGTGCAGCATCACCTCCTGCCTTGTGGCCACAGCCCCAGGCTCTCACCTTCCCCACCAAGCTGTGCACCCCAGTACCTGCACAGTTCACCACGCAGGGGGTCTGGATGGTCCCGTGGGCTGTCTCCACTGCACAGACTCTCTTCACCCCAAAATCATCAGTCCTGACCTGGATTCCTGTGACAGGGCAGTTCTCGATGATCTGGGGGGCAGGAGGAGGGCAGCAGAGTCATGGCAGGGTGAGAGGGGGACACAGCCTGGCAGCTGCACCCCACATCTGGGATGCTGCTTGTTTACACACACAGCAGTGAAACCAGGCACAGGGAGAGGCTGCTGGCCCTTGCCTTGAGGGTGCTGCTGACACAGCCTGCTGCCTGACCACACAACCTCCCAGGGAACCTGCTCTGGGGGCTGCCTTCTTGCTCCTAAAGGTTTCCTTTTCATCCTTTGCTTTCTCTGGATCTCCTGGCTCCTGCCACCTTTGTCTTGTGCTTTCCCCTGAATTCATGGTTCCTGCCAGCTTTGGCCTCTGCTTTCCCTGGATCTCCTGGCTCCTGCTACCTTTGTCTTGTGATTTCCCCTGAATTCATGGTTCCTGCCAGCTGTGTACTCTCTTTTCCCTGGATCTCCTGGCTCCTGCCAGCTTTGGCCTCTCTTTCCCCTGAATTTATGGTTCCTGCCAGCTTTCTCCTCTGCTTTCCCTGATCTCATGGCTCCTGCCACCTTTGATGGCTATCACCCAAGCAGCCCCCAAAGCCAAGCAGGTCAACAGCTTTCTTGGGCAAAGACCTAACTGCAGGGACAGCTCTGGCTCCAGTGGGCAAGGAAGAGGTGAGGAAGGCAGGAGATGAAGCCTCCTCTCAGGATCAACAGGCACTAATGAGCAATCACTAATTAGGAAGTACCGTGGCGCCTCTGGCAGTTGCTGCCCTGGCAAGAGTTGAGCAGGTACCAGCTGGATCCATGGTGCCATCCTTGGGGACATAGAGGGTGCCATAGAGGTCGCTGATGTTCATCAGTGGGTACAGGTCCTTGGTCTGTGCCGGGGTCAGGACGTAGGACTCCACACCATAAACCTTCCCCAGCTGCCAAGGGGGCAAGCAAAGAAGGAGCTCAACAGGCAACAAAAGCTTTGCTCATTGCTTGCTGCTGCTGGGGGAGGAAAAGGGGGAGGAAAAGGGGGAGGAAAAGGGGGAGGAAAAGGGGGAGGAGGAGGAGGCAGCCAGGGGCTCGTCCCTACCGACATCAGCCTCTTGTACTCGTCCAGGCGCTGCTTGTTGGAGGCGATGAAGAGGCCTCCGTTCTGCACCCAGCCGGTGTGCAGCCCTGTTTCTGCCGGCAGCTCCCTGCTCACCACCTCCCGGGTGTGTGCCAGCAGCTCCACCTCCACGTCGCTGGGACGCAGCTGCCACAGCAGCCCTAGGAAGGGACAAGGGACTCACAGCAGCCCCCCGGCAGCTGGCATGGGGTGGGTCAGGGAAGGATGGAGTGGGTTAGGTTGGAAGGGACCCTGAAGCTCAGCTAGGTTCAACCCCACCCTGCCATCGAGTCCAACCTATCACCTAACACCTGCCAATGAACTATCCCATGGCACTAAGTGCCTCAACACCTCCAGGGATGGGGACTCCACCACCTTCCCGGGCAGCCCATTCCAGTGCTAATCTCTCTCTCTGCCAACAACTTCCTCCTAACATCCACCCTCAACCTGCCCTGGCACAGCTTGAGCCTCTGTCCCCTCCTTCTGTCCCTGGGTGCCTGGCAGCAGAGCCCAACCCCGGCTGGCTACAACCTCCCTGCAGGTAGCTGCAGAGAGCAATGAGCTCTGCCCTCAGCCTCCTCTTCTGCAGGCTGCACACCCCCAGCTCCCTCAGCCTCTCTTCTTGGGGCTGTGCTCCAGGCCCCTCCCCAGCCTTGCTGCCCTTCTCTGGGCACCTTCCAGCACCCTACAAGAACAGGCTGAGGGCCTTGGGCTCTTTAGCTTGGAGCAGAGGAGCCTGAGGGGTGACCTCATTGATGCTGATAAAGATGTGCAGGGTGAGTGGCAGGAGGCTGGGGCCAGGCTCGGCTGGGTGCTGCCCAATGACAGGACAAAGGGCACTGGGTGGAAGCTGAGGCATAGAAAGTTTCGTGAAGAAAAATCCTGACACCGTGAGGGTGACAGAGCACTGGACCAGGCTGCCCAGGGTGGGTGTGGAGTCTCCTTCTCTGGAGACAATCAAACCCCACCTGGATGTGTTCCTGTGTGACCTGCCCTGGGTGACCCTGCTCTGGCAGGTGAGGGGATTTGGACTGGATGAGCTCTGCAGCTCCCTTCCAGCACCTAAGATTCTGTGATGGGTGGTGTGGGTCCTCCTGCCAGGGCTCCTGCTCCATCTCGTGGTGATGTGGAGAGGCACAAATTGTCCTCCTCTGTTTCTCTTGGGCACCAAGAGCAATGACTACAGCTCGGGCTGCCAGCATCACAAGGGGCTGGTCGGAGTGGCCACAAAGATGGTCAAGGGGCTGTAGCACCTCTGCTCTGAACACGCTGAGAGTTGGAGGTGTTCAGCCTGGAGAAGAGAAGGCTCCAGGGAGAGATTATTGTGGCTTCTCAGTGCTTAAAGGGGAGCACAAGAAAGCTGCAGAGGGACTTTTTGCAAGGGCTTGTTGTGAGAGGACGAGAGGAGAGGGTTTAGACTAAGAGAGGAGAGATTCAGACCGAGGAGAAGGAAGAAAATCCTTCCCCGTGGTGCTGGTGAGACACTGGAAGAGGTTACCCATGGAAGTTGTGGTTGTCCCATCCCTGGAATCATTCAGGGCCATGCTGGGTGAGCCTTTGAGCATCTTGGTCTAGCAGGAGGTGTCCCTGCCCATGGCAGGGGGAGTGGAACTGGATGAGCTTTAAGGTCCCTTCCAACCTAACCCATTCTGTGATTAAATGAATGAGGGAGTAATGAGGGAGTTTTCTGGAGCAGATTTCTCCCAAAGAGACTAAGCCTCTTCTAGCTTCCTCCTCACCCTCCACACTCCTCCCTGGCAAAGAAAATTGGCTTAAAGAAAGGGGGAAAAAAAAAAACAAAACCAAAAAGATGTGAAAAGAAACTGCTCCATTTCCTTCTGGCCACACAAAAGAACATTTTGGGGACATTTTCTCAACACAAAGTGATGCCAAACGGGCAAAGAGGAGCCCTGGACAGAATTCTCCACGCTCAAAGCCAAATATCTGGAGCCAGCCTGAGCAACAGACCCCACTCCATGGACACCCCAGGCCGTGACCATCCCCAACCCCACCCCAGGCACCTCCCCTGCCGTGCCCAGCACCTCACCAGCCGTGTGCCAAGTGGTGCCCGAGGTCAGGCGGTCCCTTTCCAGCAGCACCACGTTGGTGAGCCCCTGCTTGGCCAGGTGGTAGGTGGTCTGGCAGCCCAGGCTGCCCCCTCCCACCACCACCACCTCAGCTGAGGATGGTGGGGGCCGGCTGGGCTCCTTGCTGCCAGAGTCTTCCTCCTTCAGTGTCTTCTGGTACGGGACACTCTTCTTGGCCGTGGGGGCTGTGGCACTGCTGAAGGGCTGGGGGCGTCTCCAAGGGGCTGGCAGGCAGCGAGGGGAGGCCACCCTCAGGGCACAGCTCACGTAGGACATCTCCACCTGCAAAGACCCCAAACCCACCACGGGCAACAAACCCCCAGTCAAGCTTGAGGCTCACAACCCAACAGCTGGGTGCTGTGCATAGGGCTGAGAAGCTCCCAACAGCTGGAGCAAGCCTTGAGGCACATCCTCGATGCCATCTGTGTGCAGCTCACAGAGGACATCTCCACCTGCAAAGACCCCAAACCCGCCATGGATAGCAGACCCCCAGTCAAGCTTGGGACTCACAACCCAACAGCTGGGTGCTGTGCGAGGGGCTGAGCAGCTCTTGACAGCTGGAGCAAGCCTTGGGGCACATCCCTGAGCTGGCTGCTGGGATCCTCCCTCCCGGCAGCAAAATGGGATCCCAGCTGCACCTGGGTGCAAATCCACATAGGACATCTCCACCTGCAAAGCTCCCAAACCACCTTGCTGGCACAGATAGGAGACCCCCAGACAAGCTTGGAGCTCACAACCATTTGGATGCTGTGCGAGGAAGGGGCTGAGCAACTCTCGACAGCTTGGAGCAAGCCCTGGGGCACATCCCTGAGTTAGCTGCTGGGACCCCCCCTGCCAGCATTGAAATGGGATCCCAGCTGCACCTGGGTGCAGTCTCACATAGGACATCTCCACCTGCAAAGCCCCCAAACCACCATGGACAGGAGACCCCCAGTCAAGCTTGGGGACTCACAACCATTTGGATGCTGTGCGAGGAAGGGGCTGAGCAACTCTCGACAGCTCGGAGCAAGCCCTGGGGCACATCCCTGAGTTAGCTGCTGGGACCCTCCCTCTCGGCAGCGAAATGGGATCCCAGCCGCACCTGTGTGCAGCTCCCACACACCCTGCCGAGGGGCCCCACTTGGGGAAGGGGCTTAGGAGAGCAGGAGACATGCAGGGGGGGCTGTGCCAGCTGCTGCCCGCAGCAGCCTCTTTGCCCTCCTCCCCGTATCCAGGAGCTGTTTGGCCACAAGGAAGGCACAGGAGTTTGCTCCTTATCTACAGAGGGTGGTGGAATGGCTGCTGGAGGTGGGGGGACAGGGACACATCCTGCCCGCAGGCACCCCAGCTCCGCCCCACGGTTCGCTGCTGCGGGTGCGTGGGTTTGGGGGGCACAAGCTGGGGCTGGCAGGTCAGGACCACCCTTTCCACCCAAGCCACGGGGGCTTACCCCCACCGAGACCCCTCTGCTGGCTGCCA
>VWZI01007923.1:131655-152201 GCA_013396835.1 Psilopogon haemacephalus
ACAAGAATTTGGGGGACCTCTTTTTTGGGGGAGATGGAAGGGATGGGGTCAGGGTGTGTGGGCACAAGAGGTTGGGGGATCCCTTTTTGGGGTGGGATGGAAGAGCTGGGGCCAGGGTGTGTGGTGTTTTTTTTCCAGCAGGGATGCCCTTGCCACCTTCCCAAAAACAGCCATGGGAGACAGGAGGGGCAGCAGGGAAGGCTTTGGGACCTGAGGCAGAAGATGAGCCTGGGGGAGGGGGGGCTTGGGTGAGTTTCTCTCATCCCTCCTCACTCCCACCCCCTCCTCTAAAAACACCCTCGGGTCCAGCACAGCTCCAGGAACTGAAGCAAAGTCTTTTGCTTTGCCCAGCAGGAGCAGGGCATTGCCAGCTCCCCTCTGAGGGCTTGGTTGGGAGAGGTTAGCACCAAACAGTACCTTGGGTGAGTCTCGAGCAGCCTCCGTGTCCCTGGCACCTTGCAGAGCCCTGGGAAGCATCCATCTGGGTCAGAGCCCAAGCTGCACTCACTCCATGCCCCAGTGGCACCAAGAGCTGGGCACTGGGGAGGCTCCAGGAGGAACAAGGCAGCTGAGCAGGGCAGCTCTGGGCTCGTCATGGAGCAACTTGGAATTTGCAGCTTCCTGACTTGGAATTTGCAACCTGCAGCTCACCCAGCCAGAGCCTCAACACACTTCCATTTATTATCCCAAGCACAGCACCACAACACATCTTGGGGTGCAGCCATGGTGCCCACCAGCCTCAAACACTTCCATTTATTACCCCAAGCACAGCAGCACAGCACAGCACAGCTTAGGGTGCAGCCATGGTACTCACCACCCTCAAAACTCTTCCATTTATTATTCCAAGCACAGCACAGCTTGGGGTGCAGCCATGGTGCCCACCAGCCTCAAAACTCTTCCATTTATTACCCCAAGCACAGCACAGCTTGGGGTGCAGCCATGGTGCCCACCAAGCCAAGGCCCAAGAGCATCCACATCACTCCCCCACCTCACGCTGGCATCTCCCAGCCCTGCTGCACCAATGGGATCCAACAGCACAGAGCCCCCCCCCCACAGCAGGACCACCCCCAAAGCCCAGGGGAACAACAGCAGGAAGCACCAGCTCAAAATGCCACTTTATTGAGAGGGGCTGGAGGGCATCTCCTGGCGGGGAGGGGGCTCAGGTCTGGGGAAGCTGCTCCCTGCCACACATCCTCGTTTGGAAGGACATTGTGGAGCTGGGGGGCCAAGCCAGTGCCTGGCAGAGGAGGATGGTTGGGGGTCTCCAGCCAGCAGCTCTGCACCTAGGAAAGGACAGGCTGGGCTGGAAGGTGCTGAGGACACGGTGACAATGCCAGGACAGACAGACCTTGACTTGACAGCAGCAGCAGTAACAGGCTGTGGGAGGAGGAGGAGGGGTGTGGGGTCGGGGGGCAATGCTGGCAGCACCCCCCCCCAAAGTGCACACAGCTGGGGAAGGAGAGTTGGAAGCTTTCACAGCTCGGTGAGAGAAGTGAAGGAGTCTGTGGTGTAGCCCTTCCTCGGGTGGGTTCATCCCCACCCCGAGCTCAGCTCAGGGGTGGGACCTGTGTGACCAAGGCTGCAGGAGGAGGCAGCAGCCTGGCTCGGGGTGCCAGGCTGGGAGGGAGGCAGACCCATGGCTGCACCCTGCTGCCCACTCCTCTGCGTGTACCTGGTGCCTCCTGTGGCCTCCAAAGCCTTCATGTGGCAAAGTGCATCTCCAGTCTTGTAGTGGGACCAGGCTGCCCCCCAAGGCTGCCCCCTTTGTCCACAGCCAGGCTGGTGGCACCAAGGAAATGGCCTTGGGATTCCAAAGTGGCTCTTTGCTCTCCTGTCTGACCTGGAGCTCCACTTCCAGTCCTAGGTGCTCCTGCTGTCACAGATGGCATCCTTCAGAGACGAGCAGCAGCTCTTCCCTCCTCCTCCTCTTCCTCCTCCCAGGCTGGGCATCCCCACTCTGCCTTCTCATCCCAGCTGCATCCACGGAGGCCGTCAAAATCCCATCCTGGGGAGCCCACTGGAGCAGCAGGGCAGCAAGTCCACCTCCATCTCCTCAGGGCCAAGTCACTCCCTCCCCTCTGAAGCCCACATCCCCTCCTCCCCCCAAGATTCTTGCCGTGGCACACCCAGGTACCAACCTTCAGCCTCAACCACCTTTGCTAGCAGGGCTTTGGAAGATTGCCCATCCCCTGGTGGGCAGGGCAGGGAGTCTCTCAGCTCTGTCCATGCAGGAGGATGTGGCTTTCCGGGGGGGGGGTGCTCCTGCAGCTGCCATGCAGCACTGTGAGCCAGCAGAGCATGGAGCTCCTGCAGGGGCAGGAGGGGCCAGGCCGGCAGTGGTCCCGGCACACACACACTGTACAGAGGGACAGGTTGCTAAAGAGGCTGCAGGAGCAGTCCTGGAGGTGTCCAGCCCTGGCTCAGCAGCAGCTGTGGGCACGGGGACGAGTGTGCAGGGTCTTGCAGTGGCTTGCTCTGGGCACTTGATGACCTTTCCAGCAGACATCCCCCAGTCACTGCACCCCTTCCTCCTCCACGTACGTCGAGGGGAACCAACCGACCTGCAGGCGGGCAAGGGGAGAGCAGGGAACTGCATCAGGGCATTGCTTTGCTTGGGGAGAGAGCCTGCAGCTCACCCAGCCCCACCACTGACCCAGCACTGCCAGAGCACCACCAAACCATGGCCCTCAGTACCACATCTCCAAGGTTCTGGAAGGATTCAGAGATGGGGACTCCACTGCTGCCCTGGGCAGCCTGGGCCAGGGCTTGGCAACCCTTTTGGGGAAGAAATTGTTCCTCATGTCCAATCTAAACCAGCCTGGCAACTTAAGGCCATTTCCTCTCCATCCTATCTCTTGTTCCTAGGGAGAAGAGCCCAACCTCCAGCTGGCTCCAGGGAGCTGCAGAGAGCAATGAGGTCCTCAGCACCACATCTCCTTGGCTTTGAAACCCCTCCAGGGATGGGGACTCCACCACCTCCCTGGAGCAGCCTGTTCCAGGGCTTGACAACCCTTTCAGGGGCAGCAATTGTTCCTGGTGTCCAACCTAAGCCTCCCCTGAGGTCATTTCCTCTCCATCCCATCTCTTGCTCCTTGGGAGAAGAGCCCAAGCCCCAGCTGGCTCCAGCTGCGGAGGTCTTCCCTCTGCCTCTGCTTAAAGTCAGGCAGGTTGAGAGCCAGGAAGGGAGCACGAAAGTGGAGAGGCCAGGGCCCAGCTGCACTTACTCTGCCGTTGGTCTCCCCTTTCCACCATCCCTGGTCCCCACCAATCCTGCTGTAGATCTTGACCACGTCTCCTTCCCGCAGCGACAGCTCCCGCATGTCCCGCGCTGCAAAGTTGTACCGAGCCACTGCCGTGCCTATGACCCGGGGGGTGAACACTGCCAGGGGACACAGCAGCCCAAGTCAGGAGCTGCCCCAGCACCAGGCACCAGCCAAAGCCTGGGGAAAGCTCAAGGTGGGGACGTGCAAGGTTCAACCTGGGTTTCCCACCGCGGCGAGCATCTCCCGCAGCAGCGCCGGCAGCTGGAGCGGCTCGGCCAGGGGTGCAAAGTGCTCAGCACCACCTGGACCGGGGGTGGGGGGCAGCAGGGGTAAAAGTGAAGCCCCCTGCTGGGCTTTAAGCAGCTTCTGTGGCCTTGGGAAGCCTCTGCCTGCTGACCAGAGGAGTCCAGGAGGGGCTCGGTGGGGGATTGCTGGGGTGAGGGAGACCTCAAGTGAGAAGGTGGTGCAAGGTTGCATGGGAACACACCAGTAAAGCCTGGGGGGAAATCCTGCCCCTCACTACCAAAGTCAGGTCTGGCTGCTGCTGCACAGCTCCCACCACTTGAGGAAAGGTTTTGCACTGTCAGCTTCTACTCAAAACTCCTCCCAAAAAGTGACCTGCTGGGATTGGCTCCTCCTAGAGATGCTGAGCAAAACCTCCAGGTTTTGGCCTCGCAGAGGAACAAGTCACGAACCTGCTGCCCCTCCCTGGCTCCTGTCCCTGCCAGGGAGCAACCAGGAGCCTTGGAAAGCTGCTTCCCCAACAGACCAGCACCCTGCCAGCCCTAATGCTGGCCAACAGCTTGGGATAAGCAGCATTGTCCCAAGGGCCATCCCAGGTCCAGACCTCCACCAGCACCTCGGATCTCCGTCGCTTCAGGCAGGGGATGCTCAGGGGGATGCACAGGAGGAGCAGCAGGAGGGGAAGGCAGGGCCAGAGCTCAGCAACTCTGGTCCAGGCACTGGGCATGGGCTGGGGGGAAAGGAGGCTGGAGAGCAACAGTGGGAGGGGATGGGCAGAGGAGGAGGAGGGAAAAATGCAGCTCCTCTGAAGTTTGCACCAATAAAACCCCCACCCTGAGGGGCCAAGCTTGGGTGAGGCTCCTCGTGTTGAGCCAGCGTGAAAGGTTTGCAAACCAAGGTTGAACTGAAGTGGGAGGGAAAGCTTTGCCCAGGTTTTCAGCTCTCAGGATGGAAGGGGATGAGGATGGTGATGGAGATGCTCCAGGCAGACACACAATAAGCAGTCACCAGAGGGCTCCTCCAGCCTCGCCTGGCCGGAGAGCAGAGCGAGAACCAACAGCAGCTTTGAGCTCCTTCATCAGGAGCTTGCTCAGAGCCCACTGCTGCACAAATCAGAGACTTTCTATGCAGCTCAACGATCCCAGATTCCCAAATTTTTGGCCTAATCCCTTAAAAAAAAAAACAAACTTGAAGTGTTCTTCCCAAAGAGGGCACCAAGGAAAGCAGCTGTGGCTTTGCCCACGATTTTCCCCTGCCCAGCCTGAACAGGGAACTGAAAACTTGAAAGGGGAAGAACCAAAAAGTGGCACAATTTGGCTCTGCTCCCTGCCAAGCAGGCAGGAAGGCGCCAGGCTGTAATGGGGTCCAAAAGCTGGAGCACCACAGCACTCTCTGCAGGGAGCCTGAGCCCCAAAACACATTTGACTGCCCCCTCCCCACCCCCCAACATACTCAGCAAGGGGCTCCTGAGCAGCCTCAGATAACAGAGCTCAACACCTGCTGGACACTGAGATGTTCTCCTTGTAGAGCAAGGAGCAATGGTCTGGGAGGATGGTGAGATGCCAGTGCTGGGTTGGTGAAACACATGGGAGGAGCAGGTCAAGCTTGAAGTACATCATGAGATCCCAACGTGGCAGGATTGCACTTTTTGGGGGTTCATTTTAGCCTCTTCTCTCAAACAGTGGCAGCTCCATCTCCACCCTGCCTTGATGCTGGGGAGAGGAGGGGTTGGGGAGAGTGCATTTTGCTCCCAGCCAAGCCTTGGTTAATTAACTCATTTCCAGGCTGGTCCCCACTGGAGATCCTCTGAACTGCCTGTGGGATCATGAGATCCCAATGTGGCAGGATTACATTTTTGGGGGGTTCATTTTAGCCTCTTCTCTCAAACAGTGGCAGCTCCATCTCCACCCTGCCTTGATGCTGGGGAGAGGAAGGGGGTGGGGGAGAGTGCATTTTACTCCCAGCCAAGCCTTGGTTAATTAACTCATTTCCAGGCTGGTCCCCACTGGAGATCCTCTGAACTGCCTGTGGGATCATGAGATCCCAATGTGGCAGGATTACATTTTTGGGGGGTTCATTTTAGCCTCTTCTCTCAAACAGTGGCAGCTCCATCTCCACCCTGCCTTGATGCTGGGGAGAGGAAGGGGGTGGGGGAGAGTGCATTTTACTCCCAGCCAAGCCTTGGTTAATTAACTCATTTCCAGGCTGGTCCCCACTGGAGCTGCCTGTGGGTGATGCAGGGACATCAGGGACCCCCCTCCACGGGTCCTGCTGGTGATGGCTTTCAAGCTGGGGATGCTGCAGCCTAGGGATGGCAGCAGGTTCTCTCTGCCACTGGTACCTGACCAGAAGGGACTGGAGGAGCTCTGAGAAGAAAAGCTGAGGCCCTGAGGACTGAGAAAAGAAAAGTTGTAGGAAGCACAGGAGGCTGCAAGGGGTTAGAGAGAAACAGAAAGAGGCAGAAGAGGCATTAAAAGGGGAGGGGGGAAAAAAAATTCAAAGTAAAATCAAAGTCTTAGAAGGCAGCATGGTTTAAAAAAAAGCCACCAGAGAAACACAGAGCAAAGCATGCAGGAGGTCCTCAGGCAGGCTTGGAGCTGGGACAGCTGGCAGCAGGTCCAGCCACAGTCAAAAATCAAAGCTGGTTGGAAGAGACCTTTCAGATCATCAGCTCCAACCACTAACCCTGCCCTAAACCAGGTCCCTCAGCACCACATCAGCTTCAAAACCCTTCCAGAGATGGGGACTGCCTTGGGCAGCCTGTCCCAGGGCTTGGGCAAACCCTTTATGGGGAAGAAATTGTTCCTCATGCCCAAACCTAAACCTTCCCTGGTGCAAGCTGAGGCCATGCCCTCGGCTCCTGCCACTCCTACAGTTGCAATTTTATTGCAGGAGGATGCTTCAGCAGCTCCTAAAATCCACCTTCCCTTGGGGTTCTTGTCAAACACCCCTTGGCAAAAGGTCTTGAACTCCCAACCCTCAGAGATTTACAAACATTGAGATCCAACCCCCTCTCAGGCTTCTCTTCTCCAGCCTAAGCAGCCCCAGGTCCCTCAGCCTCTCCTCATCAAGCCACTGCCTGATCTTCAGCATCCTCAGAGCCCTCTGCTGGGCTCTCTCCAGCAGGTCCCTGTCCCTCTTCAACTGGGGAGCCCCACACTGAAGGCAGTGCTCAAGATGAGGTCTCAGCAGGGCAGAGCAGAGGGACAGGAGAACCTCCCTGGCTCTGCTGGACACACTCTGCCTAATACCCCCCAGGACTCCCTTGGCCCTCTTGGCCCCCAGGGCACATTGCTGCCCCATGGATGCTCTCCAGCAGCACTCTCAGCTCCCTCTCCTTAGGGCTGCTCTCCAGCAGTCACCTCCCAACCTGCACTGCTGCAGTTTATTATTCCTGGAGCCCTTCTCCAGCACCCATCCCCAAAACACCACAGGCAGAAGGCTCAATCGCCGGCTGGGAGCCTCCAGCCCCGCAGCAAAGCCCCAAAACTCTCTGCCACAGCTTGCTGAGAGGCTGAGCTGTGGCACCAGGGGCTTTGAGGGCTGCCCAGCTGCAGTGCTGGGCTGGGTTTTACCTGGGGAGCGGGTGAAGGTCCTGGAGGTGGAGCGCTCTCGGGACTTGTAGGGGTACTTGAGGGTGGTGTCCAGCTGCTTGAAGCTCTCCTTCAGCGAGTGGCTCTGGTAGTACTCAACCAGCTCCTGGGAGAGGGTGGAGAGGCTCTGGGCTGTCTCTGCCATCCAGGCTTTCACAGGGGGTGCTGCCCACCCTCAGAGAGGAGGCTTGGCAGGAACCTACCAGCAAGCTTTCGAACTTCTTGGCTTCCGTGATGTGAATCCAGTTGTCCTTCTCCACCACCTTGATGTGCTTCACCTCCTCGTTGAACCTGCCAAGGGGGCAGCAAAGGCAGTCCAGAAAAGGGCAGCTGGGTGCCTCCAGCCCCCACCTTTGCTCCCCAATGAGCAAGTGAAAGCCAAAAGTGCAACTCACTTAATGCTGATGGCAAAGCGCTCGGCCTCGGCTGGCCGCTCCCGGATCAGGTAGGTGCCGCTGACGTGGGACTTGAGCAGGTTGTCTGTCTGCTGTCTCTCCATGTTCCCTGCAAACCTGAGCCCAGAGGTTGAGAAATCAATGCAAGGCACAACAATAAAATGAAAACCCAAAGCCCAGAGTCTGGCATTAAAACAGGCAGGGGGCAGGCCACACAAAAGGATGCTTTCAGTTTGCGAGGTGAGAAGGAAATGCCTCCACCAGGTCTCATCCCAAACCCTCCTGAGCAGAAAAGTGTCCTGAGATCATCATAGAATCAATCAGCCAGGTTGGAAGAGACCTCCAAACTCGTCCAGTCCAAGCTAGCACCCAGCCCTAGCCAAACAACCAGATCAAAGATCACGATGGGTGCTTCTGTGCTCCACAACCTTCCTGGGCAACCTGTTCCAGTGTCTCACCACCCTCACTGTGAAGAACTTCCTCCTAACATCCTGTTTCAATCTCCCCTCTGCCACTTCAAACCCATTCCTCCTTGTCCTGCCATTACAAGACCTTGTGAACAGTCCCTCCCCAGCCCTCCTGTAGGCCCCCTTCAGATACTGAAGGCTACTCTAAGGTCTCCTGGCAGTCTTCTCTTCTCCAGGCTGATAAGTCCCAACCCCCTCAGCCTGTCCTCATAGCAGAGCTGCTGCAGCCCTCTGAGCATCTTCGTGGCTTCCTCTGGACTCTCCCAGCAGTTCCATGTCCTGCTTGTGCTGGGGGCTGCAGAGCTGCACACAGTGCTCCAGGTGGGGTCTGATGAGAGCAGAGTAAAGGGGCAGAATCCCCTCCCTTGCCCTGCTGCCCACAGCTGCTCTTAATGCAGCCCAGGACACGGTTGGCTAAGAGACTCCACAGGAGGCTCCCTGGGCAGCCTGCTCCTGGGCTCCTCTGGCATTTCTGGGGCAGGGGAAGGCTGAGGGCAGGGCTGGGCAGGGACTCACCAGGGGTATGCTGTGTAGTCGATCTCCCGCGAGGGTGGACGGCTGGTGGGGGGCTGCAAAGAGAGGGTTTGGTTACTCCTGGTGGCCACCCAGCAGCACCTCCCCAGGCTGCACAGCAGCTCTGGGCTGCTCCTTTCTCCTCGTCATCTGTGTAAAAGGTTAACCCCTCCTGGAGCTGGGGGGAGGGTGGTCAGAACCCGACCCCAGCATCATCCTGACTGCTCCCTGGGGGTGGTCTGAGCTGATCCCAGCTGCAGTGCTTAGCCCACTCCTGTCTCAAGTCCCTCTAAAAACAGAGGAGCCTCCTGTTTCTCTCTCTGCTCTTCACTTCCTCTCTCATCCCTGCATCACCAGCCAGCAGCATTCCTGGTTCCTGCTGCTCCTGCAGGGACCATCCACCTCCATCCACTTGGAGGCTCCAAGTGGAGCCAATCACCTTTCAGTAAATAAAAAGCCTCATTCAAGCTCCAGGGGTTCACTGGAAGGACCAAAGTCTGCAGGAGAAGGCTGAGAAGACCAACAGAGCAGCAGCTCCCACAGCAGGCCCCCAGTGCTCATCCCAGTGATTCCTCCTCCCAGTGCTCCCAGTTCCATCTCCTCCTTGGCACTCACCCTTGCATCCACAGGGCAGGGCTTCACTGAGGAGCTGGGGAAGTAACCTGACTTCTTGGTCTGCAGCAGCCTGCCCTGCAAAGCCAAGCTGGAGGTCAGTCTGGGCACCAATGGTTTGGGCACACAGGGATGGGCACAGCCTCCAAACCCATAAAGATGAAAGGGATCAGAGGATCATGGAATTGTCTGGGTTGGGAAAACCCTTCAAGGTCATCAACTCAACCCCACAGTGGTCCCAAGTGCCATGGGCACACATTTCTTGAACACCTTCCCAGGGCTGTGCACTGGCACCAATGGTTTGGTCACACAGGGATGGGCACAGCCTCCAAACCCATAAAGATAAAAGAGATCACAGAATTGTGGAATTGTTTGGGTTGGGAAAGTCCTTCAAGGTCATCAACTCAACCCCACAGTGGTCCCAAGTGCCATGGGCACACATTTCTTGAACACCTTCCCAGGGCTGTGCACTGGCACCAATGGTTTGGTCACACAGGGATGGGCACAGCCTCCAAACCCATAAAGATGAAAGAGATCACAGAATTGTGGAATTGTTTGGGTTGGGAAAGTCCTTCAAGGTCATCAACTCAACCCCACAGTGGTCCCAAGTGCCATGGGCACACATTTCTTGAACACCTCCAAGGGCTGTGCACTGGCACCAATGGTTTGGTCACACAGGGATGGGCACAGCCTCCAAACCCATAAAGATGAAAGAGATCACAGAATTGTGGAATTGTTTGGGTTGGGAAAGTCCTTCAAGGTCATCAACTCAACCCCACAGTGGTCCCAAGTGCCATGGGCACACATTTCTTGAACACCTCCAAGGGCTGTGCACTGGCACCAATGGTTTGGTCACACAGGGATGGGCACAGCCTCCAAACCCATAAAGATAAAAGGGATCAGAGGATCATGGAATTGTTTGGGTGGGGAAAAAAACCTTCCAAGGTCATCGACCCAACCCCACCCCATGGCCCCAAGTGCCATGGGCACACATTTCTTGAGCACCTCCAAGGGCTGGGGACTCCACCACCTCCCTGGGCAGCCTGTGCCTGTGCCTGGTGGTGTAGAGGTCCTTGGTTTGCAGCTTGCTGGGGACTGCTCTCACCTCCCACCAGGGTGAGTCAGGGTCCCCCCTCAGCAGCTCGATCACGTCCCCCATTTGGAAGGTCAGCACTGGCTTCCCAGGGGGGGCTGGGTTGCCATGGTAATTCTGCACAGCCACCATTTTAGGACCTGGGAGAGAAGCAGAGATTTCAGCCCCTAGCCCCCTCTTAGGAAGAATCCCAACCCCCATCCCTCCCCCTCCAAAACTACCACAACCCTGAAAGCAGAAAGGCTTCGGTGCCCACAGCCTTGGCTCCTGCAGCTCCATGGATGATTGAGTTCTCCAAGCAGAAAGAAAACAAAGCCCCTGAAGGACTCAGGACCCCCTGACGGCTCCAAATCCCAGCTCTGCCCCTGGGCTTGAACCCTGCCAGGGTGCCCACAGCCTTGGCTCCTGCAGCTCCATGGATGATTGAGTTCTCCAAGCAGAAAGAAAACAAAGCCCCTGAAGGACTCAGGACCCCCTGACGGCTCCAAATCCCAGCTCTGCCCCTGGGCTTGAACCCTGCCAGGGTGCCCACAGCCTTGGCTCCTGGATTGAGTTCTCCAAGCACAAAAAAAAACCCAAAAACCAAATCCCTTGAAGGACTCAGGACCCCCTGAAAGACTCAGTCCCCCGAAGGACTCCAAAGCCCCTGAAGGACTCAGGACCCCCTGAAAGACTCAGTCCCCCGAAGGACTCCAAAGCCCCTGAAGGACTCAGGAGCCAAGCTGAAGGCTCAAACTCAAAGCTCTGCCCCTGGCTTGAACCCTGCCAGGGCAGCCTGAGGCAGTGCCTGGTTTGGCTCAGTGCTGTCCCCCTCCCAGGATTGCAAAAAGGGATCAGTGAACTCTTGGCTTCCACTGAGCTCCAGCTGGACCTGGGACCCAAACACCCCCCTGGAAGCTCCTGGGCAAGGTCCAGCTGCCGGGCCAAGAGCTACTGCACATGGAATAACCTCCTCCAGCTGCACTGAACCCACAGTGCTCAGCCTCAAAGTGCTTCCCCACCTCTGCCTCTCTCTGCCCAGGCAGACCAAGCTCTGCTTTTCTGCTCTTTTACAGCCCCCCCCCAGCTTTGATTCAGGTCACTTGCTGCCAGCCCTGGCTTCCCTCTCCTTGGAAGCAGCACAAAAACAAATTGTTCCTTCTCCTCTGAGGCAGAGCATGGGCAGGGCAGGTCCTGCACTCTGGCCAGGCTGCTTTTGAAGCAAAAAAAACCCCCAAACAATCCAAGATCTAGTGGTAACCATCACAGCCAATGGCCCCAGCAGAGGGAAGGAGAGGGGCAGGAAGATGCTCCCCATCAGCAACAAACCACTCTGCCAGGAGGGATTTGGTCTGCTTGGAAGGATGATCTTGCCTGAGGAGATTTGCCAGGCTCTCCTTTCTTGCTCCTGTGATGTCCAGAAGCTTTAGTCACAGGGCAGGGCAGACCAGGGGCAGGAGAACACCCAAAGGAACAAGGTAGGTGAGGGCTTTGCCCAGAGAGGAGCTGAGCCTTGCTGCAGGGACAGGAGGGACCTCAGTGCCCCATTGCTTGCTAAAGCTCCTTTCTGGCTTCAGAATGAGCTTCCCCCCAGCCCTGCAGCCTGCTCAGGGCCAGGGCCAGCAGCAAGCACAATCAAGATGCTGACTCAAGTTGCCCCCCTGCAACACAGTGATGTCCTTACCAGGTCCAGCACCCAGGGAATCCTGCAAAGAGAGAGGAAGAAGTCTCCATGAGGACATGGCAGCCTCAGCACTCACCATGAGCCCCCACCTGAAGCCACTGGGATGAGAAACCCTGTCCTGAAACCTCCCTGATACCTCCCCATCCCATGGTATTCATCCCAGCTGGGTGCTTGGCTGTGGTGCTGCCAAGCTGGGCCAGTTTTAGGATGGAGAAGCAGCCACTGGTCCTCCAGTTCTGCCCCCTCTCAGGTTGCTGGGACCCCCAAGGTCACTGCTGGGTCTTCCCAAGAGCTGCTCACACCCAGACTGGGCAAGGACACAGGTTCTGCCCAAGGCAGGGAGGGGGAGAAGCAGGAAAGGGCCTTCAAACAACATACCTGATCTGCTGAAGAACCTGCAAGAGAAATGGTGGAGGAAGAGGTTAATATAAGAGGTCTCAACCCCCACTTTGTGCTTCTCTGGATGCTGTGAGTGTCCCTAAACCAGCAGCAGTGCCTGGACGTGATGGAGGAAGCACAAAGTCCTCACCCTGCAGTGGGTGGCCAAGAACTAAGGATGGGCTGGAGCCAGGCAAGGATCTTTTTTTCACACTTGCATGAAGTTCTGTGATTTTTTTTTTGTTCCTTCCTCCATCCCTTCCCCACCCAAAGCCTCCCTGTGACAGTTGCCTGCACCAAGCAGGGTCAGGGCTCAGAGTCAGGAGGGCAGAGCAGAGGTTTGCCCAGTGGAGGCCACAGACTCCATCTTCTGCTGTGCTGTGAGGGGTCTGGGGGTGAGAGGTCTCCTCACTGGCAACCTGATTCCTGGTATGGACCTTCAGGCTTTCAGTAGCTAAAATCTCCTGATGAAGAGCAGGTTACCCAAGGAGGTTGGGGATGCCCTGGAGGTGTCCAAGGGCAGGTTGGACACCTGGTTGGCTCCAGACAAGGAGACTCCACAACCTTTCTGGGCAGCCTGTGCCAGTGCTCTGAGATCCTTCCAGGCTAGAAGTTTCCCCTTGTGTTGAGCTGCAACCTCCTGTGCTGCAGCTTCCATCCCTGCCCCATCCCTGCAACCATCCCAGGTCAGGTCGTTTGGGGCTCTCAGCAACCTGCTCTGTTGGCTGCAGAGGTGGGGATTGGAGTGGATGAACTTTAAAGGATCCCTCCCAACCCAACCCAACCCACTCTCTGGCTCTGCAGGTTGAGGTTGCTAATGCCCTAAGGACCATCAGTGCTCTGCAGAGCAAAGCCCTCAGATCACCCCCAGGCATTCGCCTGCTGGGCACAAGCTGCTCCTGGGGTGGAGGAACTCACCCATCTTGCAGGGAGGAATGATCTCCAAGCACTCCTTGTGAGCACCTGCTCCACACTTGGGGCAGAGGTAGCCCTGGTAGAAGGTTCCTCTGCACAGAAGAAGTCAGAAAGGTCCAAACTTCAGCCTCAGCTTTTTGGAGATTTACTTTCCCCCTCTCCCTCCTTGCTGCGTTGCAAGGGGAGAGGTGGAAAAGCTGGAGGGAGGTTGCCCACCTCAGGAACATCCTGCAGGCTTTGCAGTTGGTGGTCTTCTCGAAGGTGTACATCTGGAAGCTGTGATGATTTGCATTGGCCTTCTCTGGTTTGATGTTGGACCTAAGGGAAAGGACCCCAGGGTGAGAGTTATCAACCTGTCCTTGCCAGCTGTGCTGTGCCCCTGAGCTCTCACAGCAGCTGCTGCCTGCATTTCCGTCACCACGGGGACACAAACACAACCCAGAGTGACAGCAGACTCAGGGCTTGGCTCTGCAGAGGAAGGATTTTGCTCATCAACCTTCCCCTGGGACAACTTCCCTGCATTTGGCCCTTGCTGGAGTCAAACAGCCTGGACTGGATGGTGTCGGGGGGCCTCATTCTGGCTCTGCTCAGAACCAGCTCCCTGCAGAGGCAGCAGCATCCTCCTCCTCCAGCACAGCCTCACACTGTGAAGAACTTCTTCCCTGAGACAGTGATTGGCATTGGAATGGGCTGCCCAGGGAGCTGGTGGAGGCCCCATCCCTGGAGATGTTCAACCAAAGCCTGGAGGGGCACTGAGTGCCATTGGCTAGGGCTGGGGGATAGGTTGGACTGGATGAGCTTGGAGCTCTCTTCCAACCTGGCTCTATTCTAGTCTAGTCTAGTCTATTCTATTCCATTCCATTCCATCCCGTTCCATCCTATTCCATCCCATCCCATTCCATCCCATTCCATCCTATCCCATCCCATTCCAATCCATCCCATTCCATTCTATCCCACCCCATTCCATCCTATTCCATCCCAACCCATTCCAGAGCTGTCCCACCCATGCTTTGGCAGAGGATTTCATGCTGGCCCCAAGCTCCCTCTTGCACAAGGACCCATCCTGCAAGCCCACCTGAGCTCCCCCACCAGAGGCTTTGCTATCAGAGCTGCTCTCCAGCAACCTACTGGCACAAGGCACTGTTCCCCCACCCCACCTCAGGGCTTGGCAACCTGCTGGGGCTCACATTGCCATTTCAAACTGCTCCATCCATTTCCTCTTCATCTCCTCTGTCTTGCAGAAGAACTGGAAGCCCTGCTTGCCCTGCAGGTGAATCAGGTAGAAGCCATAGGACCACTGCAAGAGAACAGGAGAGAGCTGCTGGGCAGCTGGGGCAGCAAAAAAGCAGCAGGGAATAACTGCTCCCAGTGCCTGCCCGCCCCCCCATGCCCCCTGCCCCTTTGCAAAGGTCACAGCAGGGAGGGAGACCTCAGTGTTTCTCCCACACATCACAGCTAACGATGCCTGCATCAGCTTGGTGCTGCTTGCTGAGGCCAGGCAGGATTTCATGGGTGGCAGATGAGAGAAGCTACATTTTTTTCTGCTCCACTGGATCCCCCCACCCCCACCCTTGGCCATTCTCTTTCTCTCTGTCTCTCTCTCTCTCTCTCCTTGACAGCAGCTGACAGCCCAGGAGGAACATCTGACCCTGCCCACTGCACATATGCTCTGCCTGTCTTCATTTGCCACCCCACACAGCACAAAGGGGAGAGGAAATGGAGTGCTCTGCTTACCATCTTCCCATGAGACTGGAAGGCAGAGGAGAGCAAAGGGGAAACAGGTTTGGTTAGAACACAAAAGCCCAGCAGCACTTCTGCAGCACCCCAAGTGCCAGCCTTGGCCACTCTCGCCCCACTGGCCCCCAGCCCATCTGCACCACAGCTCTTCCCATGGCAGGTTAGCAGTGGGTTAGGGGGGCAGGGAGGGGCTGGAGCAGGTCCAGGTGGACAGGGCTGGGGAGGAGCAGCTGAGGAAGTGGAGGTGTTTCCATCTGGAGAAGAGGAGGAGGCTGAGGGGAGACCTCATTGCTCTCTACAGCTCCCTGAAAAGAGGCTGCAGCCAGGTAGGGGTTGGGATCTTCTCTCTGATATGAGAGGAAATTGTGCCAGGGGAAGGTTAGGCTGGAGATTAGGACAAGTTTATCTGCTGGAATAGTGGTGACGGATGGGCAGAGGCTGCCCAGGGAGGTGGTGGAGTCCCCAGCCCTGCCTATGGCAGGGGGTTGGAACTGGATGATCTTTGAGGCCCCTTCCAACCTAAACCATTCTGTGATTCTATGATCCCCGGAGGTGCTCAAGAAACCTGTGGCCATGGCACTTCAGAGGCCATGGTGGTGTCGAGCTGATGGTTGGACTGGATGATCTCAGAGCACTTTTCCAACCCAAACAGCTGGGCAAATGCTCTGCTAAGTAGGTAACTGGGAGGTTTTCCTTCAGGGCTGCAGCCCAAGCCTGGAAAAGCAGCAGCAGAGTGATGCTGCAGCAGTGCTGAGCGCTGCCGCTCCTGGCTGACAGCGCTCAGGCTGCCCTGCCAGGCTCCTCCATCCCACAGCTCATGGCACCACCACCATCCAGATGGACCTCCCCTCCCTGCTCCTCGCTGGTGGGCCAGGGCACAGGGAGCAGCTTCCTCTTCCCAAGCTTCTTCAGGGCTGCTTTCCAAGGTCAAGAATCGAGCCCAGCCCCAGGAGCACCTCCTGGCGCTCTGCAAGGCTGCCCCGAGAGCTGAGCGAGTTTCCTTCCAGCTTTCCTTACCAAGCCCTGTTTCTGTTTGGTTTTTTTTTTTTAAAGGCTAATGGGAATGTACCACCCAAACCTGCTGCCCAGCAAGAGCTGAGCCCTGCTCCACCTTACCTTCTTGATGTCCTTGTTGTTCATGGGGTCGTCGGTCATCTTGTGGAAGAGCAGCTCGATGATCTCCTTCAGCTCGTAGCTGTAGCCTTTCCTTTTGCAGACGATCACCACTTTATCAAACAAAAATAAATACCTGCCCAAAGCAAGCAAAGCAACAGGGAGCCCAACTCAAACACCTCCTGCAAGCCCTGCCTCAAAGTGGGGGAGGCTCTTGCAGGGCTCTCTGCCCTCCGTGCTCCGGCTTGACGCCGCCGGCGGACCCGAGGTGAATGGATACAGGAAGGATCCGAGGTGAATGGATACAGGAAGGACCCGAGGTGAATGGTCACAGGAAGGAGCACAAGGAGGAGTGACCAAAGGAAGGGGCAGTGAGCCTGGGAAGAGCTCTGCGTGCTGCTGCTCGCCCACCTGTCCTGCTTGGTGTGGTTGACGATGGAGCGCACCTTCAGCTCGCCGTCGATCTTCGGCCTCCCGAACTCCTCCAGCTTCACTTGCTGCAGGGAGCAAAGCAGGGCTGAGATCTGCAGCCAGGGCTGGGATGGTGCTTTTAGAGAGGTGGCCCCCCCCCCAACCTGCCCACATCAATAGGGGCGTCTCCCCCCTCCAGCCCTGGCCCAGGCTGAGGAAGCTCCTGGGGCCAGCATCCTCCTCACCAAGGGATGCCAGGAGGTTGAGAGTGGCTCTGGCATTCAGGAATGGACCCATGGGAGATCCCTGCAGCTCCAGCAACTGACTTCCCAGGGCAAACCTCAGCAGTCAAAGTCTTTCTGCAAGGCTTGGGGAGGCAGATCCCCAATGGGATGCCCAAAATCAGCTCTTTCTCAGGGGTTTCTACACCAGCAGAAGCAGAGCTCTTGTATGTTTTCATTCCCACCCTGAACCAACACTGCAGATTTTGAGTGCATAAAGGGAAGTGTGGCCAGCAGGTCGAGGGAGGTTCTTCTACCACTGCTCTGCCCCACTGAAGCCACATCTGGAGGACTGGGTCCAGTTCTGGGCTCTCCAGCTCAAGAGAGGCAGGGAACTGCTGGAGAGAGGCCAGAGGAGGCTGCAAAGCTGCTGAGGGGCCTGGAGCAGCTCTGTGAGCAGCAAAGGCTGAGAGCCCTGGGGCTGAGAGCCTGCAGGAGAGCAGCCCCAGAGGAGAGCTGAGCAATGCTCAGCAAGAGCTAAAGGGTGGGGGGCAAGAGGCTGGGGCTGAGTGGTGCCCAGGGACAGGACAAGAAGCACAAAGTGGAAGCCAGGAGATTCCATCTGAGCAGGAGGAGAAAGTTGTTTGGTGTGAGGGTGCTGGAGGCCTGGAGCAGGCTGCCCAGAGAGGCTCCAGAGGAGGCTCCACAGTCTTTCAGTCTGTCCTCATAGCAGAGGTGCTCCAGCCCTCTGATCATCCTCGTAGTCCTTCAGCCTCTCCTCCCCAGGCAGTGCTGCAGTGCCCTCAGCATCCTCACAGCCTTCCCCTGGACCCTCTCCAGCAGTTCCCTGTCCCTCTATAAACTGAGGAGCCCCAAACTGAAGGCAGTGCTCAAGATGAGGTCTCAGCAGGGCAGAGTAGAGGCAGAGCAGAACCTCCCTGGATCTGCTGGACACACTCTGCCTAATGCCCCCCAGGACCTTTTTGGCCACCAGGGCACATTGCTGTGCCATGACTTCTTATCCACTCAGGGAACCTTCTTGGGTAGCAACTGATCACAAAAAAAACCACCCCAAAACCCACGAAGATGTGAATAAAAATCAAGTTGGGAGCAAAAGGTTCTCCCCACTCACCAGATTTTCTATGGAGCTCTGAAATTCACTGATTTTCTTCAGAGTCTCTTTGTCCCTCTTCACTTCATTTATGTACATGGCCAAGTCCTGAAAAGCAAAGCTGAGGTTCAGTTTTGTGTCCCAGAGGGAAGCAGCCCCTTGTCAAAGCAGGAAAGGCAGAGCCCTGCTTCCCAAAGGCTCAGGGAGCAGCTTAGGGCACCCTGCACACATCCCTTGGTGCCTGCTCTGCTGAGCCAGGCAGGAGCTGCAGTTGTGAGCATTTCCCAGAAGATGGCAATGAACGAACCCAGAGCAGCCCAGCAGAGTCAGGGCAGCCCGGGAGAGCCAGGGCAGACCAAACCCAGCCAGGGCAGACCACAGAGAGGGAGGAGAACCCACCAGAGCCAGCAGCCCAGTGCAGCAGAGCCAGAGCAGCCCCAGCCCAGCCAGAGCATCCCCAGCACAGCCCAGCCCAGTCAGAGCAGCCAGCTCCAGCCTCTGCACCTCTGTCCCACAGTCTCCTTCCTTCCCAGCTCTTGTCACCACAACTCCAGATACAAAAACTGTGCACCAGCTCCCTGCTTGCCCAGGCTCTGACTCCTTCACTTAAGGCAAGGGAACTCTATCCCTGCCATGAAAGCTACATCCTAGGCTCTCCAAGAGAAAATTCCCTGCTTGCCCAGGCTTTGAACCCCACCTCAAAGCCAGGGAACTCCATCCCTGCCATGAAAACTACATCCTAGGCTCTCCAAGAGAAAATTCCCTGCTTGCCCAGGCTTTGAACCCCACCTCAAAGCCAGGGAACTCCATCCCTGCCATGAAAACTACATCCTAGGCTCTCCAAGAGAAAATTCCCTGCTTGCCCAGGCTTTGAACCCCACCTTAAAGCCAGGGAACTCCATTCCTGCCATGAAAACTCCATCCTAGGCTCTCCAATAAGATTTTCTCTGCCTGTTTGCCCAGGCTTGCTCAGGCTCTGACCCCCCACCTCCCCAAATCTAGGGAACCTGATCCCTGCCACGAAAACTCCATCCTAGGCTCTCCGAGAGGATTTTCTCCGCCTGTTTGCTTCTTATCTGCTCCCTGCCTCCTGGTCCTCAACAATAGCTGCTGTCAGCTTGGATTAAATCTGAGCAGGGGATTTTTGTTGGGTTTGTTGTTTGGTTTTGTTTTTGGTTTTTTTTTTCTTAAAGACATCCCCTCTGGGTCAGCCTTTCCTCAGCTCCCCAACAGAAGAAGGGTTAATCGCAGACCACAATCACAAATCTGCATGACAATATCGATCACAGCAGCAGACAGCCCAGCAGGAGGGTGGCAGGGATGCTTATGGAGAGCGACAAGACCCAAGAGCTTTAGGAGGCTGCATCCTCCCCAGCTTTGGCTCCCTCCTGCTGAACAGGGGAAAGGGGAAACAAGCCCCAAAACTGACCCTGACAGGGGAGGTGTAGGGTGGAGAGGAGGAACAATTTCCTCACTGCAAGAGTGGGCAGGGATTGGAACAGCCTGCCCAGGGAGGTGGTGGAGTCCCCAGGGTCCAGGAGGTGTACAAAAGACCTCTAGACCACAGGGTCACAGAGGATCACAGAGGTTGGAAGGGACCCAATGAGCTCATGAAAGAAAATCTGTGGATTTTTAAATTTTAAAAACCATAGAATTCAAGCAACTTGTGGAAAACCCTGGCAGGGGTTGGAAGGGACCCAAAGAGATCATCCAGTCCAACCCCCCCTGCCACAGCAGGACCATCCAAGCTAGCTCAGGGCACACAGCAACACATCCAGACAGGCCTGGAAAGGCTCCAGACAAGGAGACTCCACAACCTCTCTGGGCAGCCTGTGCCACTGCTCTGGGACCCACACAGGCAAGAAGTTGCCTCTTGTGTTGAGCTGCAACCTCCTGTGCTGCAGCTTCCATCCATTGCTCCTTGGCCTATGGCAGGGAGCAGTGAGCAGAGCCTGTCCCCCCTCTCCTCACCCCCAGCCCTCAGAGATTTACAAACATTGATTCAATCCCCTCTCAGGCTTCTCTTCTGCAGCCTAAGCAGCCCCAGGTCCCTCAGCCTCTCCTCCCCAGGCAGTGCTACAGTCCCCTCAGCATCCTCCCAGCCCTCCCTTGGACTCTCTCCAGCAGGTCCCTGCCCCTCTTCAGCTGGGGAGCCCCAAACTGAAGGCAGTGCTCAAGATGGGCAGAGCAGAGCTGTATCAACTTGCAAGCAGTAGGACGATTTGGAGTGGAAATTTCCTTGGCCTACCCCAGGGAGCAAGTGAGCAGAGCCTGCCCTTCCATTTCCCTGACCCCCATCCCTCAGATGGTTAGAAACACTGATCAGATCCCCTCACATGTGCACATCCTCACCACCCTCCCCTACCTGCATGGCTTCCAGAGCCTCCTTCAGCTGCTGCTTCTCAGGTCGCTCTGAGGAGTGGCTGAGCAGCTCCTGAAGAGGAACACACACCACTTACAACTCAGGATAAGGATAAAAATGGTACCCAAGGGACGTGGGAGAGTGCTGGGAAAGCTGCCCAGTCCTTGCCTGCACTGAGCAAGCTCTGAGCCCCTGGGCAAAGGGATGGCTGCTGCCAGGGGGATGCCAGAGTGGGTGACTGTGGCTGGAGCTGCTCTGTTCCAGGGGGCTGAGGGAAGGAATTCCACAAATAATCAGATTACAGGCAGGCTTATTTCACATTCATTAGCTGCCTCTGGTGGCCAAGGAGTGGGACAATTCCCCTCGGTCACTCTGCTTTAGAAGGCAGCACAAATATTAGGTGGTGTTAAGTGGCTCTTGGAATTATTTCATTTGAAAGAGGAAAGGGGAGGGGGG
>VWZI01007923.1:152331-168788 GCA_013396835.1 Psilopogon haemacephalus
AAAAAAGAAAGAGGGGACCAAAAAAAACCTGCTCTGCACTGGGCACTGATTCTCTCTCCACTGGAAAAGATGAAAGATGCCACAAGCAAGGATGGCAGCTGCAGAGGAGTGCCAGAGGTGGGAGACTTACTTTTAACAGCAGGTGGTACTTCAAGACTCTCTGCATGGGAACCACCAACAGGTCTTGCAGTTTGAATTTCCCCTCCTGGACCTTCAGGGTGCACTCCTAGAGGGAGAGCAAACATCAAGCCAGGCTGCAGGCTCTCAGCTTCTCTGAATCTCTGATCCCATTCTGTGCTTCAGTGCTCCACAACCTCCCTGGAGCTGTTCAGGACCTGTTCCAGTGGGAGGTGTCCCTGCCTGTGTTGGAACTGGCTGAGCTTTGAGGTCCCTTCCAACCTAAAACCATTCTATCATTCCCAGCTCCAGCAAGTCCTTTGCAAAGCCATGAGCAGGATGGGGTTGAAGCAGCTCCCAAGCCCAGGACAAGGTGGGACAAGAGGCTCTGATCCTGCCCCCTCTCAGCCCACTCACCTCCACCTTCTGCCTGACGTCCTCCCGGTTGGCCAGGAGGTGGTTGAGTGTGTTCTGGGCATACTCCATGTGGCTGCAGTACTTGCCATAAATCAGCAGCCTGCAAAGAGGGAAATGACAGAGCTCATCAGAGACCTTTCCTTGCTGGCACCTCTGGAGAACCTGTTGGAAAAGGTCTAGGTGCTGGCACCCAGGGAAAGGACACAGCAAGCAGCTCCTTCCCCACTCCCACCACCAACCCCACCAAGAAGTGCCTTGGTCTGCCTCTGCCTGCCCCCAGTGTCCTTGGGGGGTGGATCTCAGCTTCAGGTGAGCAGAAGGGGCCAGAGGAGCCTCTTTTGGAGGTGCAGAGGCTCACCCCTCCCTTGCCAAGTGTTGCCACAGGCAAGCACCACTCCCCAGCAGCTCTGCCTTGGGAAGCATCAGCACAAGGCAGCTCCACAGGGAAAGCTCTTTCCCAGAGAAGGCTGCAAGGTGGCTCTGCAAGAAGCTGCAACTGCCACAGCAGCCTCACAAGGGGCTCCAAAAGGCTCAAGTGCTGCAAGAGGTACCTGCATCTGAGGTGCTACAGCCCAAGGGCACCTTGCAAGAAGCCCAATGACACCTCTCACACAGCCCAAGGGCATCTCTCACACAGCCCAAGGACACCTCTCACACAGCCCAGGGGCATCTCTCACACAGCCCAGGGGCATCTCTCACACAGCCCAGGGGCACCTCTCACACAGCCCAAGGGCACCTCTCACACAGCCCAAGGGCACCTCTCACACAGCCCAAGGGCACCTCTCACACAGCCCAAGGGCACCTCTCACACAGCCCAAGGGCACCTCTCACACAGCCCAAGGGCACCTCTCACACAGCCCAAGGGCACCTCTCACACAGCCCAAGGGCACCTCTCACACAGCCCAAGGGCACCTCTCACACAGCCCAAGGGCACCTCTCACACAGCCCAAGGGCACCTCTCACACAGCCCAAGGGCACCTCTCACACAGCCCAAGGGCACCTCTCACACAGCCCAGGGGCATCTCTCACACAGCCCAGGGGCATCTCTCACACAGCCCAGGGGCACCTCTCACACAGCCCAAGGGCACCTCTCACACAGCCCAAGGGCACCTCTCACACAGCCCAAGGGCACCTCTCACACAGCCCAAGGGCACCTCTCACACAGCCCAAGGGCACCTCTCACACAGCCCAAGGGCACCTCTCACACAGCCCAGGGGCATCTCTCACACAGCCCAGGGGCACCTCTCACACAGCCCAGGGGCACCTCTCACACAGCCCAAGGGCACCTCTCACACAGCCCAAGGGCACCTCTCACACAGCCCAAGGGCACCTCTCACACAGCCCAAGGGCACCTCTCACACAGCCCAAGGGCACCTCTCACACAGCCCAAGGGCACCTCTCACACAGCCCAAGGGCACCTCTCACACAGCCCAGGGGCATCTCTCACACAGCCCAGGGGCACCTCTCACACAGCCCAGGGGCACCTCTCACACAGCCCAAGGGCACCTCTCACACAGCCCAAGGGCACCTCTCACACAGCCCAAGGGCACCTCTCACACAGCCCAAGGGCATCTCTCACACAGCCCAGGGGCACCTCTCACACAGCCCAGGGGCATCTCTCACACAGCCCAGGGGCATCTCTCACACAGCCCAGGGGCACCTCTCACACAGCCCAAGGGCACCTCTCACACAGCCCAAGGGCACCTCTCACACAGCCCAAGGGCACCTCTCACACAGCCCAGGGGCACCTCTCACACAGCCCAGGGGCACCTCTCACACAGCCCAGGGGCACCTCTCACACAGCCCAAGGGCACCTCTCACACAGCCCAAGGGCACCTCTCACACAGCCCAAGGGCACCTTGCATGGAGTCCACTGCTCCCTGCAGGATAGCCTAGAGGCACCTAGGGTGGAATCTGGGACCAGGAGGTTGTCCCAGCAGCCTTTGGAAGCAGAGCGAAGCTACCCAGGACCCACCTGGGGCTGCGCATCCAAACGCCTGCCACAGCCAGAGCAGTTCTGCTGTGGCTTTCCCCCTGGTTTTCCTCCAGCCCCCTCATTAATCCTGCAAGACAGGCCTGGGTCTCCCCCTCCCCTTCCCCAGCACTATCTGGCCTGAGGCTGATAAGAGGCAGATCCCAGCAGGAGCTGCAGCTCATCCATTATTCCGGATGCAGACAACCTGGAAGCACCTGCCCTGGTGTCACTCCCTAAATGTGAGACTCTCTCAGATGCCACTGAGAGCCTGAGTGGGGAAGATTTATGGGAGCTGCAGTCCCCAGCCCAAGCAGCAGCCAGCACAGACTCCTGCTTCTGCCTTTATTCCCCCGTTGACAGCTCCTGGAGGTGCACAATAGTATCTACCTTGCCAGCACTCAGATCAATGGCAAAGAAGGCTTCAGGGGAATGAATTCCAACCTTGGCTTGCAGAGGAAGAGATTTAGAAATGGTTCCTCCTTCCAAAACAAGAGAAAATCCCTCCCAACCCAACCTGCCAAGTGCAGCCCAATCCAGGGTAGGGTGTCCCTGCCCATGGCAGAGGGGCTGGAACTAGATGAGCCTTGTGGTCCCTTCCAACCCTGCCTGATTCTAGGATTCTATGTCTCTGTAGGGGAACAGGAGACCTTGGCCACGGAGGCAGGGGATGGAGGAAGGTCTCCCACACAGGGATCAGGTGGGGATTCTGGAGGTCCATGTTTCCTTCTTTTGGACCTTCTCCAGCAGATCCCTGTCCCTCTTCAACTGGGGAACTCCAAACTGAAGGCAGTGCTCAAGGTGAGGTCTCAGCAGGGCAGAGCAGAGAGGGAGGAGAACCTCCCTAGGTCTGCTGGACACACTCTTCCTAATGCCCCCCAGGATCCCCTTGGCCCTCTTGGCCCCCAGGACACATTGCTGCCCCATGGATGCTCTCCAGCAACACTCCCAGGTCCCTCTGCAGAGCCCTCCTGACCCTCACTGCCCAACCTGAACCTCCCTTGGCACAACCTGAGGCTCTTTTTCTCACAGCTTGAGGCTGTTTTATCCACATGCAGACTGGGGACAGTTCCATGGGAGTCTGGGAATATTATCCCATCACCCTGGGTTTGCTCATGGCTTCTTTGTAGGATTTTTTTCCAGCAGATAGAGGCAAATCATAGTAGAATCAGTCAGGATTGGAAAGGATCAACAACCCCAAGGGAGTCAGAGCCCAGCAGAGCTCAGGTGCATCCATGCCCTTGCAGGCAGAAATCCCCCAGCAGTCACCCCCACTTAGCCAGGCTGGTCTTGGAGATGCCCCTGGGCAGCCTGGCCTGCTTGTGGCTGGATTTGGCTGGTCAAGGCTTGGCCCTGAGCCACCTTTCAGCTGCCTGAGAACCTCTTAGCTGTGGAAGATCCCAAAACTGATCTGCTGGAGAAGTCATTTCTGTCCCAGGCTGGGAGGTGAGCCCTGCAAGGGGGAGTCCACATCTGCTCCAGCTGCAGCTGCCTCCAAGTCCAGGAGGAGTCCTCTTACCTCTCTTTGAATTCCAGAAACACCTTTGCCAGGCTGCTTCCTCCAGACATCATGGAGACATCAATGGCTCTCAGGAAGCTGAAGTGCACTTTAATTAGGTCCTGAAAGCAAGACACAAGCAACACTTCACAAGCAGCCCAAGCAGGGGTGGGGGCAAACCAAGCCACAGTCACCACCTCAGCAAGCACTCAGTTGCTTCTGCCTTTTTCTACCTCTTGGTTTTGGGGTTTCTTGGGGGGGTTTTTTTTAAGCTAAAATCAGTCATTCCAGTGAGATGCAGCCCGAAATGGCCAGCAAGGGCATGGCTGGAATTCCATCAGGAGCACCACAGGGATAAATGCCTTGGGAGGTGTGGAGGGAGAGAAGGAGATGGACCAAGCTCTGACCCAGCACAGAGATAAAGTCACAGAGTTGTTTGGGTTGGCAAAGCCCTTTGAGGTCAGCCAAGCCCAACCAGCAGCCCAGCACCACCATGGCCACCAAACCATGGCCACAGGTTTCTTGAACACCTCCAAGGAATGGGGACTCCACCACCTCCCTGGGCAGCCTGTGCCAATCCCTGACCACTCCTGCAGCTATAGAAATCTTTCTTTATCTCCAACCTAACCCTCCCTGGGGACAACTTGAAGCCAACTCCTCTCCTTCCATCAGCCTGAGACTAAAGAGCCAAACCCCCAATCTCTTTCCAACCTCCTCTCAGGGAGCTGCAGAGAGCAATGAGCTCTGCCCTCAGCCTCCTCTTCTCCAGACTAAACCATCCCATGTTCCTTCAGCTGCTCCTCCCCAAGCCCTGATGTCCAGACCCTTCCCCACTTTTGCTGCCCTTCTCTCGACCCCAGCCCCTAAAGGTCTTTCTTGGAGTGAAGAGTCAAAAAGTGACCATGATGAACCCCCAAACCATCTCTGGGTGCAACTAAAATCCTCAACTCCAGCCCTGGAACTGCCTCCACCTGGGACCTGCTTTTCCTACCTAGAGTTCCTCTGCTCCCCAAGCTCTAAAACGGAGTCTCAAAGAGCATCTCCTTGAAGCTCCTCAGCACACAGAGGGCTGAAGCCCTGCAGGTGGATGCAGCAATCCCAAGGGAAAAATGTGACCTTGCTGTTAAGGAGGAGGGCAGCTGAGCAAAGGTTGAGGCCCCAGGGTCTGGGCTGTTACCTCCAAATTGATGAAAATAGCTTCCATGTCCTGGGGGGTCAGCACCAGGCGCAGGGGGTTCATGTAGTTCTGCAGGAGGGGAAGGGGAAAGGGAGGGCAATGAGAGAGGGAGAGAGGAGAAGGTTCAAATCACAGCATGGAATCAGAGAGTCACAGAATGGTTTGGGTTGGAAGGGACCTCAAAGCTCAGCCGGTTCCAACACCCCCAGCATAGGCAGGGACACCTCCCACTACAACAGGTCACTCATGCAACCTGGTCCTGAGCACCTCCAGGGAAGAGGCATCCACAACCTTTGAACACCTCCAGGGAAGAGGCATCCACAACCTTCCTGAGCATCCTGTTCCAGAGTCTCCCCATCCTCACTGCCCAACCTGAATCTCCCCTGGCACAACTCGAGGCTGTTTTTTCCATCACAGCTTGAGGCTGTTTTACCCACATGAAGACTGGAGACAGTTCCATGGGAGTTTGGGAATGTTATCCCATCACCCTGGATCTGCTCACAGCTACTTTGTGGGATTTTTTAATTTATTTTATTTTTTTCCCAGCAGATAGAGGCAAATCATAGAAATCAGTCAGGATTGGAAGGGATCAACAACCCCAAGGGAGTCTGAGCCCAACAGAGCTCAGGTGCATCCATGCCTTTGCAGGCAGAAATCCCCCAGCAGTCATCCCCACCTAGCCAGGCTGGTCCTGGAGATGCCCCTGGGCAGCCTGGCCTGCTTGTGGCTGGATTTGGCTGGTCAAGGCTTGGCCCTGAGCCACCTTTCAGCTGAATCACAGCAACCCTTGTGGAAGGGATCCCAAGGATCAGCCAGTTCCAACTCCCTGCCATGCCCAGGGACACCCTACCCTAGAGCAGGCTGCCCACAGCCTCCTCCAGCCTGGCTGCAAACACCTCCAGGGATGAGGCTTCCACCACCTCCCTGGGCAATGCCTTCCAGGCTCTCACCACTCTCATGGTGAAGATCAAATGATGGCAGAAGGGGAGGAAACAAAAGCCTTGGGGTGATCAGGAAGGGCAGCTGGAATTTCAGCTGCATCTTCCCTGTTTCACTTCGCTCCTCCTGCTTTTCCTCGGGGCAGAAACCACCTCCAGGCTGCCCAGCCCTGGCCACTGCTCTGCTGTCTCGCTCAGGTGCTCCTTTTGTTCCTTCTTGAAAAGCAAAAGGCACCACCACAACTTGTCAAAACCAGTTCAAACTCCCTCCCTGGAATTTGAGCAGCAAAAGGCTCCTTTTAATCCAGTTAGTCTCAATGACAAATCAGCAGAGCTGGGGTGGGGGGGGGAGGAAAAAAGAAAAAACCAAACAAACCAACCCAAAGCCCAAAAGAAAGGAATTATTCTGTAGCCAATCCCAAGGGATATCTGCAAGCACACCCAGGCTAAAGGAAGGATTCCAAAGCAATCAAAGTGATAAGAGATCTGTAGGCAAAGCATTTCAAGCAGGGAGACTGGCCCAGAGTGGGAGCTTCTCACCCCAAGGCTTGGGGAAGGGGAGCACAGCAAGATGGGTTTGATCCAAGCTTACTTCCAACAAGCTCAGGGGGGGGGAAATAAATAAATAAACTGTTTGGTTCCTCCAGGGGCAGCTGCACCTTTGTGCCTGGCACTGGGGCTTTGCTGGAGCCCCCTTCCCTTCCATTTCAGAGAGTCAGAGTCAGTGAATCAATCAGAGGATGACAGAATCAGTCAAAGAATCAGAGAATCAACCAGAGAGTCAAAGAGTCAATCAGAGAATCAAAGAATTGATCAAAGAATCAACCAGAGAATCAAAGAATCAATCAGAGAATCAGAGTCAATCAGAGAATGACAGAATCAAAGAATCAGAGAATCAATCAGACAATCAATCAGGCAGTCAAAGAATTGATCAGAGAATAAAGCAGACAATCAAAGAATTGATCAGAGAATCAGAGAGTCAATCAGAGAGTCTATCAGAGAATGACAGAATCAATCAAAGAATCAGAGAATCAACCAGAGAATCAATCAGACAATCAAAGAATCGATCAGAGTCAATCCAAGAGTCAGAGAATCAATCAGAGAATGACAAAATCAATCAAAGAATCAGAGAATCAATCAGAGAATCAAAGAATTAATCAGGGAATCAGAGAGTCAATAAGAAAATCAATCACAGTCAAGCAGGGAATCAATCAAAGAATCAGAGACTCAATCAGGGAACCAGGGAATCAATCAGGGAATCACAGAATCAAACAGGGTGGAGAAGACCTCTGAGATCAAGTCCAACCTATCACCTAACACCTTCTAATTAACTAAGCCATGGCACTAAGTGCCTCATGCAGCCTCCTCTCCAACACCTCCAGGGATGGGGACTCCACCACCTCCCTGGGCAGCCCATTCCAATGCCAATCTCTCTCTCTGCCAACAACTTCCTCCTAACATCCAGCCTGGACCTGCCCTGGCACAGCTTGAGGCTGTGTCCTCTTGTTCTGTCCCTGGGTGCCTGGCAGCAGAGCCCAACCCCAGCTGGCTACAACCTCCCTGCAGGTAGCTGCAGAGAGCAGTGAGGTCTGCCAAAGGTTTCTCATCTGAGTGCACTGCTCCTGCCTCAGCTCTGGCAGACAGAGCCAAGCTGGAGCCAGGAGGTGGAAGGTGCTGGGGCACAAATGCCTGCTGGGTGCTTACCTTCTCTATGTCTTCAAGTGTTTTGTAGTACTTAGCCTCTGTCTCTTGGATCTCCAGCAAGCAGCAGTTCCTTTTGTCATCTTCTGTCATTCCCATTTTCTAGAAAGGCAGGGAGAGGGTGGGGGGGGGGGGCGGTGGAAAAATTACCCTGGTCAGAAACTCTTTAGTGATGCAGCAACCTGCAGAGCTCCAGTTCTGCTTTTGCCAGACAGCAAACTGGGAGCAAGCAGCAGTTTGGAAAGGCAGGAGAGTGCTGCTGTGGGGTTGGTGTAGGACCATGGAATGGGTTGGAAGGGACCTTAAAGCTTGGACATCCTCCACCAGCACAGGCTGCTCCAAGCCTCATCCAGCCTGGCCTCGAACACCTCCAGGCAGGGGGCAGGGAGCAGCCACAGCCTCCCTGGGCAACCTATGCCAGCCTCTCCCCACCCTCACTGGGAAGAATTTCTTCCTAGGAATTCATAGTTCCTTCCTGGAAATTCTTCATTGCTTCCTAGGAATTCTTAGCTTCCTCCTGGGAATTCATAGTTCCTTCCTGGAAATTCTTCACTGCCTCCTATTAGTTCCTAGCTGCTTCCTAGGAATTCATCATTCCTTCCTGGAAATTCTTCATTGCTTCCTAGAATTCCTAGCTTCCTCCTGGGAATTCTTAGTTCCTTCCTGGAAATTGTTCACTGCCTCCTCTTAGTTCCTAGCTGCTTCCTAGGAAATTCTTAGTTCCTCCCTGGAAATTCTTAGCTTCTTCCTAGGAAATTCTAAGTTCCTTCCTGGAAATTCATCATTTCTTCCTAGAAACTCTTAGCTGCTTCCTAGAAACTCTTAGTTCCTTCCTGGAAATTCATCATTTCTTCCTAGAAATTCTTAGCTGCTTCCTAGGAACTCTTAGTTCCTTCCTGGAAATTCATCATTTCTTCCTAGAAATTCTTAGCTGTTTCCTAGAACCTCTTAGTTCCTTCCTGGAAATTCTTCACTGCCTCCTATTAATTCCTAGCTGCTTCCTAGGAAATTCTTAGTTCCTTCCTGGAAATTTTTAGTTTCTTCCTGAATAAATTCTTAGCTTCTTCCTAGGAACTCTTAGTTCCTTCCTGGAAATTCATCATTTCTTCCTAGAAATTCTTAGCTGCTTCCTAGAACCTCTTAGTTCCTTCCTGGAAATTCTTCACTGCCTCCTATTAATTCCTAGCTGCTTCCTAGGAAATTCTTAGTTCCTTCCTGGAAATTTTAGGCCTCTTCCTGAATAAATTCTTAGCTTCTTCCTAGGAAATTCTTAGTTCCTTCCTGGAAATTCATCTCTGCACCTGGTAGAGGACTCCTAGGTGGAGGCTTAGTTACCATGCACTAGGGAGGAGCTGCACTTGGTCAGGGCAGGCTCTGCACCTGGGAAGGGACTCCCAGGTGGAGGTTCAGTCATCATGCACAGCCATGGACACCTTCTGCAAGCCCCTCAGAGCTCTCTCAGCTCAGCTGTCCTATCAGCTGGGTGGGAAATCAGGGATGTAAGATGGATGCCTCTTACCTGCATGTATCTGATCTGCAGCGTGCAGGAATACAACAAACCAATTAGCATCAAACACTTTGCTACTGGGCACAGAAACCCCAAGACTTAAGACCCCTTTCAGACTCACAGAATGGGCTGGATTGGAAGGGACCTTCAAGATCATAGAATCATTGGAAGAGACCTCAAAGATCATCCTGTTCCAACCCCCCACCATAGGCAGGGACACCTCCTACTAGATGAAGTCACTCAGGACCTCGTCCAGCCTGGCCCTTGAACACCTCCAGGGAGGTGGTGGAGCAGAGAATCTTTGGTCACATTCTGTGCTCCACAAACTCCCTGGGCAACCTGTGTCAGTGTCTCCCCGCCCTCACTCTAAAAAATTTCTTCCTCATCTCCACTCTCAATCTCCTCTCTCCCAGTTCAAAGCCATTGTCCCATGTCCTGGCACTCTAAGGTCTCTCCAAAGCCTTCTCCAGGCTGAAGAGGATCAATCCATTCCCTCTCATCCTATCACTCCCAGCCCTTCTCAGAAGTCTCTCCCCAGCTCTCCTGTAGCCCCTTCAGGTACTGGAAGGCTGCCCAAAGCCTTCTCTTCTCCAGGCTGAAGAGGATCAATCCATTCCCTCTCATTCTATCACTCCCAGCCCTTCTCAGAAGTCCCTCCCCAGCTCTCCTGTAGCCCCCTTCTGCTGCTCTCAGGTCTCCCCAAAGCCTTCTCTTCTCCAGGCTTGACCAGCCCCAACTCTTTCAGCCTGACCCCATAACAGAGCTGCTGTGAACATCTTTGTGGCCTCCTCTGGACCTGCTTCAACAGTTCCATGTCCCTCTGGTACTGTGGGCACCAGAACTGCAGGTGAGGTCTGAGCTGAGCAGAGCAGAGGGGCAGAATCCCCTCCCTGTCCTGCTGCTCTCGCTGCCTTTTGATGCAGCCCAGGACATTTTTGGCTTCTGGGGCTGCCAGCACACATTTAGTGCTTGTATGAGAACCAGACTCTTTGGCCCGGGGAGGTGGAGGAAAAAGGAGTCAGAGCCATCAGCTCCATCTCTTCCCAGCACATCCAACAACACAGGAAACACTGTGGAGGGGCAGGGGAAAAAATGCCAACTCCACTGGCCCTGATATCCTCCCCTCCCCAGCTGCTGGACACCCACATGGTAGGAGTTTCCCCCACCCCCAGCCCAAATTTTTGCCACTGATGCCAGGAATTCCTACCAAAACCCTTCCCAAGGGGCAGTTTTGGGGCCAAATTGCTTTTGCAATTGGTGGCACACAGCAAAAAAAAAAAAACAAAGAAAACCCACACTGGTGGCCAGCAAACTGTGTTGACTTTGGCACTGCAGGCAGCTCCAAGCCCTTTGGCAGGATCAGTGGGAATGTTTTGTGCCTGACTCCTTGATCCAGGCAGGAGTTTGGGGCACTGGGAGCAACTGAGGCTTGCAGACAGGAGAGGCAGGGAGGAAATGTCAATGTCTCAGCATCGTCCTGGTCTCGGTGCCACTTGCAGCCAGGCTTAGGGTGGGTGAAAAAACCAGCACGGGGGCACTGCAGCTGCACAGCTTGGCTGGTTCACCATGGGCTGAAGCTTTGCCTTGCCTTGCCCAGCTTCCCAGCACCTCATCCAGCACAGCCATGCACCCTGCCCCAGGGATTTACCTTGCCCAGCTCCCCTGCACCTCATCCAGCACAGCCATGCACCCTGCCCCAGGGATTTACCTTGCCCAGCTCCCCTGCACCTCATCCAGCACAGCCATGCACCCTGCCCCAGGGATTTACCTTGCCCAGCTCCCCTGCACCTCATCCAGCACAGCCATGCACCCTGCCCCAGGGATTTGCCTTGCCCAGCTCCCCTGCACCTCATCCAGCACAGCCATGCACCCTGCCCCAGGGATTTGCCTTGCCCAGCTCCCCAGCACCCCATCCAGCACAGCCATGCACCCTGCCCCAGGGACACTGATCCTGCCTTGCTGTGAGGAGATGTGCAGCAGGGCCAAGGCTGTTTGCAGCCAGGAGGTTGTCATCAGAGCCTGCACAGAGCCTGAGGGTGGCAAATCTCAGGCTAGGAGAGCATGTGGAAGAAGGTCATGCTCTTGGTGGCAAGGTCCCTGCCACCTCTGCACCAGCAGAAGCCAGGGCAGCTCATCTCCTCAGCACTGCAGGCACAGTGGCTCTGAGCACCTCTGAGAAGATCCAAAGGCCACCAGCACCTTCCTGCCTCATGGTTTGGGCCACCAGAGCCCTTGGAGTTAATCCTCCTCGTGGGGGATTTTTTCCCTATCACCAAAAGGCTTTTTAGGGATGATGAATGGGCTCAGCTGCTTGGCCCTGAAGCCACAGGAGCCTCCACTACCACCCCACAAAAAGCTTCACTGTCAAACATGGACCTGCTCTGAGAGGCAGGCAGGAGCAGCAGCAGGCACAGCCGAGTGCTGGACCCTGCACACAGAGATCTGTCAGTGCCTGCTGCTCTCTCAACACCCCCATGGCAGACACAGCACATCTGGGCTGATGGAGCAGGCAGAGCTCTCCCCCCCCTGCTCTCCCTTTCCCCAGAAAGGGCTGGAGTGACACAGCCTGCCTTGGCTCAGCAGCAAAGCACTATTTTTAGCTTTTAGGGCTTATTAGCTCTGCCTTTCCCTTCCTCCTCCTGATGACAGGATGGGGAACTCCTCACAGAGCTCTTTCCAGGCCAGCACCACCTCAGCCTGGTTTATTTTTACCTCCTCAGGAGGCAGCTGGGTTTTGAAGAGCGAGGCGAAGCAAATTTGCTTCCCCAGAGCATCACCTGCCAGGTAGATACTTAATCAGATCCTCTCCCTCCTCCCTTAGTTAATCAGATCCTTTCCCCCTCCCCTCCCACAGAGGTACAGCCTCAGAGCTGCCCAGAAGTGGTTACCATGGGCTGCTGAACCTCCACTCTGATGATATCTTCGTAGATATCATCACCTTCATCTTCGCAGGGGACGCAGTCGTAAATGTCCTCCCCCAGGTCGTGCTCACTGCAAGGAGAAGGAGAGAGAGGCACTGAGTGAGTGCTGACAACCTCCACTGGCACTGCCCTCACACCACAGTGAGGAAATCCTCCTGCCCCACACCACTGGCAGGGGCTCTCCACCTTCCCCAGCCCTGCATTAGCACTCTCTGCTTCTCCCACTTGCTGCTCAACTCCTCCTGCTTTGCTAGAGGCTGCCAAAGTCCAGACACTGCCTGCCACGAGCAGGGATCCCAGCCAAGATCTGCTCCAAGCCCCGTGCCAAGTGTGCCTGTGATGCCCACTCTGCCATGCTCTGCCCCTGCAGAGATGCTGCTCGGTGCTAATGGGCTCAGCCCAGATGGATCTGACAGCCAAGAGCTGCAGCAGCACCACCTGAGCCACCACATGCAACCAACTCCAGCTCCACCTGCCCCCCCTCAAGGTGCCCACAGCCTGCTGGGCATCTCCTGCCTCTCCTCTTTCAGGCACAAACCAGCCATGGGGCAGAGCTCAGCCTGGCCCAGGCAGCCACCTCCAGCCACAGCTGCCACATCCAGGTTTAGGAGTTCTGCATTCCTTTGGTTTTGGTGATCCCATACAGCACAATCCCTGCCCCTTGATGGGCAAGCTGGATCATTTGCCAGCTGATACTGCCCAGAGGAGGGGGAGACTCTTCTGATAGCCTCCAGCACAAAGCCACAAAGATGCTGATGGGCATGGAACAGCTCTGTTAAGAGGAAGAGCCTGAGGGAGCTGGGGCTTGGAGCCTGGGGAAGAGGAGCCTGAGAGGTGACCTCAGCAATGGTTATCAATATCTGCAGGGTGAGTGGCAGGAGGCTGGGGCCAGGCTCTGCTGGGTGATGCCCAGGGACAGCACAAGGGGCACTGGGTGGAAGCTGAGGCATAGGAAGATTCATTTAAACATGAGGAGGATGTTTTTTTCCCTGTGAGAGTGACAGAGCCCTGGAACAGGCTGCCCAGGGAGGGTTGTGGAGTCTCCTCTGGAGATGTTCAAGACCTGCCTGGATGCGTTCCTGTGTGATCTGCTCTGGGTGATGCTGCTGTGGCAGAGGGGCTGGACTGGATGAGCTTTGATGATGCTGCTGTGGCAGAGGGGCTGGACTGGATGAGCCTTCCAGCCCCTGACCTTCTGGGACTGTGTGAGGTGTCAAACCTGTGCTCAGAGTGGGCCCCTTGGCCCCCATCAAGACCTGCCTGGATGCGTTCCTGTGTGATCTGCTCCGGGTGATGCTGCTGTGGCAGAGGGGCTGGACTGGATGAGCTTTGATGATGCTGCTGTGGCAGAGGGGCTGGACTGGATGAGCTTTGGTGATGCTGCTGTGGCAGAGGGGCTGGACTGGATGAGCCTTCCACCTGACCCTCTGGGACTGTGTGAGGTGTCAAACCTGTGCTCAGAGTGTGCCCCTTGGCTCGGCAGGGAGAGCAGCAGGCAGTGCCCCTGGGCTTGCTTCCTTTTCCACCTCACAGTTCTTCCTGCTCTCAAAACCAGCTTCATGCAATAAAATTTTGGGGGGGGAGATTTTAAACAAATACCTTGGCAGGACCTATCCATCCCCAATTCTTCCAGGGTGATGCATTACAGCTGCTCTAATAATACCCACTAATAGCTGGTGATCCATCTTCCCCTTCCCCAGCGCCGCCGCCGTTATTATCTGCACCAATATTTATATTCTGGGCTCCACTCCTTATCCAGAGCTACCAACTCCTGCTTCCTGATTAATCTTCCCCTTCCCACACCTCTCAAGACTGCTGCCTGCCTCTCTATACATCATTCACCCAGCTCCAGGGTCGTTAGGAAACGTATGGCTGGGTTAATGCCAGGAGGATGAGCCTGGTTGGGTAAGGAGAGGTGAGAGGCTTGGCTGAGGCAGCTGCAGGCTGTGAGGCCATCCAGAGAGAGCTGCACAGACAGAGCTGGGCACAGAGGAACCAAAGGAAGCTCAGCAAGGACAAGTGCAGAGTCCTGCACCTGGGAAGGAAGAACAAACTGCAGCAGGAGAGGCTGGGAGGGGACTGCTGGAGAGCAGCCCCAAGGAGAGGGAGCTGAGAGTGCTGGGGGAGAACATCCATGGGGCAGCAATGTGCCCTATGGGCCAAGGGGGTCCTGGGGGGTATTAAGCAGAGTGTGTCCAGCAGATCCAGAGAGGTTCTCCTCTTCCTCTACTCTGCCCTGCTAAGACCTCATCTTGAGCATTGCCTTCAGTTGGGGCTCCCCAGTTGAAGAGGGACAGGGATCTGCTGGAGAGGGTCCAAGGGAGGGCTGTGAGGATGCTGAGGAGACTGCAGCACTGCCTGGGGAGGAGAGGCTGAGGGACCTGGGGCTGCTTAGGCTGCAGAAGAGAAGACTGAGAGGGGATTGAGTCAATGTTTGTAAGTGTCTGAGGGTTGGGGGTGAGAAGGTGGGGGACAGGCTCTGCTCACTGCTCCCTGGGATAGGCCAAGGAGCAGTGGATGGAAGCTGCAGCACAGGAGGTTGCAGCTCAACACAAGAGGCAATTTCAGCTGCTGGGCGGATTTCAAGCCAGTGGCATCCTCCAAAGACATTAAATCCTAACTGCCAGCAGGGGAGGGGAAGCAGGGCAAGGGACTCAGCACAGTCCCCTGCTGGGGAAGGCAACAAACTGAGCAGCCCCAGCCTGGCGCTGGACAACCTGAGCGAGGCTGGGAGGAGTCCTCCACCTCCTCCTTCACCAAGAGGAACAATTTACTCCTCCAGCAGGAGCAGCAGAGCCTGCAAGCTCCCCGTGGGTATCAGAGCCTCCAATCTGCTGCTGGGATTAGGAGATTTACTGACAGCTCTGGCTTGAGGAGAGGGATTTTCTCCACCCGCCAGACTTAACCCCAGCATTTGCAATTAACTCCTATTAGGATGGGATGTAACCAGCTTTGGGCTGGCTGCACCTTGCCAAGCCAGCATAGGGAAGAAAGCTTTGCAGACCTAAGGGCAACTGCAGGCAAAAGCTGGGGGTTTAGAATGATGATGGAATCATAGAACCATAGAATCAGTCAGGGTTGGAAGGGATCACAAGGACCATCCACTTCCAACCCCCCTGCCATGGGCAGGGACACCCTACCCTAGATCAGGCTGGCCAGGAGACTGAGAGGGGATTTAAACAGAGTTGGTGGAGAGAAGACTGAGAGGGGATTGAATCAATGTTTGTAAATCTCTGAGGGTCAGGAGAGGGGGGACAGGCTCTGCTCACTGCTCCCTGCCATAGGCCAAGGAGCAATGGATGGAAGCTGCAGCACAGGAGGTTGCAGCTCAATACAAGAGGCAACTTCTTGCCTGTGTGGGTCCCAGAGCAGTGGCACAGGCTGCCCAGAGAGGTTGTGGAGTCTCCTTGTCTGGAGCCTTTGCAGACTCTGTCTGGATGTGTTGCTGTGTGCCCTGAGCTAGCTTGGATGGTCCTGCTGTGGCAGGGGGGTTGGACTGGATGAGCTCTTTGGGTCCCCTCTAACCCCTGACATCCTCTGAGCCTGTGAAACAGCACCAGCAGGATGAGTAAAAATCTTCAGTGGTGACAAAGAAGGAAAGTGGCTTTCAGCAGTGCTGTGGCTCCAGTGCCCTGCACCCTGCAGCCATTTATTTACCTGCCAGGCCCTGGCTTCTCCAGCACTGCAGAAATAATGAGAAAAGTGGCAGCTAAGTCATCATCTCCCCTTGGACTCCTCCATCCATCACCTGAGGAATTCTGCTGAGCGCATCTTTGATACAAGAATCAGACAGAATCACATCTGGATGGAAGAGACCTTAGGGTCACTGAGTCCAACCACAGCCTAGCATCTCCCTGTGTACCACTCTGGGACCATTTGCTCTAAAGCTCATCCAGTCCAACCCCCTCTGCACTCAGCAGGGACATCCTCCACTAGATCAGGTTGCCCAGAGCCCTCTCCAGCCTCACCTTGAATATCAGCCTGGAGAAGAGGAGGCTCAGGGCAGAGCTCATTGCTCTCTGCAGCTGTCTGGAGGGAGGTTGTAGCCAGCTGGGGTTGGGCTCTGCTGCCAGGCAGTTGTGAGCTGAGGCAGCAGACACAGCCAGCAAGAGAGGCAGAGAAGTGGTTGGTAGGGAGGATGCTCAGCAGCAGGTAGATAGGATAGGATAGGGTAGGGTAGGGTAGGGTAGGGTAGGGTAGGGTAGGGTA
>VWZI01007924.1:0-26634 GCA_013396835.1 Psilopogon haemacephalus
CTAATTTCTCACTCATATTCTCCAATTAGCTCAAACCAACACACATGGCATGCAGTTACAGCCCATGGCTGAAACAGCAAGGCTAGAGGAGTTCACTCCATGAGACTCCAGTCTCTAGTGCAGCCTGTTTTGCAAGACAGGCAATTCTATCTCAGTTCAACTAAGAATGGGTGATTGTTTGGATGTGGATGTAGGCATAGAATCCAAGTCTTGCTATTAAAAGATCTGAAGAGAAAGACAGTCTCTCCCGCTGAAGTTATTTGACCAGCACTACTTTGGCAAGAAAAGGAAAATTATGGCTATTCTAAGACTTGCAGGTTCCAAAATATCCCAACATTCCCTTCCAGTAAGCTGTGCTGGATCAAATAACTGCTGCTTTCTGCCACGTGCAGACACACCCCAGCACTCTGAATGACTTTGCTTCGGTCTCACAGATCAGCACAATACATCCTTTCATGCAAAAGCAAACTCCTGACAAAGTCCTCCAGCATGTCATCTGTAGTGGCCACTGTTAGTGTCCACTTGTCAAGGTGTCCCTTGCTTATGATGATTCAGATCCTAGCAAGGGCTGTTGTGCTGAGCCCCATCCTGTCAGAGTCTTCCAGCACATCATCTGCAGTGGCCACTGTTAGTGTCCTCTTGTCATGGTGTCCCTTGCTTATGATGATTCAGATCCTAGCAAGGGCTGTTGTGCTGAGCCCCATCCAGTTCTGCTGAGCCCCATCCTGTCAGAGTCTTCCAGCACATCATCTGCAGTGGCCACTGTTAGTGTCCTCTTGTCATGGTGTCCCTTGCTTATGATGATTCAGATCCTAGCAAGGGATGTTGTGCTGAGCCCCATCCTGTCAGAGTCTTCCAGCACATCATCTGCAGTGGCCACTGTTAGTGTCCTCTTGTCACGGTGTCCCTTGCTTATGATGATTCAGATCCTAGCAAGGGCTGTTGTGCTGAGCCCCATCCAGTTGTGCTGAGCCCCATCTAGCTATAAAGTGCTGCTAGGCAGACTCACAGGGATAAATCTGTTATCATCCAGCTTAATTGCAAAGTGTGGTGGTAGAAGTGGGGAACAAACACACCAAATTTATCTGGCTTGAATAAGCACTGAGCAGAGTGGTGGTGAAGGGAGCCTACAAAAAAAGCTGGAGAGGGACTTTTTAGGCTGTCAGGGAGTGACAGGACTAGGGGGGAATGGAGCAAAGCTGGAGGTGGGGAGATTCAGATTGGATGTAAGAAGGAAGTTGTTGAGCATGAGAGTGGTGAGAGCCTGGAATGGATTGCCCAGGGAGGTGTTTGGGGCCAGATCCCTGGAGGTGTTTGCAGCCAGGCTGGCAGAGGCTGTGGGCAGCCTAATGTAGGGTAGGGTGTCCCTGGGCATGTCAGGGGGGTTGGAACTGGCTGATCCTTGTGGTCCCTTCCAACCCTGACTGATTCTATGATTCTGTGATTCTATGAAGGCAGTCAACATTCAGCTGAGAAACAGCTGTTAGGAGAGGTACGATGAGAAGAGGAATAACATGCAGTGAGAATTAAGTCTAGACTGAGCTGTGAGATCTCCTGTTTGATAGAGAGGTCAACTGAGAATCAGGGAGCTACCAAGACAGTTATCCTCGTCTAGTCTGAATGTGATGTTGGCCATTGCATGGAGGTATTCATGAGCAAGGAGGAGGCAGGGCTAAGGAAAGCCCTGAGGAGGTGCCTTCCTAGGTAAAATAGAAGGCAAGTGTGTGAACACTAAGGTTTGCCCATTAGGGTTATTCACTTATTGGTTTTGCAAGCAACAGAACAACTTTTATCTCAAAAAATCAAGAGGGTGCCCTTTTCTCACCCTGGGTAGGTGTTCTTACCATTCTCCTGCATGATTTGCTGCTACTTATCCTCCACTGTGAATTATCACAGAATCATAGAATCAGTCAAGGTTGGAAGGGACCACAAGGATTGTCTAGTTCCAACCCATCTGCCATGGGCACGATTGTTTCTGACTTTTATTTTAATCAGCTGACTGTCTAGCAAGAATTTCACTTTACAGATGGTCTCCAGATCCAGATGGATCCAGGACCTTAGGGACCTCAGCCTGTAGAGACTAAATAGTAGTCTGCAGCTTCAACTCATATTCTGCCTTTTTCAAGGGCAGAGAAGAAGGAGCCCAAAACAGCATTGCTGCTTCTTCATACATTTCAAGAGTATTTCTGGCGTGTGAGTGTGCTGGGATCTGCTAACTGTAGGAAATCAAATATTTATCCTTTACTAAAGGAATTATAAGGATGCTCAGAGGGCTGCAGCACCTCTGCTATGAGGACAGAATGAAAGAGTTGGGGCTGTTGAGTCTGGAGAAGAGGAGGCTCCCAGGTGACCTTGTGGCCTTCCAGGATCTGATGGGGGCCTACAGAAAAGCTGGGGAGGGACTTTTTAGGCTATGAGGGAGTGACAGCCGAGGGGGAATGGAGCAAAGCTGGAGGTGGGGAGATTCAGCCTGGACATGAGGAGGAAGTTGTTGAGCCTGAGAGTGGTGAGAGCCTGGAATGGGTTGCCCAGGGAGGTGTTTGGGTCCACATCCCTGGAGGTGTTTGCAGCCAGGCTGGCAGAGGCTGTGAGCAGCCTGATGTAGGGTAGGGTGTCCCTGGGCATGGCAGGGGGGTTGGAACTGGCTGATCCTTGTGGTCCCTTCCAACCCTGACTGGTTCTATGATTCTCTAAGCAGCAGCTGTGGGAAGGCAGGGATTCTGGCAATCCAGAATCGAGGCACAAGGCACAAAGAATCCTATCTCCCTTTAGGGTATGACTGGGCTGGAGCAGCAGAGCCACAGGTCAACAGAACAGAACTAGATGACCCTGGAGACAGATTAGCTCTCCCCTAGCCCAGAGGGAGTGCGTTTAGTCTCTGTGGCACACTGAGTTCTGCTTTGTTGCCTTGAAGGAAATCCAGTGACCAATGAATCTCTCACAATTTCTTTGCTCTTGAGTCCACCTGAGAATAACTCATTGGCTGCAGGGGGCTGTGTTTCATCTGCAAGCAAGGCTGGCCTCTAGCCTAGGAGTCTGATGAACTGCTCTCTCCTGTTCATACCTGTGCTTGGAGAATAGGAAGGAAGGAAGGTGGCTGTGCTTTCCCACCCAGAATTCTGCCTCTCTGCTTCTCATTCTTTGATACTTGTTTGGTTGAAGTCTTATTTTCCCGAGGTTGTTTTTCCTGTGAGAGGCTTTACTGTCTCTGTCCAGAGAAGGANGCCTACAGAAAAGCTGGAGAGGGACATTTTAGGCTATGAGGTAGTGTCAGGACTAGGGGGAATGGAGCAAAGCTGGAGGTGGAGAGATTCAGATTGGATGTGAGGAGGAAGTTGTTGAACATGAGAGAGGTGAGAGGCTGGAATGGATTGCCCAGGGAGGTGTTTGGGTCCACATCCCTGGAGGTGTTTGCAGCCAGGTTGGCAGAGGCTGTGTCCAGCTTGATGTAGGGTAGGGTGTCCCTGTGCATGGCAGGGGGGTTGGAACTAGATGATCCTTGTGGTCCCTTCCAACCATTCTATGATTCTGTGATTCTAGCTAGCCAGTAGTGTGCCCAGGTGGCCCGGAGAGCCAATGGCATCCTGGATCAGGAAAAGTACGGCCAGCAGGACAAGGGAGGTTATCCTTCCTTTGTTCTTGGCACTGGTCAGGCCTTGTGGTCCCTTCCAACCCTGACTGATTCTGTGATTCTTCCAAACCCCTCTTCTACATCGCTGGGATCTCTTTCACCACACACTTCTAATACAGAACTGCTGTCAGCTGTGGAATTTCCCCACCACACAGCTTCCAAGGCTAAACCAGAGTCTAGGCAGAATGTGTTCATCACATGAATCAACATTTCAGCAGCTCCTAATGTTACAGTACCCAGAGATGCAGATGCTGCCACTGCTGTCATCTGCTCCCAAGATGGAAAGTCACATCCCAGCATCTAGGGTGTGGAACTGTCACTGCTGTATCCTCACAGATGAAGTGTGAGGGCACAAATAGCATTGCCAAGCTTATGCTGAGTCACGTCACATGGTGTCAGCTTACACTGAAGCCCTGTTGGCACCAGGGGACTGAAGCAAACTTGTTAAATCTCAGTTGCTAGAGGAGATTGCTCAACTGTGAGCACCACAAGGTTCAGAAAGCCTACATCAGCCATCTGGGTTCAGAAGAAACATGATCAGTTCCACAGCTCCTCATGTTTCTCCCAACTTTCCTGTAAGATCTCATCCCAGAAAGCCAAGCAGAGCCTGGGCAGCATCAGGAGAAGTGTGGCCAGCAGGTGGAGGGAGGTCATTCTCCCCCTCTACTCCACCCTGGTGAGACCCCACCTGGAGTACTGCATCCAGTTCTGGAGCCCCTGGGACAACAGGGATGTGGACATGCTGGAGTGTGTCCAGAGAAGGGCCAGGAATGGGTTGCCCAGGGAGGTGGTTGGGGCCAAATCCCTGGAGGTGTTTGCAGCCAGGCTGGCTGAGGCTGTGGGCAGCCTGATGTAGGGTAGGGTGTCCCTGTGCATGGCAGAGGGGTTGGAACTGGATGCTCCTTGTGGTTGCTTCCAACCCTGGTCTATTCTATGATTCTATAAGAATCACACTCTTGTAGAACAGAAAAGTCTGTTGTTTGTGGTTCCAGAACCACACTGTTGGGTTTTTTTTCCCCTTCTAAACAAAGGAAAGAAAACAAAGGACTCCAGCACAGGATGAGAAGCACGAAGATTTATTAAGCAGAGAACATTAATAGATCTGTAAGTCAAATGCTTTAGGAAGTTCAGTCTCTCCACAAGGCACAAGGTAGCTGAAATCACAGAATCACAGAACGTCAGAGGCTGCAAGGGACCTCCAAAGCTCATTGAGTCCAATCTCCCTGCCAGAGCAGGATCACCTAGAGCAGATCACACAGGAATGCATCCAGGCAGATCTTGAATGTTTCCAGAGAGGGAGACTCTGCAAACCCGCTGGGCAGCCTGCTCCTGGGTTCTGTCACCCTCACAGGGAAAAAAATCCTCCTTGTATTTACATGAAACTTCCTGTGCCTCAGCTTCCACCCATTGTCTCTTGTCCTGTCATTGGGCATCACCCAGCAGAGCCTGGCTCCAGCCTCCTGGTACTCACCGTGCACATATTGATAAACATTGCTGAGGTCACCTCTCAGGCTCCTCTTCTCCAAGCTGCAGAGCCCCAGCTCCCTCAGGCTCTCCTCATAATACAGAATCCTAGAATCGACCAGGTTGGAAGAGACCTCCAACATCATCCAATACAACCTATCATCCAGCCCTAGCCAATGGCACTAAGTGCCCCATCCAGGCTTTTCTTGAACACCTCCAGGGATGGGGACTCCACCAACTCCCTGGGCAGCCCATTCCAATGCCAATCACTCTCTCTGGCAAGAACTTCCTCCTAACGTCTAGCCTAGACCTCCCGCAGCACAACTTGAGACTGTGTCCCCTCTTTCTGTTGCTGGTTGCCTGGGAGAAGAGCCCAACCCCACCTGGCTACAACCTCCCTTCAGGTAGTTGTAGACAGCAATGAGGTCTGCCCTGAGCCTCCTCTTCTCCAGGCTGCACACCCCCAGCTCCCTCAGCCTCTCCTCACAGGGCTGTGCTCCAGGCCCCTCACCAGCTTCGTTGCCCTTCTCTGGACACCTTCCAGCACCTCAACATCTCTCTTGAATTGAGGGGACCAGAACTGGACACAGGACTCAAGATGTGGCCTGAGCAGTGCCAAGTACAGGGGCAGGATAACCTCCCTTGTCCTGCAGGCCACACTGTTCCTGATCCAGGCCAGGATGCCATTGGCTCTGCTGCCCACCTGGGCACACTGCTGGCTCATGTTCAGCTCCTATCTCCCAGCACCCCAGGTCCCTCTCTGCCTGGCTGCTCTCCAGCCACTCTGTCCCCAGCCTGTTGTTGTGGCCGAATTGTAGAACCCGGCACAGAGATGTTCCATTGCATTCCCTTCATCATATTTTTGGCTCTGTGCTGGACTCTCTCCAGCAGTTCTATGTTCCTCTTGAACTGGGGGGGGGAGGTCAGACCTGGACACAGTACTCTAGATGTGGTCTCACCAGGGCTGACCAGATCAGTGCAGGGAGATGTGGTAGTACAGACAGGCATTAGTAACTCATTCAATTCAAGAGGAGCTGTACACCTGGCTGTAGGGTCCTGTAGTCATCACTGACTGCAGCTGTTCTCTTCTCCAGGTGTATGTGTATTGGGTTTAAGCTAGCCCCACCCCAAGCTCAAAAGCCCAATAAATCCCCAATTCGATTTGGAAGTTAAAAGAGAGAAACTTTAACAATAAATAGGAGGTAAGGGGAGCTACAGAAAGCAGGGAAAAGGGAACAAAAAAATATAGGGTAGGAAAAATAAGAGGTATTAGAGGGTAAAGAGGAAAAGGGAGCAAAATACATGGTAACAGAATACAGCCTGTGGGAAGGGAGTTGAGTCCAAACTCTGGGACAGATGATTTGTTGGTGGATGAAGCAGGATGCAGGATTTTGATGGTGGGAGTTAAGAGTTCCAAAGGTGTTTGCTGAGTGTGCTGGTTTGAACTAATTGGAGGATTTGAATTATAAATTAGTCTATAGGCTGATGATGCTACTTCCCTCACAGTTTTACTGTGAAAGAAAAAAGAAATGTTTTAAGAGTTGTAGCCCAGATATAGATAAGTCAGAGTGCTTCAGACCTCTCTGGGCTGTGGCTGGCTCCTTGCATGGCTCCTTTGTCCCTGCCTTTTGTAGCTGATTCTGAGTAATTTCAGTAACTTCTTTTCCTACTGCTAACCCCCCTGGCCCATCTACCTTTGCCTATCTGCTGCATTAACAGATGGTGAGATAAGACCGGGGAAGGGGGGAAAGGTGGTAGGGGTGGTTAGAAACCCCTCTTAGGGATTTTGATCTCTGGGAGGGCTGTGGTGTTTCTGTATTACCTTTTCACTGTCTATATCTGTAAATATCTGTTACACATTGTAAATATCTGCTTGTATATTGTGCATAGCTGTAAATATAAAGCTTCATTCCTTAATTTCCAGGTGACTGAGTTCTACGCTGGGTTATTTTACAGTGTGGAGAGGCAGGCAACTGCCAAACCACCACACTGGGGAGCACGTGGTGTTCAGCAGCAAGACAGCAAGGAGTTGGTCAAGCAGGGAGGACCAGAGAGAAAGAGAAGACAAGATGTGCCCCTCTTTTATAGCAGCCCTTGGCAGGAAGTGGGAGGGGGCTAAACATGACACCTGGGGACAGGTCAGAACTTCCTCCAGGGAGGAGTCAGGATAAGACTCTGGGTAGGCTTAACGCTTTACAGTATGAGTGTAGGCTGATATTTGTATCCCCGTTCTAAGACAGGACATGGATGAACGTTTAGTGTGTGCAAGGCATCATGTGATGCTTTCTCCGGTTTTTTTGGTAGTGGCGTTCCCAGTGCTCCTGCACCAGAGAGGGAGTGTAGAGTAATACAGCTCTTGGGAGTAAGACTAACTTCAGCTGCCATTGCCTTGGTGAATTGACTTGACAGGATGTTGTACATCTGCTGCTTTTAAATCCCAAGAATCACTAAGCAGTTAAGGTGGTGAAAGGGGAGCAGCTTTTATAGCTTTGCTAAACCTGAAAGGCATCTCATTAATTCCACCTGATCTCCTGCTGCCTCAGCAAGGTCAAGAGTTTATCAAGCCTTAAGAAACGGTGAAATCTCCTCTTAACCCAAACCCAAGTGAGCTGAAGAAGGTGACAGGGAAAAGCCAATGTGGGCTCACCAGGGGTAAGCCATGCTTGGCAAATCTGATTGCCTCCTCTGAGGAAGGGACAGGCTCAGCTGGTGTGAGGTGAGAAGTGGATGTTGCCTGTCTGGATCTCCCCAAGGCTTTCCACACGTTTTCCCACAGTCTTCTCCATGAGGAACTGACAGGCTGTGACCTAGAGAAGTGGTCTATGGGTTGGGTGGGGAGCTGGCTGGCAGGCCCTACCGAGAGGGTGCTAATAAAGAGCCCTTTCTCAGACTGGCATCCTGTCACTAGTGGGGCCTCCAGGGATTAATATGGGGCCCAGTGCCACTGAGTATCTTCATTAATGATTTCGATATTGGAATTGAGAGCACTCTGATGAAGTTTGCTGATGGCACAAAAATAAGTGTGGAAGGGAGAGCCATGCTCCAGGAAGATGTTTACAGGTTGGTTGAGTGGGCAAGAAGGAACTGCATGAAGTTTAATGAGGCCAAGTGCAGGGTTTGCATCTGGGAACGTATCAAGCACGACTGCAGCTCAGGTTGGGAGCCTTCTGGCTGGAGAGCAGCACTGTGGAGGGGCAGCTGGGGGTCCCGGTGGACAGAAAGCTCAGCATCAGGGAACAGTGAGCTGCAGTGGCAAAGAAAACCAACAGGATGCTGAGTTGCACTGATAAGGGCATCACCAGCAGAGACAAAGATGTCATTGCCCCACTCTGCTCGGTGCTGGGCATGCCAGACCTTGAGTACCGTGCATAGGTTTGGTCCCCACTGTACAAGAAGGATGTGGACAGGCTGGAAAGGGTCCAGAGAAGGACAACAAGAATGACTAGGGGAGTGGCAGAGCTGTCATAGAGAGGGAGGCTGAAATAGGTGGGGTTGTTCAGCCTGGAGAAGAGAAGGCTTAGGGCAGACCTCATAACCATGTTCACATACATAAAGGGTCACACTCATGAGGAGAGATGCTCTCTTTCTACAAAGAGTCCCATGGCAAAGACTAGGGCTGGTGGGCACAAGTTGCTACTTGGGGAGACTGGATCCTAGAAAAATATTTTTCACCATTTCAACCGTTTTTCACCATTTCAACCATTTTCACCATTTGAACCATATTGGACACTGGCTGGCAGAGGCTGTGTGCAGCCTGCTCTAGGGTAGGGTGTCCCTGGGCATGGCAGGGGAGTTGAAACTAGGTGATCCATGTGGTCCCTTCCAACCATTCTATGATTCTACCTAGGCAGCAGTGTGCCCAGGTGGGCAGCAGAGCCAATGGCATCCTGGCCTGGATCAGGAACAGTGTGGCCAGCAGGACAAGGGAGGTCATCCTGCCCCTGTACTTGGCACTGCTCAGGCCACATCTTGAGTCATGTGTCCAGTTCTGGTCCCCTCAATTCAAGAGAGATGTTGAGGTACTGGAAGATGTCCAGAGAAGGGCAACGAAGCTGGTGAGGGGCCTGGAGCACAGCCCTGTGAGGAGAGGCTGAGGGAGCTGGGGGTGTGCAGCCTGGAGAAGAGGAGGCTCAGGGCAGAACTCATCGCTGTCTACAGCTACCTGAAGGGAGGTTGTAGCCAGGTGGGGTTGGGCTCTTCTTCCAGGCAACCAACAACAGAAAGAGGGGACGCAGTCTCAAGTTGTGTCAGAGGAGGTCTAGGCTGGATGTTAGGAAGAAGTTGTTGCCAGAGAGTGATTGGCATTGGAATGGGCTGCCCAGGGAGGTGGTGGAGTCCCCATCCCTGGAGGTGTTCAAGTAAAGTCTGGATGGAGCACTTACTGCCGTTGGCTAGAGCTGGATGATAGGTTGGATTGGATGATGTTGGAGGTCTTTTCCAACCTGGCAGATTCTATTCTATTCTATTCTATTCTATTCTATTCTATTCTATTCTATTCTATTCTATTCTATTCTATTCTATTCTACTAAGGGGTTAAACCTGAGCCACGTGAGTGAGAAGCCAATAAGAAGTCTAAGCCAAATTCAAACCAGATGTAATACTCAGACATAGTAAAAAGATTCTACTGAGGCCAATTCTGACACCCCAAAAGTAAAAATAATTTGTTCCTACTGAGGAAGAGACCTAAATTCTGTTTTTATTTGCAGTCCCACTAATTACAGAAAGGTTTGACAACTGCACTGACAAAAGCCTGAACTTTTTTAATGGGTTTCATATGTTCATACCTATTAGCCCCAAAGAGGAGGAAAGAAAAAAAAAGTGTTCACTCTGCCAGCGGAACACTGAGGCAGAGTGCTAGTGCTGGATCTCTTTAAGAGGATCACATACTCATCACTACTAGGCTGGCAAACTATAATTACTGTATGAAGAACTTGAGGGGATTTGGAAAATGCTCATCAGTGTAATTAAAAGTGAGGTTTTTTGCCAGCTATTTCCATTTTATGTTATTACAATTCTCTCTGAGCAAAGAAATGGCTTTTGTGTAGCACTTAACAGGAGAGGTATGTATGGTGGTTTGGCAGTTATCTGCTCCCCCCCCCATCCCCCACTTTGAAATAACCCAGGCTAGGACTCTAGCCAGCTGGAAGTTAAGGAATGAAGCTTTATATTTACAGCAATGCACAATAGACAAGCAGATATTTACGATGTAGACCACATATTTACATATATATATACAGTGAAAAGGTAATACAGAAACACCACAGCCCTCCTAGAGATCAAAATCCCTAAGAGGGGTTTCTAACCACCCCTACCACCTTTCCCCCTTCCTCAATCTTATATCACCATCTGTTAATGCAGCAGATAGGCGAAGGTAGGTGGGCCAGGGAGGGTTAGCAGCAGGAAAGAAGTTAGTGACATTATTAAATTCAGCTACAAAAGGCAGGGAGAAAAGAGCCATGGAAAAGCAGCCACAGCCTGAAGTGGTCTGACTTATCTATGTTTGGGTTACAACTCTTAAAACATTTTTTTTTCTTTCTGAGTAAAGCTATGAGTGAAGTTGCATCATCAACATTTTCCTCTCTCAGCCTATAGTCTAATTTCTCATCCAAATCCTCCAATTAGTTCAAACCAGCACACTATCCCTCTCTGTCTTCCTCTTTCTTTCCATATCTTGATCCTGCATATGTGACATTTTGCAGATCCATGCCCTTGCCTCTGCAGCACAGCATGCCCCCAGGACAGGAGTGGGAAGATGGTTAACTAAAGGAAAAAGCAGACAGTCTGGAGCCATGGGCTGAGGCCAACTGCATGAGGTTTAACAAGGCCAAGTGCCAGGTCATGCACCTTGGCCACAACAACACCCAGGAGCCCTACAGGCTGGGGGAGGAGTGGCTGGAGAGCTGCATGGCAGAAAAGGATTTGGGGGTATTGGTGGAGAGCAGCTGAGCATGAGCCAGCAGTGTGCCCAGGTGGCCAACAGGGCCAACAGCATCCTGGCCTGGGTCAGAAATTGTGTGAGCATCAGGAGTAGGGAGGTGATCATGGCCCTGTACTCAGCACTGCTCAGACCACACCTCGAGTACGCAGCCCAAAGAGGTCAGAAACCATCTGATTTATCTAAGTTTGGGTTACAACTCTTAAAACATTTTTTTTTCCCTTTCTCAGTAAAGCTATGAGTGCAGTAGCACCATCAGTGCTTTCATCCCTCAGCCTATAGCCTAATTTCTCATTCAGATCCTCCAATTAGTTCAAACCAGCACAGCATAAAAAGATGTTTCAGAGCTGCAGGAGGTGGCTGTCAGCATCATTTTTGCAGCCATACAGCTATTCCCTTGTGTAGAAAGGCTCTGAATGCAGTGGTGATAGTGAAGGTAGGTGGAAGGGAGGGCTGCTGGTTTGGTTTTGTGCCAATTCACCATCTTCCCATTAAGGAGTTAATCGATATTGCTGCTGTTTATGGTAATTAGTCAATTGAGATGGTTTCAGGACCTTCCACAAACTCCCCCTCACACATGCTTCACATTTGCATAGCCACTTCTGGCATCTGTGGTGCAGTTTTGGGTGCGACTTAGTGAACCTCTGCTGACTCCCAGTGTGTGCTGCCTGTGTCAGGAGAGGATCCCCTGTGCATGAGTGGCTGTGCACATACCCTTGCAGTGTCAGACTGCTCTCTCAGACAGTAGCTCCTTCTGAATAGAATCACAGAATCAGTCAAGGTTGTAAGGGACCACAAGGATCATCCAGTTCCAACCACTACTCTGTGCCATTACTCCTTCTGCTAGCAAGTCAGAGCAAATGATGTTGTGACTTGTCTATCACAATAATTCATTGGCAGAGGACCTAAACAAGACTGGGGGTGCACAGTAGGCTGTTGCACAGTCCAGCATGCAGCATCTTCTCCCATCATGGGCACTGCCTTCTTCCTCTTCACACTTAGAGAGCACCAATCCAATTAGCAGACAGACATGTGCTGTGTGGCTTATGTTCCTCTGGAAGAGAGAAATCCAATTTAAATGGTGTGCATGGACTCCCCACAGACTTGTGATTGAAAGACATTACAGGATAGGCAGCCCCCTCACCCCCCAATCCCTCCAGCAGCTGATGACAAACTCTTTTTGGGAACTGCTTGGCAAGTCCTATCATTTCCCTCATCTCCATGTACTGTGCCTTAGGAAAGAAATTAGTCATAGAATCATAGAATGGTTTAGGTTGGAAGAGACCTTAAAGCTCATCCAGTTCCAACCCCCCTGTGCCATAGGCAGGGACACCTCACACTAGATCAGGTCGCTCAAGACCTCATCCAGCCTGCCCTTGAACACATCCAGGGAGGGAGCAGCCACAACCTCCCTGGGCAACCTGTTCCAGTGCCTCGCCACCCTCACTGTGAAGAACTTCTTCCTAATAGTGAGAAAAGATGCTTCTGAGTGAGTTACTTCTGCTGGGCAAATAGGAGAGCATAAGAAACATCCCCCCAAAACCCAAAGAGAGATTCCTCAACTGGTAATTCTATGAGACACCAGCATAGCTGTGTCAGAGATAGAAATATCACACTACAGAGAGCTTTCAGCAGTGCTGGCTTTTCCCAGGCCATCCACATGTCATAGAATCAGTCAGGGTTGGAAGGGACCACAAGGATCATCTAGTTCCAGCCACCCTGCCATGCCCAGGTACACCCTACCCTACATCAGGCTGCCCACAGCCTCTGCCAGCCTGGCTGCAAACACCTCCAGGGATCTGGCCCCAAACACCTCCCTGCAGGGGCAACCCATTCCAGGCTCTCACCACTCTCATGTTGAACAACTTCCTCCTCACAACCAATCTGAATTTCCCCACCTCCAGCTTTGCTCCATTCCTCCTAGTCCTGTCACTACCTCATAGCCTAAAAAGTCCCTCCCCAGCTATTTTGTAGGCCCCCTTCAGATACTGGAAGGCCACAGAAGGTCACCTGGGAGCCTCCTCTTCTCCAGACTCAACAGCCCCAACTCTTTCAGTCTGTCCTCACAGCAGAGGTGCTGCAGCCCTCTGAGTATCTTTGTGGCCCATCTCTGCACACCTCCAGCATGTCCACATCCCTCTTGAAATAGGGGCTCCAGAACTGGATGCAGTACTCCAGGTGGGGTCTCACCGGGGCAGAGTAGAGGGGGAGAATCTCCTCCCTGGACCTGCTGGCCACACTTCTCCTGCTGCAGCCCAGGATCTGGTTGGCCTGACTTGGAATGTTTTTTGCCACTGAAGTTGAATGCTATTTCCAAATCTCTTCAAGCTGCTGCCATTCCTTAAGGCACTGCACATGTAGGCAACACATTATGTTTATTGCTCTAAGGATCAGGCTTTCTTTGAATAGTTTCTTTGCACAGCTGTTCAGGTTTTCTCCTGTGGACAGTTTCTGTCACCTAGACTGAAACAAAAAAAACCCAACCAACCAAACAAAAAAACCCCAAAGTTTGCCCACAGCTATTTTAGAGTGAGTGCATCATCCTTAGGTCACCTTAAGTAAATTATTTCATCCCACAGTAGCTGAAGCAACAAGAGCTACAAAAGTGCACAAAGAGTAATGCACCACGTGGCATGAGAGATGCTGAAAGTGGGTTCAGAAGCTTGCCCCAGACTTTGCTTCTGATTGTCCCTGGACTCAGAAGCCAGTATGAATTACAGAATCATAGAATTAACCACGTTGGAAAAGACCTTTGAGATCGTTGAGTCCAACCTATCACCCAACACCTTCTAATTAGCTAAACTATGGCACTAAGTGCTTCATCCAGCCTACATTTAAACATCTCCAGGGATGGTGACTCCATCACCTCCCCAGGCAGCTCATTCCAATGCCAATCACTTTTTCTGTGAAGAATTTCTTCCTAAGATCCAGCCTGAGCCTGCCCTGTCGCAGCTTGAGGCTGTGTCCTCTCATTCTGTCCCTGTGTGCCTGTCAGAAGAGACCAACCCCACATGTCTGCAACCTCCTATGGAGTCTGTCCTAGGGGTTCCTGGAGTGTGTTCTGGTCCACCCCCTTCTAGTACATAGGGGAAATCTGACAGCCAGATTCCCCATTCCTTGTAGGCATAACGGATGGATGAGATCTACTTAAGGAGTTCTTCGCAGAGACAGTGATTGGCATTGGAATGGGCTGTCCAGGGAGGTGGTGGAGTCCCCGTCCCCGGAGGTGTTCAAGAAAGGACTGGATGGGGCATTTAGTGCCATTGGCTAAGGCTGGGTGCTAGGTTGGACTGGATGATATTGGAGGTCTCTTCCAACCTGGCTTATTCTATTCTATTATATTCCATTCTGTTCTATATTCATTCTGTTCTGTTCTATATTATTTCTGTTCTGTTCTATTCTATCCCATCCCATTCTATCCCATCCCATCCCATCCCATCCCATCCCATCCCATCCCATCCCATCCCATCCCATTCTATCCCATCCCATCCTATCCCATCCTATCCTACTCTGTTTCTGGGTAACAGAATGGACTTGTCAGCAAGTTTGCACTGAATACAGCAAATCCACAAGTGACATCTTTCAGGCCTTCTTCACACTTGCTGGCGAAGATCATCAAGTAAGGAAATTTCTGTCAAGCTGCCTGTTGCCAGCAAGACAAAAGAAGGTGTCTGAGGCAGAGACACTCAGAGTGTCTGAGTCAGAACACCAGAGGCCACAGCTCACTTTCACTATCCCCAGTACACATCGTTGACTCTGACCTTAAGCCTATTTATGCCACCTCACGCTGTCTCTTCATGCTTAGCCCTCTTTAGCAAGGTCCACTCCCACCTTTCTCCACACGTCGTGTTCTTCATGCTGAAGCCAGTGCGAAACACTCCAGAGCCTGTCCAAAATCCTTGCACTCTTGTGCCAGTCCCGCCCACGCTTTTCAGCAAGAATTTCTGCAAGGTAAGAATGGGAATGCAGAGGAGAAATGCCTGCCACATATATGCAGTGAAATAAGCTGAGAAACCACCTGTTGAAGAAGAGATGGCATTAATAGCTCTGTCTCCAGAAGCAGATGGTGCACAAATGAGTGGTGCATTTGACATATCTTTTATAGCCACCCAACTAGGCAACCAAAAAAAGATCATAGCACAGCGTTGGCTCAGGCCTTCTTCCTCCAACACGGGAAATTCCATTTCCTCAGCACAGTGCCTTGCACTTACCCTTCCAAGCTGTGCTGTGCTGAGGAAGGCAGAGTAACTCAAAGCCAGCCCTTTGTGTCAGCAACCTCGCATTGAGTTTCTGCTTTCCAGCAGTGCCGTGTGCACGTGGGAGTTCATACTACTGAGGGGATGCTTTTTTGTTTTTTTATGATACAAGTTCTCAAAAATCAACATATTCTGCTGAGAAACTAGAATTATCCTGGGAGTCTTCTCTTCCCTGTGGCACCAGAACCCCAAATTTATAGTAATGCTATGCAAAAGATGCAGGATTGTAAAAGAGTTTGTACCCAGCAACCACAGGGTGACTTAAGTGGGTTTTAGAGCACGGGTCCTGACCTTTTGACCATCACATCATGGAAGAAGACACTTTCCCCAGCACTCAGGAGGTGTTGAAGGCGAGCCAAGGTCCAGACTACAAAATGTACTTGTGTTTTGTTTTTTTTTCTTGGATAACAGGCAGAGAGAATAGATCCACCTGTTCACCCCTCCAAGCGTGACTGTGAGGGGCAGAGGAGAGAAGGGAGAAGATCTAAAGAAAGAACTGTGGAATGGAATGGAACACAATGGAATGGAATAGGATAGGATGGGATAGGACAGGTTGGAAGAGGCCTCCAAGACCACCCACTCCAACCTGTCACCCAGCCCTATCCAATGGCACTAAGTGCTCCATCCAGTCTTTGCTTGAACACCTCCAGGGATGGGGACTCCACCACATCCCTGGGCAGCCCATTCCAATGCCAATATCTCTCCCTGGGAAGAACTTCTTCCTACTTTCCAGCCTACACCTCCCCTGGCACAACTTGAGACTGTGTTCCCTCGTTCTGTTGCTGGTTGCATGGGAGAAGAGACCGACCCCAGTTACTCAGGTGGGCTGAAAGAAGAGCTGCCATGCATCCAGGCAAGACTGGGCACGTGTATATGTTATCTGTTCATCCATCACGCTGATGCTACCAGGGGCTTTCTTCAGCAATTTCTTCTGGTAGGCAGTAGCTACCTGCTGGCATCTAGACATCATCTAGACACGTCTTTGGTTTGGCTTTTGTTAGTTATCTAAGCTTACAGGCAGAGCTAGTCAGGCCCTGGTCTGAAATTAATGAAAAAAATTCTAGGTTTGGATGATGTGATGAGAGTCTGTACATAGATACCTCATGAACATCAATGCCTGTAGGCAACAGGCCAGACAGGAAGTGGCATGTTTATGGAACAAAGGGGTTCTGCATAGGCTTTAATGGCATGTGCAAGCCGTCGACAAATAGGGCACTGACCTAGACAGCTAAAGGGCTGTGAAGATACTGCCACTGGAGAGGGTATTTCTAATGAGGGAGTCAAGGCAGGAATGACTTGAAGAGCAGGGCACATCTATAGCCATAAAAATGACAGATGTAGAGTATAATAAAAGACAGAAGCTAAAAAGTTAGAGAAGGGGAAATCAAAGCAGCCTAAAAGTGTGAGTAAGAGCTTGCAGGATCGACACACAGAAATTCCAAATCATCTTCTGATCATCTTTTGCTCAATACTTCCTTCTGTTTCATTTGTTGCAGTTTCACCCTCAGCAACCTACCGTAGAAATCTGACCTCAGACTACCCAGTACAGTTCTCCTTTTTTGGGATCAATGCTGGGCCATTCTTTGAGTGACTACAGAAGTCTGAGGGTTTAGAGAAGATTACCCAATCAGTCCATTGCTAAGATGCATCCAAAGGATGCTCAGAGTGGAATTATTGTAGCTACTGGGAATGTAAACCAAAATGTATTCGTTTAAGCCAGTCCCCCTGAGCTCAAAAGCTCAATAAATACTTAATGTGATTTGGAAGTTAAAAAAACCCAAAAAACTTTAACAATAAATAGAAGATATTTTAGGTAAGGGGAATTACAGAGGATAGGGGGAGAGGGAATAGAATAGAATAGAATAGAATAGAATAGAATAGAATAGGAGGAGAATAGAATAGAATAGAATAGAATAGGAGGAGAATAGAATAGAATAGAATAGAATAGGAGGAGAATAGAATAGAATAGAATAGAATAGGAGGAGAATAGAATAGAATAGAATAGAATAGGAGGAGAATAGAATAGAATAGAATAGAATAAGGCAGGTTGGAAGAGACCTCCAAGCTCATCCAGTCCAACCTAGCACTCAGCCCTAGCCAATGGCACTAAGTGCTCCATCCAGTCCTTTCTTGAACCCCTCCAGGGATGGTGACTCCACCACCTCCCTGGGCAGCCCATTCCAATGCCAATCACTCTCTCCGGCAAGAATTTCCTCCTAACATCCAGCCTATACCTCCCCTGGTACAACATGAGACTGTCCTCTTGTTCTTCTGTTGGTTGCCTGGAAGAAGAGCCCAACCCCACCTGGCTCCAACCTCCCTTCAGGTAGCTGTAGACAGCGATGAGGTCTGCCCTGAGCCTCTTCTTCTGCAGGCTGCACACCCCCAGCTCCCTCAGCCTCTCCTCACAGGGCTGTGCTCCAGGCCCCTCACCAGCTTCATTGCCCTTCTCTGGACACCTTCCAGTACCTCAACATTTCTCTTGAATTGAGGGGACCAGAACTGGACACAGTGGTCAAGACGTGGCCTGAACAGTGCCAAGTACAGCTGATCTTCTTTGTTCTTGCAGTAGGGACCATGCCAGCCATCCTACATAACCAAGCAGGGCAGCAAGCACAGTGGGATGCAGGGGTGATGCAGCATGTTGGAGAGAAACATCCTCTGTGTACTTGTGGTGAGAGCAATTTTCATTCTGTCTTGTTTTGGCATTTCTTGTAGTCTGAAATCATCCATGCAGAAAAACACTGAGCTGCTCTTTAGCCATGGGAACAGGCCACTCTGGGTATTTGTTTAATTAAAGCTGACTGCTGGAGAGCAGGGAGCACTGCCGTTTTCATATGCTGTCTAGGCTGGGGCTTTGCTTTTGTCAGGGACAGGAGAAGAAAAAGAGAGACTCGTTTGCCATAATACAGCTCTCAACAGGCAGGCAGCTCTATTGCTGGACAGCTAGCACCAGTGCTTAACTAGTCGGCCACTGGTGCTTAGGATGGGCACAACATGGAGCATAAAGCCCCAGGCACCTGTCCAAAGGGAAGATACAGCATTAAGGTGGTTTTAGGGAGGTTTACACTCCTTTGAGCCCATGATGTGCAATCTGGGTTGCTACGGAGACTTTCAGGGTTTGGAGCTCAACTCTTGTACCCTCTGCAACACCGGATTTTAAGAGAGAAGTGCTTTATGCAGAGTGAGTCAGGGGGACCCTTAGCAGCACAGTTCAGCTTTCTAAGAAACCAGAAAGACAGAGCTAACTCCTGAAGTTGCTGCACAGCTTTTGCTAGCCAGGAAGTTTGGCACAGGCCTCTGTAAAGCTGATCACAGAGCAGTTGACTCACAGATAGCCACAGCGAGGCTGCAGCCAGCTGGCTGGAGGATCCCTCTTGTCAGGAGCAATGTTAAAGACTGCATAAAATGCAGGCAGTTGCTTCACTCCCAGGAGCTGTGGCTGCATAAAATACAGTCAGTTTCAGACCACCCCCAGGGAGGAGTCAGGATCCAGTTTGACAGCACAGGCTAGGGTGAGCCAGGCACTGAAGATGGGTTTGGACTGACATTTTTTGCCTCTGGAGCACACATCCCAGCCAGACAGATCAAGGCACTGACAGGCTGAGTCTGTTCCCAGTCCTCCTTTTGCATCTACATTTGTCCTTGTCCTTTGCTGCTCCTCCACACAACTGTATTAGTTTAAGCCAGTCCCCCTGAGCTCAAAAGCTCAATAAATACTTAACTTGATTTGGAAGTAAAAAATAAACTTTAACAATAAATAGAAGGTATTTTTAGGTAAGGGGGATTACAGAGAATAGGGGGAAAGGGAACAAAAATACATGGTACAGGTATAAGTTAAGGGGAATTACAGAGGATGGGGGAAAGGTAACAAAAATACAAGGTACAGGTATGAGTTAAGGGGAATTACAGAGGATGGGGGAAAGGGAACAATAATACAAGATACAGGTATGAGGTAAGGGGAATTACAGAGAATAGGGGGAAAGGGAACAAAAATACAAGATACAGGTATGAAATAAGAGGAATTACAGAAGATATGGGAAAAGAAGAAAAAACAAACAAAGTACAAGTGAAAAATAATAAATCAAACCCTTAGATGGGAGTGGATGGAAGGCAAATCCAAGCAGTGAAGTTGGAAACTGGTGGTGGATGTAGAGTTCCAAATATGGCTGCTCGCCCCATGTGTTTGTTAGAGAGCACCTGGTGAAATAGCAGCAGCAGAGGAGGGAGATGCAGGCTGATGAAGAAATAAGAAGCCAAGAGGAAGGAACAGGACATTCATACCCCCCTTTATAGGGGCTATCAGCAGGAAGTGGGAGGGGGCTAAACATGACACCTGGGGGCAGGTCAGACCACCCCCAGGGAGGAGTCAGGATCCAGTTCCAGGTAAGCCACCTCCAGGAGAGCTTAATGATTTACAACAACTCACGCATCTCTTCCTCTCTGTGTGGTGGTTTGGGAGTTTTCTCCCTCGCCACGAGATTCTCCAGACTAACTCAGCTGGCTGGAAGTTAAGGATGAAGCTGTATTTTACAGTGTAGCACAAATTTACAAGCATATATATATATATATATATATATACAGTATATACAACTACATGCAATTATATACCAGTTAAAAGTAATACAGAAATTCAAAAGCCCTCCTGAACAGCAGAACTACCCAGGAGGGCTCTGAACTAACTCCCTCCTTCTTCCCACCCCTTCCCATATCTCGAGAGGCCTATGTGCAAGGGTGAGATGCAGAAAGCCAACAAGAGGTTAGGAGGAGAATGATTAGATCAGGTTACACAGGCTCAAGCAGAGACAGTTAACACTGCAAGAAGCAGAAAGACTGAGAAACTTTCTTATTGCTTCTCATTTATGTGTCTCTAAGCAAAAGCAGTGGGTGATCTGGACGTGACTGTTATTTTCTTTTCACAGCCAATGCTCTAATTTCTGTCATTAAAATATTCCAGTTAGCCTCAAAGCAGCACACTCTGTTAGATCATAGAATCATAGAATGGTTTAGGTTGGAAGGGACCTCAAAGATCATCCAGTTCCAACCCCCCTGTGTCATAGGCAGGGACACCTCCTACTAGAACAGGTCACTCAAGACCTCATCCAGCCTGGGCTTGTACACCTCCAGGGAGGGTGCAGCTGCAATCTTCTCTAGGCAACGTGTGCCAGTGTCTCACCACCCTCACTGTGAAGAACTTCTTCCTAACATCCCGTTTAAATCTCCCCTCTGCCAGTTTGAACCCATTACCCCTTGTGCTGTCATAACAGGACCTTGTGAATACTCCCACCTCAGCCCTCCAGTAGGCCCCCTTCAGATATTGCTTCCTCTTTTGCACCACCCAACTCCACTTCACTCACCCAGAACACCTTTTCTTCTTGCTGGCTTTTCTCTTCCAAGCTTTCATCAGGGTGCAGCCCAAAAAATAGTAATTTGTTTATTTTTGAAGCGGTAAATTTGAAAGGGAACGGTTCAACAGCTTTGTGACAGATGGTAGAGATCATTTGTCTGCATAATCACCTGCCCGATCTGCCCACAAGAGTACTTATGCAGGTGCAGTTTCTTGAAATCGTTTGCAAAGTCTGAGGAAGGTGTAGTGGTTCGGCAGTTCCCTGCCTCCCCACACTTTGAAATAACCCAGGCTAGAACTCACTGGAAGTTGAGGAAATGAAACTTTATATTTACAGCAATGCTCAATATACAAGCAGGTATTTACAATGTATGACAGATATTTACAGATATAGAGAGTGAAAAGGTAATACAGAAACACCACAGCCCTCCCAGAGTTCAAAATCCCTAAGAGGGGTTTCTAACCACCCCTACCACCTTTACCCCCTTCCCCAGTCTTGTCTCACCGTCTGTTAATGCAGCAGATAGGCAGAGGTAGATGGGCCAGGGGGATTAGGAGCAGGAAAAGAAGTTACTGGAATTATTCAGATTCAGCTACGAGAGGAGAAAGGAGCCATGAAGGAGCAGCCACAGCCCAGAGAGGTCTGAAGCACTCTGACTTATCTATACTATATAAATATCTGCTTGTATACTGTGCATTGCTGTAAATATAAAGCTTCATTTATTAAGTTCCAGCCAACTGAGTCCTAGCCTGGGTTGTTTCAAAGTGTGTGGGAGGTTGGGCAACTGCCAAACCACCCCAAGCGTTTTTCTTTCTCAGCCCATAGTCTAATTTCTCATTCAAATCCTCCAATTAGTTGAAACCAGCATAACACCTCTTGGGCTAGCAGATCCCAGCATTGCTGCTTTAGGTGCTGGGAAAAAAAAAACAACAAAAACCTGGTGGCATCTCTGTGAGTGGCTTGTCTGCCAGGAAATCCAGGTAAAGCCCTGTCATCTGAAGAGTCTTTGTCAAACTTGAGGTGTTTAATGGTGATGACTCAGTGTTATAATAAACCCCAACATTCCATGAGAAAAGTCCTGAGGGGTTCTAGCAGGAGGCAGAGTGACTAGATGCAGGAGCTGGTGTCTTTTTTTTGTCAGCCTGCTTGAACATAACCAAAATGGTCTCAGTCAGAAACGCTCCGCTGCTCACTCCTGGGTGCACAGTCAGACCCTGGCCACTGGAGAAGGAGCAGTAACCAGGCTGGCAAGAGAGAAGAGATAGGAGCTGGGGAAGTAGAATCATAGAATCAGTCAGGGTTGGAGGAGACCACAAGGATCATCTAGTTCCAACCCCCCCTACCATGGCCAGGATCACCCTACCCTAGATAGAGAACTGCCAGAGTAGGAGATGAATTTGGTATGTCACACAACCATGTCTTGTTTGCTCTGGCGTGCCATGGACAGAGGACAAGGGCATGTGCAGAGGTCAGTGAAGTAAAGCTACCAGTTTTGTCTTCCCCCTGCTGTGCTGCTTCTGCCAGTCCTGTTGTTTCTAAGGAAACATTCCTTTGGAGGATGTGTTGGGAGGTAAGGAAGCAGCAGAGCTAAGCAGTTTGTTATGCTGTTGGCTGTGAGGCTGGGAGAAGGTGGCTGGAAACAGCCTCAGCACTGTAAAGTACCTCTCTGTGACCATGTCACAAAGATTTCTAGCTCAGACATAGGGAAAAGTAGTGAAGAGTTGAACGTTCCAGGGATAGGCTATAGAACAGCAACAATGGATAAATTAATATCATTTCACTGGAACATCAAGAGCCTTATGTCTGGAAGCACAGCTTGGATCTTCCCCTTTGCTGCTTTTTGCTGCCCACACTGCTGTCTTCCCCCACTGCTGTTTTGCCTGCTGCTTGCTGCTGCTTCTGCTGCTTCGCCGTTGCTTGACCCCTTCCCCATCCTCCTTAAGGTTATATTTTATTTGTTTCCCTCTTGTAGTAGTATATTCTTTTTATCCTGTTATATTTAGTGTAAACTTGTTGGGGTGAGATAGAAGGCAGCCAACCTTGGATCTCATGGGTAGAGGAGAGTGGCCTGGCATGGGCTTGTGGTTTCTCATGACAGCAGCTGTTTCCCACAGGGTAAAAGAGATAAGGGAAACATCTGGTCTGGAATAAAAAGTTGTCATGAATATGAATGAATGGGATTGTCCTTGATTGTACCAGCCAATTAGTATGCTTCTGGATGGACAGTATAAAAGCTTTGCCTTGTCTCTAATAAAGTGAACAATACGTCAATCATATTGATGTATCATATTCCAATGACATGTGCCCAACAACCCTGAAACCCAAACTCCTTCCAGGAGTTTTCAGGTTGCTCAAGATTAGTGAGGAGTTTTCTAAGTGTCCTCTAGGATTTGCTTTCGATGAGTTCTTTTCCCTTTCTTTTCTCAATCATAGAACCATGGAATGGTTTAGCCTTTGGTTTTCCTGTTCTGCTCAGGTTTGTTAGCCCTTCTGGTTTTGCTTTGTTCCTTGTCATAATCTCAGCCTCCTGCTTGTGCTTGGCCTGACAGTTTTTCTGCTAGTTCTGGTCACGCCCAGTGCTGCTGTGCTGAAGCTTTTCTGTGCTCTAGAGAGGTTTCAGGGGAAATGCCTAAAGAGTTGGCTTAGCCAGTCAACAAAAAAGACATGCCTCAGGAAACACATCTCAAGAAATCAAAGTTAGAGACAGGCAAAACTGATGTTCATGAGGTGTATAGGATCAGGAGCCAGACCCTGATAAAAGAGAAACCTTTTATTTGGCTGCTTTTTCCCCGTTTGCTACAGCTTGACATCAGAGTGGGAGAGGTGAGGTAGGGAATAGTATTGCCACCCTATTCTCTCCTGCTCCCCTGGCAGTGCAAAATGTTCCTGTCATGGCTGGATTTCTCTTTCAGCATCACTGGGAATCACTCTCCCCTTGGAAGAGCCCTGAGAAAGGAATTCTCCCTTGAGTTTTGTGCCGAGTGAGCTTAACACTCACCGACATTGTTTGATCTTTTTTTTCTTACAGGAATGAAACTGTTTTACACCAGTTCTGTTGCCCAGCAGCTGATGCAGAGCAGAAGCCTTCATCTCCAGACTCCTCACAAAGGTGGGAAATCACTGCCAACAAGACTTTTTCTTTTCCATCCCGTTTCCTGATCACCCATCACTAATCTTCCTGCCCCAGACAAAACCCCAATATTACAGACACCCATACTCCTCCATACACTTTTCCAGCACTGCTGCCCCAGTCTTTTCCCTCCTAGAGATTCTTGTTCATGCTGTTGTGTAATTGCTCACAAACCCTCTCTGACCTTCACTCACACACATGCATGCACCTCCAACAGACCTTCACTTTTGTAGCTTTCCTTACCCACCTGCTTTGCTTTGACACTGACACACTTCTCCCCTTCAGGCTTCTTATTTCCCACTCCTGGGCACATGCCAGTACAGACCCACGGCCTTTAAGCAACACCAAAGATCACCACACAGTCTCAGGGCTCTGTCTTAACACTTGGAGAAAGGCTGGGAGGTGGAGCTTGCCAGTGAAGGGCAGTTGTAGACAGGTGCTCCTGACAGGTACCAGATTGTGTCCAGTGCAGCTGGGTGTGGGTACAGCAGCAGTTGTCACAGTGCTCCCTCATAGTGAGTGGCGTCATCAGTGCCAAAGGGTCCAAGAAGCCTCAAAACCACTCAACATGCACACACTGCCCATGCCTTCCACGCTCAGCCTTCTCCCTCTGTTCCTGCCATCTCCTTCTCCTCTCACAGCTTCTAACAGTTCCTTTACCTGACAGACCTAATCCTTTTTCTCATGCCTCATCATCCTCCTGTCAACAGCAAAAGGGTTTCTCTTTTAAAATTGTCCTCATCACACTGCTACGCTTTTGTATCTGACCTTTGGCATTTGTGTCAGAAGGGCTCTGGATAGAGCTGGGCAGATGAACTGCAGTTGAGAGGCTACAGCATTTTTATATCTGTTTCTCTTGCTTGCTTTGCTTGCTGGAGCAGAATGTGGTTTCTGCTTTCCTTCCAAGCAGGTGTTGGTCCTGGACAGCTGTGAAGAGAACAGGCTGTGTGTTCACGTGAGTGCTCAATAGTAGGGTTCATCCATACCTGAAGACAGCATAAAGGAGCAGAACCCTTCCTACTGCTGTTATATGAGGAGGGAAACATTAACCTTTATCATAGCTGTGATGAGGGCCTTCAAACATTGGTGAAGTTTGCATGACAGCCTTGTGGCTGCAGGTGTAGTGCAGTCTACAGCTGCACCTCAGTGGCAGGTGGCGAGATGCTGGCAAGGAAGGAGACAGCTTTTTGTGGTAGGAGCAGCCACCTCCTCCTTTGCATAGAATCATAGAATGGTTTAGGTTGGAAGAGACATCAAAGATCATCCAGTTCCAACCCCCCTGTGCCATAGGCAGGGACACCTCCCACTAGAACAGGACGCTCAAGACCTCATCCAGCCTGGCCTTGATCACATCCAGGGAGGGAGCAGCCACAGCCTCCCTGGGCAACCTGTGCCAGTGTCTCACTACCCTCACTGCAAAGAATTTCCTCTTAACATCCCATTTCAATCTTCCCTCAGTTTAAACCCATTATCTCTTTGTGACTTTGTGAATAGTCCCTCCCCAGCCCTCCTGTAGGCCCCCTTCATATCCTGGAAGGCTACTCTAAGGTCTCCTGGAAGCCTTCTCTTCTCCAGGCTGCAGAGCCCCAATTCTCTCAGCCTGTCCTCACAGCAGAGCTGCTGCAGCCCTCTGAGCATCTTTGTGGCCTCCTCTGGACTCTCTCCAACACTTCCATCTCCTTCTTGTGCTGGGGGCTCCAGAACTGCACACAGTACTCCAGGTGGGGTGTGAGGAGAGCAGAGTCAAGGGGCAGAATCCCCTCCCTTGCCCTGCTGCCCACAGCTGCTCTTGCTGCAGCCCAGCACACAGTTGCTGTCTGGGCTGCACTCACACTGCAGCCTCATCTTGAGCTTTTCATCACCCCACACCCCCAGGTCCTGTTCCTCAGGGCTGCTCTCAGCCATTCCCCACCCAGCCTGGAGTTGTGCTTGGGATTGCACCCACCCAGGTGCAGGACCTTACACTTGGCCTTGTTGAATGTCATGAGGTTGGCCTGGGCACAGCTCTGCAGCCTGTCCAGGTCCCTCTGTGTGGCATACCATCTGGGATGGCATCTCTGGAGAGGGAGACTTTTATGTGCTCTGCTTTGTCTGAACCAAGGCTCAATTTTGCCATTAGTATTCAACCATCATACTCTGATCCTGGAACCCACCCCCTTCTTGCCCAAGCCTCCATCTTGTTTCTGATCAGTTTTCTTAGTTTCTAGCATTTTCTTATCCTACAAGGCTGTAACAGAATTAACCAGGTTGGAAAAGACCTATATTTGGGTTACAACTCTTAAAATATTTTTTTTTCTTTCTCAGTAAAGCTGTGAGTGGAGTAGCATTGTCAGTGCTTTCCTCTCAGCTTATAGTCTAATTTCTCACTCAAATCCTCCAATTAGTTCAAACCAGCACACTTTCTCTTGTCCTCTCCATTTCTAATGCTCCCAGACCCCTGTAACATTCCTGAATCTGCCTGTGTGTGCTCCAGCATTCTATGTGGAGTGAGACAGCTGAAGCCACCATGGCTATTTGAATGTGAGAAACAGGCACACATGATCTGTGCTGTTTGAAGCAAGGCAGCTTTTACAGTCATTCTCTGTTTGCCACTGTCTCAGGACAGAGGAGCATCCTTACTTCCCATGCTGTGCCAGAAGAAAGGCAGAGCACATGCAGGAATATTTAAGTCAGTGGCAAAAGCTTTATGCTGGTCAGAAACGAGCTAGCCTCTGCCAGGTCCTGTACTCATCCATTGGGTTTTCTTTCTGGTGTGAAGTTACACAGACAAGGCAGTGAGGGGAAAAATGGCAGTGAGGGGGGGAAAAGACAGTTAGGAAAGAAAGGGAGGGGGGAAAAATGGCATTGAGGGGGAAAAATGACAGTGAGGG
>VWZI01007924.1:26935-41742 GCA_013396835.1 Psilopogon haemacephalus
GGGAAAAATGGCAGTGAGGGAAAAAATGGCAGTGAGGAGGAAAAAAAGGCAGTGAGGGGGAAAAATGGCAGTGAGGGAAAAAAAGGCAGTGAGGGGGAAAACTGTCAGTGAAGGGGGAAAATGGCAGTGAGAAAAAAAGGGAGTGAGGGGGAAAAATGGCAGTGAGGGAAAAAAAAGGGAGTGGGGAGAAAAAAATGGCAGTGAGGGGGAAAAATGGCAGTGAGGGGAAAAAAATGGCAGTGAGGGAGGAAAAAATAGCAGTGAGGGGGGAAAAAAAGGCAGAGAAGGAATAACCTAGGGGCACTGTGGAGCTCATGCCCATGGCTGACAGCTGTTCTGCAGTGCTGCAATACCTTGCTGGTAGCTCATCAGATCATTCACAGAGCCTGTCACCCTGCTCAGATCACAAAGAGGCTTCCCATGGAAGCAGGGGCAGAACAAAAGTCAATCAAGACTGGAATATGTGGGTCAGACAGCCTGAATAGGAAATCAGCTCCTGAGTGAGCCAGACATATCCCTAAATGTCCCCCTTTGTCTCCAAGCTGGTGACACATGGGTTTGATGGGTGGAGAACCAGATGGATCCAGAACTGGCTTGATGGCCACACCCAAAGAGTGGCTGTCAATGGCTCCATGTCCAATGGAGACCAGTGACAAGTGGAGTCCCTCAGGGATCAGTCCTGGGACCAGTCTTGTTCAACATCTTTGTGGGCAACATGGACAGAAGCACTGAGTGCAGCCTCAGCAAGTTTGCTGAGCACCCCAAGCTGTGTGGTGCAGCAGACAGGCTGAAAGGCAGGGATGGCATCTAGGGGGACCTGGAGAGGCTGCAGAGGTGGGCACAGGCCAACCTCAGGAGGTTTAACAAGCCCAAGGGCAAGGTCCTGCAGCTGGGTCGAGGTAATCCCAACCACAAATCCAGGCTGGGCAGTACCTGGCTGGAGAGCAGCCCTGAGGAGAGGGACTTGGGGGTGCTGGTTGATGAGAAGCTCAAGATGAGGCAGCAGTGTGCACTTGCAGCCCAGAAAGCCAAGCAGAGGCTGGGCTGCAGCAGGAGCAGTGTGGCCAGCAGGGCCAGGGAGGTGATTCTACTTCACCCTGGTGAGACCCCACCTGGAGTACTGCATCCAGTTCTGGAGCCCCTATTACAAGAGGAATGTGGACATGCTGGAGGTGTCCAGAGAAGGGCCAGGAGGATGCTCAGAGGGCTGCAGCACCTCTGCTGTGAGCACAGACTGAAAGAGTTTGGGCTGTTGAGTTTGGAGAAGAGGAGGCTCCCAGGTGACTTTCTTGTGGCCTTATTGGGTATCTGAAGGGGGCCTACAAAAAAGCTGGGGAGGGACTTTTTAGGGCTATGAGGTAGTGTCAGGACTAGGGGGAATGGAGCAAAACTGGAGGTGGGGAGATTCAGATTGGATTTGAGGAGGAAGTTGTTGAACATGAGAGTGGTGAGAGGCTGGAATGGGTTGTCCAGGGAGGTGTTTGGGGCCAGATCCCTGGAGGTGTTTGCAGCCAGGCTGGCAGAGGCTGTGAGCAGCCAGATCTAGGGTAGGGTGTCCCTGTGCATGGCAGGGGGGTTGGAACTGGCTGATCCTTGCGGTCCCTTCCATCTCTGACTGATTCTATGGTTCTGTGATTCTAAATAAGCTCATCAGGCTCCTGATGAGAGAGCCTGGGACACAGGGGCTCCCTGTGCAGCTTTCCTGAGCCCTGCTGAATGGACAACCATTGAGAAGTGGGGCTGTGATGAATTGCTAAACCAGTTAGGGTTTATTCTTCCTTTTTTTTTTTTACCTCCTCCCCCATCAGATGCTTCCCTAAATGAGATCAATGCTGTCGGAACTGATGCCACTAATAACCATCAGCCGTCTAGTTTTAATTAGAGTTTGCTTCATTAATGTCCCAACTTGTCTCTGTGCAGCAGATTAAATAATGTACTTGCAGCTCATTTGCAGAACCCCCTCCAAACTACAGGGCTGAGCTGCAATCCTTTAATTAAGCAGTGTGGCTGATCCCCGCCGCTGCCTCAGCTCATCAGTCTAAGCCGATTAAAGAAAGTGGGGACTAATAAAGAGCATAAACAGGGAAGTGACTCTCGGCTCTTCAAGGGACTTTGGGACTCCAGTGGTGATAATCTCACAGAATCATAGAGTCACAGAATCATAGAATCAGTCAGGGTTGGAAGGGACCACATGGATCACCTAGTTTCAACTCCCCTGACATTCCCAGGGACACCCTACCCTACATGAGGCTGCCCACAGCCTCTGCCAGCCTGGCTGCAAACACCTCCAGGGATGTGGCCCCAACCACCTCCCTGGGCAACCCATTCCAGACTCTCACCACTCTCATGCTCAACAACTTCCTCCTCAAATCCAATCTCAATCTCCCCACCTCCAGTTTGCTCCATTCCCCCTAATCCTGTCACTCCCTGAGAGCTTAAAAAGTCCCTCCACAGCTTTTCTGTAGGCCCCCTTCAGATACTGGAACCTCCACTGTCTCTGTAGGACTTGCACACCATTGGCTTCATGCCCATAACCCATTCTGCAGGTTGGACTTCCATGGGACATACCAAAGATGAAGTTGAGGGGAATGGGGAGGCTCTGTGGATGGAAGCAGGAGCTAAGCCTGCACCTTTGCTGAGTTGCTGATTGGACTCACATTTAGCCAAACCCAAAATGCTTTTTTTTTTTCCTTTTTTTTCCCTTGGCTTCTTCCAGTTAACATCAGGGCTTCATTCTAGGGTTCTGAATAGTCTGCTGATTGTATATCCAAGAACAATCACCTTACAATGTGTCCAGCAGGAGTAATGACCTTACAACATGTCCAGCAGCATCCTGCCTGCAGCAGGACTGCCTCCCATTTCCCTTTTGGGGCGGAGCAGGGGGGATGAGAAAAGGTTGTTTCCCTTAGAGTGATGAGAGGCACTGATGGAGCCCCAGCAGAGTGGAGCAGCATATTCTCTCAGTTGCCTCTCACAAGCCTTTCTCAGCCTGCCCCTAGCTTGCCTGTGGTGCTGAATGGGAAATCAGCAGCAAATCAGCTCTGCTCCAGTGATGGGAGGGCTCCTACAGACAGCTTGGAGCACCTGGGGGCCTGTGCATTTTGGCAGTGGACATGGAGATAGCACTTGAGGGCTGGAGGGTCATGTCACAAAGGAGGCTGGATGGAATCCAGGTGCGTTTGTATGTTAGATAGCTCATTGGGAAGGGAGGATGTTCCAACCTGTGTTTGTGGGGAAAAGAAGGTCCTTCCTATCTTCAAGAAGTGCAGATGAGACCTGACTTGCTTTTAAGGCAAAGGAGGTGAAGAGACTGCCCAGGAAGAGGAGAAGTCAAAGATCTGAAGGGTTTTCTGGAAGATCTTTATTGATGACCTGCATGAGGGAATTGAGTTCAGCATCAGTAAGTTTGCAGATGACAGCAAGCTAGGAGCAGGTGTGGAGCAGGTGTGGATCTGGAGGGTAGGAGGGCCCTGCAGAGGGACCTGGACAGGCTGCATGGGTGGACAGAGGCCAAGGGGATGAGATTTAAGAAGGTTAAGTGCAGGGTTCTACATTTTGGCCACAACAGCCCCAGGCAGATCTACAGTCTGGGGACAAAGTGGCTGGAGAGCAGCCAGGCAGAGAGCCAGGGGGTGCTGGGAGATAGGAGCTGAAGATGAGCCAGCAGTGTGCCCAGGTGGGCAGAACCAAAAGGTCTTCCCAGCCCTTTGGAAGGAGATGCACTGTGGTGGCACAAGGAAAGCCATGTGCCACTTAGATCCCACTCACAGAATACAAAAAAAGGCTTTACTCCCTAGGGCTAACAGGTCCTCCTCTGCTGTTTTGTCAAGAGAACTGAACTGCACAGGTTACCACACACTGTTTCAGTAGCTGGTTTCAAGGGAGCAGGGGAGCCCTGACTAGGAAGTTGTGTTTTGGAGCTTTGCAGTAAGTCTGTCTAGCCTGGAGAAAAGGAGGCTCGGAGATGACTTCACTGCTGTCGATGGCCACCTAAACATGAACAGGCAGCACTACAGGCTGGGGACAGAGTGGCTGGGGAGCAGCCAAGAAGAGAGGGACCTGGGGGTGCTGGGAGATACTAGGCTGAACATTAGCCAGCAGTGTGTCCAGCAACCATCACTGCAGACAACTTCTTCCTACCACCCCATTTAAACCTCCCAAGCCTTCCAAGCTGAGATAAGCAGAGGTGGCTCATTCTCACTCTCTCCTTCCTCAAAGATGTGCCCAGCATATAGAATAAGTCAGGTCTGGAAGGGATGACAAGGATCATCCAGGTGGCCAGAAGAGCCAATAGCATCCTGGCCTGGATCAGGAACAGTGTGGCCTGCAGGACAAGGGAGGTTATCCTGCCCCTGTACTTGGCACTGGTCAGGCCACATCTTGAATCCTGTGTCCAGTTCTGGTCCCCTCAATTCAAGAGAGATGTTGAGGTACTGGAATGTGTTCAGAGAAGGGCAAGGAAGCTGGTGAGGGCCCTGTGAGGAGAGGCTGAGGGAGCTGGGGGTGTGCAGTCTGCAGAAGAGGAGGCTCAGGGCAGACCTCATTGCTGTTGACAACTACCTGAAGGGAGGTTGTAGCCAGGTGGGGTTGGTCTCTTCTCCCAGGCACCCAGCAACAGAAGGAGGGGACACAGCCTCAAGTTGTGCCAGGGGAGGTCTAGGCTGGATGTTAGGAAGAAGTTGTTGGCAGAGAGAGTGATTGGCATTGGAATGGGCTGCCCAGGGAGTTGGTGGAATCACCATCCCTGGAGGTGTTCAAGAGCAGACTGGATGGAGCACTTAGTGCCATTGGTTAGGGCTGAGTGCTAGGTTGGACTGGATGATCTTGGAGGTTTCTTCCAACCTGGCTGATTCTATTCTATTCTATTCTATTCTATTCTGTTCTATTCTGTCTAGTCTAGTCTAGCCTATTGCATACTAAACAGCCCTGGGCCTCTCAGTCTCTCTTTATAGGGGAGATGCTCAAGTCCCTCAGTCATCCTCATGTCTCTCCATTAGACTCTTTCCAGCAGCTCCCTGTCTCTCTTGAACTGGGGAGTCCCAAACTGGACATAGTATTCCAGGTCCAGTTTGGGGCTCCCCAGTTCAAGAGGTGCAGCAGAGTGTGAAGCCCCCCAGATTTCTTGTTCATTGCTGGAGATGTGCTGCCTCTGCCTCTCCAGGTCTCCTCACCTGAATGTCCTGCTTCCATCAGGCAGGTTTGTTCTTTGTCCTGTGCAGCCATGCTGGGAAGCAGTGGCACAAAAGAGTCATGATTGTTCCCCACGATGCAGTACAGCATCCTGTCCCTCTTTGACTCCTCGGTGCTGTAGCATCTCTCCTCCTCCTCCAGCTCTCCTTTTACCCTTGGGTCATCCTGTGCCCTCTGACATGCAGATCCTCCTGAGAAGTCCACAAGGCTTTGTTTGGATGATGAATGCAATATCCCTCAAGGCTGAGGCCCATGAAGTTGATGAGAACTGAGCTGTCCTCCAAGTCAGTTGAGAAGGGAGCTGTCCTCCAACTCTTCTTTTAGATACCACTGAAGCAGCTTGACAAAAAAACAGGTGGGCACTTTATGATTTTCTACCAGCGTCCATCATTCTTTAAGCATTACAGAAAGCCACCTGAGCTGCCTAACATTTTGTCTGAATTTGTGAACACTTGACTTTGCCTGACAGGGAGAATTCTGAGCTGCTTCAAGGAGTGGGGAGTTGTTTCTTTTATTCCCTGTCTAGGATTGCTGGCAGGATATTGGATATTGTAGTGGGTTTGCAGTGACCTGCCCCCCCCCCACCTTTTAGAACCCCAGCTAAAACTCAGAAAAACACACTGGAAGTTAATAAATGAAGCTTTATATTTACAGCAATGCAAATATACAAGCAAATATTTACAAGATATAACAGATATTTACAGAAATATACAGTAAAAAAAAAGAAATACAGACACCACACCCCTCCTGGAGACCAAAATCCCCAAGAGAGGGAAACCAAACCCCCCCTACCACCTTTCCCTCCTTCCCCCAGCTTTATCTCACCACTTGATGATGCTGCAGATAAGCTGAAGATCGGTCAGAAAGATTAGTGGCAGGAAGGGATGAATGGTTTTAGTGATTTTACTCTGAATTAGTTCAAAGGCAGAGAGACAAAGGAAAGAAGCTGCTGAAGCCCAGCGCCGACCCAGAGCCGACTGACTGCGCAAGCACACTGGCTTATCTGGATGTTTTGGGAACATTCTAAAACAACCTTCTTTCTTCTCTCTCAGTCAAACTGGGTGAAGTGACACGCTATGTTTAACTCACTCAAATTCTCCAATTAGCTCAAACCAACACAGATATGTAACCTGCAGGTCAGTACCTCCTCTCAGCTCAGTGGCTCTAGCCCTAGGTGTGAAGACACTTGATAATGATTCTAGTTGGTATCAAATCTGTAATCTTCCCTGCAAAACAACTCTCAAGCAATTGGGCCCCAGCTGCCAGTGTCGAATGCAAGCGTCTGCACTCAGGGGACAATGCAGGCTTTGATTCACCTCTGCTATGAGGACAGGCTGAGGGAGCTGGGGTTGTTCAGCCTGGAGAAGAAAAGGCTCCAGGGAGATCTAATAGTGAGCTGCCAGTACCTGAAGGGGCTACAAGAAGGCTGCCGAGAGACTGTTTGCAAAGGCCTGCAAGGACAGGACAGGAGCAATGGCTGCAAACTAGAGCAGAGCAGATTGAGATTGGATGTTAGGAACAAGTTTTGCACCAGGAGGGGAGTGGAACACGGCAACAGGTTGCCCAGGGTCCCATCCCTGGAGATAATTCAAAGTGAGGCTGAACAGGACTGTGGGCAACCTGGAGTCACAGAATCAGTCAGGGTTGCAAGGGACAAGGATCATCCAGTTCCAACCCCCCTGACATGCCCAGGGACACTCTACCCTAGATCAGGCTGCCCACAGCCTCTGCCAGCCTGGCTGCAAACACCTCCAGGGATGTGGCCCCAAACACCTCTCTGCAGGGGCAACCCATTCCAAGCTCTCACCACTCTCATGGTGAAGAACTTCCTCCTTATATCCAATCTGAATCTCCTCACCTCCAGCTTTGTTTTTTATTTTGTCCTAGAAGGAACACTTAGAATCATAGAATCAGTCAGGGTTGGAAGGGACAACAAAGATCATCTAGTTCCAACCCCCCTGCCATGCCCAGGGACACTCTACCCTAGATCAGGCTGCCCTGGGTAACCCATTCCAGACTCTCACCACTCTCATGCTGCAAAACTTCCTCCTCACATCCAGTCCAACTTGATCTAGTTGAGGATGTCCTTGCTGACTGCAGAGGGCGTTGGACTGGATGAGCTTTGGAGGTCCCTTCCAACCCAGCCCATTCTGTGATTCTGTGGCTCTTAACAGAGAACAGTGCAGGGCAGGCTTACAGCACCTGGTCATGCCTGTGCAAAGAGAGCCTCTGTGCTGTGGTCTGTGCCTTGTGTGCTGTGAGGGCAGACAACTTCATAGACAAATCTCTTCAGTCTGGATTCTTTCAGTCCTCTTAAGGTCCTCTGCTGTTTTTGAACACACACACACACAGGAGAAGTTTGTGCAACATTTCTGCTTTGTTAGCACATCCTGGTTATGCTTCTTTTTCTCATTTATTTTCCTTATAGAGGTCACAGGTGTGAAGAGAGGATGTTTTTTTTTTCCCTGCTTCTTAACAGCTCCTCTGCTTCTTACTCTTTTGTCTCTGTAGACTTAATAAACCCATTCAAGAGACTGTGATTGGACATTGTGGGGATGCAGCACACGGACAGGGATGGGTCAGCAAAATTCACATAAATATTTCCCCAGACTCACAGTTGTCATGGTTTTGGTTTTAATATGAAACAGAGGTGAAGGCTTGTGTCTGGACTCACATCTGAGCTCTCCTTATGCTTAGGAGTGAGCAGGTTCCTCCCTTCTCGTGGGTGTTCTGTATAGTGTGCTGGTTTGAACTAAATGGAGAATTTGAATGAGAAATTGGACTGTAAGCTGGGAAATGAAAATACATGATGTCACTTCACTCACAGCTTTACTGAGAAAGAAAAAAAATTATTTTAAGAGTTGTAACCCAAATATAGATAAGTCAGAGTGCTTCAGGCCTCTCTGGGCTGTTCCTTGCATGGCTCAGTTTCCCTGCCTTTTGTAGCTAATTCCCAATAATTCCACTAACTTCCTACTGCTAACCTCCCTGGCCCATCTACCTTTGCCTATCTGCTGCATCAACAGGTGGTGAGAAAAGATTGGGGAAAGGGGGAAAGGTGGTAGGGGTGGTTAGAAACCCCTCTTAGGGATTTTGGTCTCTGGGAGGGCTGTGGTGTTTCTGTATTACCTTTTTTGCTATCTATATCTGTAAATATCTGTTCTACAGTGTAAATATCTGCTTGTATATTGTGCATTGCTGTAAATATAAAGCTTCATTTACCAACTTCCAGCCAGTCTGAGTTCTAGCCTGGGTTATATCAAAGGCCGGGGGGAGGGTGCAGATAACTGCTAAGCCACCACATTAAAGACCAGAAGCTTTAATTGCTCTGTGGGAGCTTAGGCCCAGCACCACAGAGATATTTATTGACTGTAGACCTAGGGCAAATAGGGAAAGCTCTTGTAAGTAGAATTTAAAAAAAACCATCATAGTTACCTATGACCTTGAGAATCCCTTGCCTTGGGAATCTCAAGCCAACTGTGTCCTGGGCTGCAGCAAGAGCAGCTGTGGGCAGCAGGGCAAGGGAGGGGATTGTGCCCCCTTACTCTGCTTTTGTCAGACCTCACCTGGAGTAGGGCAGTTCTGGAGCCCCCAACACAAGAAGGACTTGGAATTTCTGGAGACAGTCCAGAGGAGGCCATGAAGATGATCAGAGGGCTGCACCAGCTCTGCTATGAGGAGAGGATGAAAGAGTTGGGGCTCTGCAGCCTGGAGAAGAGAATCTTTTGAGGAGACCTTATTGTAGCCTTCTAGTATCTGAAGGGGGCCTACAGGAGGGCTGGGGAGGGACTATTCACAAGGTCTTGTAATGACAGGATGAGGAGGAATGAGTTTAAACTGGCAGAGGGCAGATTGAAACTGGATGTTAGGAGAAAGTTCTTTCCAGTGAGGGTGATGAGGCACTGGCACAGGTTGCCCAGGAAGGTTGTGGCTGCTCCCTCCCTGGAGGTGTTGAAGGCCAGGCTGGATGAGGCCTTGAGTGACCTGTTCTAGTGGGAGGTGTCCCTGCCTATGGCACAGAGGGGTTGGAACTGGATGATCTTTGAGGTCTCTTCCAACCTAAACCATTCTACGATTCTATGAATCTCTTACAGGGAGGTTTATCTGGCAGTTCCTCTGCTGCTTTGACCTGGCAGGAATGGCTCTTTCTGGAAGCATCCAAGGAAAGAGGAGCTGAGGTTCAAGTGCATTGTTTCAGTCTTCTGAAGGAGACCCACCAGAACACTTTGGCAGTGTCTTTCCCTGTGGGTGTTTCTCTGCTTGTCTCCAACAGCTGGTGCAGCTACGCTCCCAGGCAGGAAGAACTTGAAAGTAAGGAAATAAAGTAAAGAATGAGTAGACTCTTCAATGGGAAAAAACATTTTTAGCAGAAACTAGAGCCTTTCTGTCACATTGCTTGCTTGCTTTGGCTCTGTCAACACCTTTCTTCAGAAGGGAGGAAGAAGGCAAGAGAGGCACCAAAGAAAACCTGTCTGAAGCATTGTGGTGGTTCGTCTGTTCTCTTCTCTCCACCCCCACTTTGAAATAACCCAGGCTAGAACTCAGCCAGCTGGAAGTTAATAAATGAAGCTTTGTATTTACAGCTTTGCACAATATACAAGCAGATATTTACAATGTTTAACAGATATTTGCAGATATATAGAGTGAAAAGGTAATACAGAAACACCACAGCCTTCCCAGAGATCAGGATCCCTAAGAGAGGTTTCCAACCACCCCCTACCTCCTTCTCCCCACTTCCCAATCTTATCTCACCATCTGTCTTACATGCTAGATAAGTGTAAGTAGATGGGCCAGGGGGGATTAGCAGCAGCAAAGTTGTCAGTGAAATCATTCAGATCCAGCTAAGAAGGCAGAGAGAGGGAACCATGCAATAGCAAGCGTAGCTCAGACAGCTCTGTCTTATCTTTGTTTTGATTCTAACTTTATACCATTTAAGTAAACAAATGAGTGAAGGAGACACTGGAATGTTTTCCTTTCTCAGCCTGTAGCCTAATTTCTCATTCAATCCTCCAATTAGTTCAAACCAGCACACTGTTGTAAAAATAATTGTTTGGGGTTCCTCTCTGGAAGCTGCAAAGGTACCCAGCAGACAGATCATAGAATCATAGAATCAGTCAGAGTTGGAAGAGACCACAAGAATCAACCAGTTCCAACCCCCCTGCCATGCCCAGGGACACCCTACCCTAGAGCAGGCTGCCCACAGCCTCTGCCAGCCTGGCTGTAAACACCTCCAGGGATCTGGCCTCAAACACCTCCCTGGGCAACCCATTCCAGCCTCTCACCACTCTCATGCTCAACAACTTCCTCCTGACGTCCAGTCTGAATCTCCCCACCTCCAGCTTTGCTCCATTCCCCCTAGTTCTGTCACTCCCTGACAGCCTAAGAAGTCCCTCCCCAGCTTTTATGTAGCCCCCTTCATATCCGGGAAGGCCACAAGAAGGTCACCTTGGAGCCTTCTCTTCTCCAGCCTCAGCAGCCCCAACTCTTTCAGTCTGTGCTCTCAGCAGAGGTGCTGCAGCCCTCTGAGCATCCTCGCGGCCCTTCTCTGGACACGCTCCAGCATGTCCACATCCCCATCTCTCAAATGTTTTCTGAGAGACTGAAGCTGTCTCCAGCTGTTGCCTAGTCACAATTTCCTTCATACCATCCTTTCCCCCTTTTGCTTATGTTGCTTGCATGGGCCGTGACCTAGGAGAACTCAGAGCTGAACTCAGGCCCTCTTCTTCCCCATCTGACAGCTCTTGCCATTTCTTGGGCCACAGCAGAGCTGATGTCGGTGCAATAGAACTGATCACAGCAAACCTCAACCTTCTGGGAGCCGCTTCCCACAGCTATGGAGATCAGTTTGTTGCTTTAGTATCAGATGATTCATTCATGGCTTACATAGGATCCTCATGGTCTTGTTCCTGCATTGCAAAGAACTCTGTGCCAGTAGTACAGACACTTTTTTTCGTGTCAGTGGAATGCAACACAAAGAGCTGCTGCACCCTGGGTTCCTCTGTGGCAACAGCACAGAAACACAAAAGGGTCCTTTGTTTAGCCCTGGGGAACAGACACAGGCAGATGATAAAATAACAGCAGTTAGACTGTGATGGAGCTTAAACTATGCATATTAATCATCTACTGATATCATCCTGATCTGCATCAGTCAAGATGCACTCAACCCCCAAAACTGGGCCGTCCCAGACCTTTAGGACACTACAGTGTGTTCTGTTGAACTCAACAGATGATGTCTGTGCACCCTCTGTAGTAGAGTCATAGAATCAGTCAGGGTTGGAAGGGACCACAAGGAACATCCAGTTCCAACCCCCCTGCCATGCCCAGGGACACCCTACCCTAGATCAGGCTGCCCACAGCCTCAGCCAGCCTGGCTGCAAACACCTCCAGGGATCTGGCCCCAAACACCTCTCTGCAGGGGCAACCCATTCCAGGCTCTCACCACTCTCATGCTCAACAACTTCCTCCTGACGTCCAGTCTGAATCTCCCCACCTCCAGCTTTGCTCCATTCCCCCTAGTCCTGTCACTACCTGAACACCCTAAAAAGTCCCTCCCCAGCTTTTTTAGGCCCCTTTCAGATCCTGGAAGGCCACAAGAAGGTCACCTGAGAGCCTCTTCTTCTGCAGCCTGCACAGCCCCAACTCTTTCATTCTGTCCTCACAGCAGAGGTGCTGCAGGCCTCTGAGCATCCTCGTGGCCCTTTTCTGGACACCTCCAGCATGTCCACATCCTTCTTTTAATAGGGGCTCCAGAACTGGACACAGTACTTCAGGTGGGGAGCAGCCCCAACCTCCCTGGACAACCTGTTCCAGGGTCTCACCACCCTCACAGTGAGGAACTTCTTCCTGATACCCAGTCTGAATCTCCTCACCTCCAGCTTTGTTCCATTCCCCCTAGTCCTGTTACCACCTGACATCCTAAAAAGTCCCTCCCCAGCTTTCTTGTAGGCCAACTTCAGATACAAAAAAGGTCACACATTTGTTCATGGCTCACAGGGCAGAGACAGGTAAGGCAAAGAGATGGGAGGAAAGAGCCGATGAAGAAGAGAGGCAGACTCACCCCAACAAAGATAACTCTGCTACTCAAAAAAAAATTGTTGTCAAATGTGCTGTGTGGAGAAGGAAAATGATGGGAGAGAGGGACCATGAAAAGCTAAAAGTCAAATAACTGTGTAAAGGAAAGAGGACACTGGAGAGAACAGGGACATGTGAAGAGGAGATGAATGAGCAGGTCCCTCGGCTGGCACATTCCTGCTCATGCCAGTATTTTTTGGCAGTGGCAGCAAGGAGGCTGTGGCCTTTTATTACACATCTTCTTGCAGTGTGATGCCAACCCAAAGGCCTTTTGCCTTTTCTGTGCTCTGCCACACTGAATACTACAGAGTTTCATTTTCTGACCACCTCCGCGGGGCAGGCTTTGTGCTTGAACATAATGAGCTCTACTTTTGCCAAAAAAAAAAAATGTTTGTGCTCCAGAGTTTCCTTCTGCTGCCTGTGGCCCTGGCAGTCTTTCAGATACTCCAGGAAGAGCATCCTGAAGAATCTGAGGTGCTGAAGAGGAGCATATTTTACAACCGCCCAGGCCACTCTGTTTCTGCTCTGCAAACATCAATTCAGCAGAGGGAGAGGATGTGAAAAAACAGTTGAAAGATTTTTGGGCCTGTCCCTGGGATGTTCAAGAGCTGCAGTAGAGTCAGAGACCGATCCATCTGCTGTGAGGAAACACCATCCTGAAGAAAAGCATCGGGACATGAGCAGGAGCTGAGCTAAGGGATGTTTTGCTTCCATAGAATCATACAATCATGGAATGGTTTAGGTTGGGAGGGACCTCAAAGCTCAGCCAGTTCCAGCCCCCCTGTGCCATAGACAGGGACACCTCCCACTAGATCAGAACTCTCAAGACCTCATCCAGCCTGGCCTTCAACACCTCCAGGGAGGGAGCAGCCACAACATCCCTGGGCAACCTGTGCCAGTGCTTCACCACCCTCACTGGAAAGAACTTTCTCCTAACATCAAGTCTAAATCTCTTTTGAAACTGAGGAATTTCCCACCTGGAGTACTGTGTGCAACACAAGAAGCACATGGAACTGTTGGAGAGAGTCCAGAGGAGGCCACGAACATGATCAGAGGGCTGCAGCAGCTCTGCTGTGAGAACAGGCTGAGAGAGTTGGGGCTCTGCAGCCTGGAGAAGAGAAGGCTTCCAGGGGACCTCATAGTAGACTTCCAGTATCTGAGGGGGGCCTACAGGAGGGCTGGGGAGGGACTATTGACAAGGTCTTGTAATGACAGGATGAGGAGGAATGGGTTCAAACTGGCAGAGGGGAGATTGCAACTGGATGTTAGGAGGAAGTTCTTTCCAGTGAGGGTGGTAAGACACTGGCACAGGTTGCCCAGGGAGGTTGCGGCTGCTCCCTCCCTGGAGGTGTTCAATGCCAGGTTGGATGAAGCCTTGAGTGACCTGATCTAGTGGGAGGTGTCCCTGTCTATGGCACAGGGGGGCTGGAACTGGCTGATCTTTGAGGTCTCTTCCAACCTAAACCATTCTATGATTCTGTGATTAGACTCTGGGCACACCATTTGGAAGCGTATCCTACAAACTGTTAATCACCTCTGTTTGGCACCTTGGTTCTTTGCACACACAGATCATACCCACTGGGGGCTGTGCTTGCCTGGTGCCACCTTTGTCATGCCCCACACCGTTACCTTGCCGCTTTCATATAAACAGGTCTTGGTGCCTTCTCGGAAGGTGGGGATAGGCTACCCTGTGCACGCATTGCTGCTACTCTTCTTGCATCTTCCAACTTAGCAGGTGTCTGTGGTGTGTAAGAAGACACTGCTGTGAGAGGGGGAAGTTGAGGTGCACAAGAATAGATAGTGCAGAAAGGCATGGTTCAGAACATTGCTGTGCTGTCACACAGCTGGATCCAGTCAGCATACTCCAGGTTATCTCATAGTGCAGCAGTTTGGGGTGGCTCCTCTGCTGGCTTTGGAGCAGCCCACTGGCATAATGCCATTTAGGTCTGCTCAGCAGCAAGTCAGGATTGGTTGTGTCAAGGCAGACTCCTCCATGATAGGACCAGGAAGGTCCATGAATGGATAAGAATCATAGGGATGAGAATCATAGAATCAGGCAATGTTGGAAGGGACCACAAGGATCAGCCAGTTCCAACCCCCCTGCCATGCCCAGGGACACCCTACCCTAGATCAGGCTGCTCACAGCCTCTGCCAGCCTGGCTGCAAACACCTCCAGGGATGTGGCCCCAAACACCTCCCTGCAGGGGCAACCCATTCCAGGCTCTCACCACTCTCATGCTCAACAACTTCCTCTTCACATCCAGTCTGAATCTCTCCACCTCCAGCTTTGCTCCATTCCCCCTAGTCCTGACACTACCTCATAGCCCTAAAAAGTCCCTCCCCAGCTTTTCTGTAGCCCCTTCAGATCCTGGAAGGCCACAGAAGGTCACCTGGGAGCCTCCTCTTCTCCAAACTGCACAGCCCCAACTCCTTCAGTCTGTCCTCACAGCAGAGGTGCTGCAGCCCTCTGAGCATCCTCCTGGCCCTTCTCTGGACACTCTCCAGCATGTCCACATCCCTCTTGTCCCAGGGGCTCCAGAACTGGA
>VWZI01007926.1:0-69594 GCA_013396835.1 Psilopogon haemacephalus
GAAGTTATCATCAACACATTCCAGGAATCTCTTGGATTGCTGGTGCTGTGCTGTGTTGTCCTTTCATCTGGAAATTTGAAATACATCTATTACCCAAAGACTATTGTATAGCAATCCAATGCCAGTCTTGTAACCAGCATTCATGTGTATTTGGTTGTTACACTGGTGGGCTGGTTTGAACTAATTGGAGGATTTGAATAAGAAATTAGGCTATAGGTTGAGAAATTAAAACACACAATGCTACTTCCCTCACAGCTTTACTGAGAAAGAAAAAAAAAATGTGTTTTAAGAGTTGTAACTCAAATATAGATAAGTCAGATGGTTTCACACCTTTTTGGGCTGTGGCTGCTCTTGCATGGCTCCTTTTCCCTGCCTTTTGTAGCTGATTCTGAATAATTCCACTAACTTATTTTCCTATTGCTAACCCCTGGCTGATCTACCTTTGCCTATCCGCTGCATTAACAGATGGTGAGATAAGACTGGGGAAGGGGGGAAAGGTGGTAGGGGTGGTTGGTGACCCCTCTTAGGGATTTTGATCTCTGGGAGGGGTGTGGTGTTTCTGTATTACCTTTTCACTGTATATATCTGTAAATATCTGCTACATATTGTAAATATCTGCTTGTATATTGTGCATTGCTGTAAATATAAAGCTTCATTCCTTAACTTCCAGCCGACTGAGTCCTTGCCTGTGTCATTTCAAAGTGTGGAGGGGCAGCTAACTGCTAAACCACCACAACTGGGACATAAAAATAGGTCTTCCGAGTTTGAGGAATTCAAATCAAGTTTAATACCATGACACTGATCTGGCAATTTATTTTCCTATTTCACTGGGGCAAATCTAAATTATATAGACTCATTAATTCTGACCATAGCAAAAATAGCATGAAGACTAATAGGAACATTGGGTAAGTTCTTTAACTGGCCTTAACTGCCAGGTAATTGGTGAAAGGTTTCCAGTGTTACAAAGAAAAAGGATGAGGAGCTAATGAGAGGACAGGTGAATATGTATTTGTTATTTCAGTGGATTGGATTTATTGTGTTTACTGTTGAATCTCATCTGGCTTGTTAATAACATGTGAAGTTACCAGCTCTAAGATCTCAGTGATACAAAATGCATATTTGCTATCAGGGACAATAGGAGAGAACAAGCTAGGGTTGTGGCTGATACATGGAGATAGATGTTGGAAGGACAGAGTAAGCACCTGGGCTACGCTAATATGTCCTGAACTGAGACTAAACATTTTCACAGTTCTCTTGCTGTGGCAGCAAGTTCCAAGCTGTACAAATATATGGCCTGAAGTCAACAGGGCAAAGTCTTATTTGTTTTGCTACAGGATGAATGATTGCTTATAAAATAAGGTTAAATGCATCTTTCTTCCCTCTCTCTCCTGCCATTAAAAAAAAATACAAACAAAAACCCAGAACATACCACAGAATAAAACTTCTCAGAGTCAGCAGAGATTTTTTTTTCTTTTTTAAATGGATGATTTTTTGGTTTTTTTTTTAGCCACAGTGGATATAGTCTTGATAGCAACAAGAAAACTTTAGATTAGAAAGTTTACGGTCTTCCAGAAGTAGTCTTTTTACTTTGTAGGCTTATATAATGCATTTTGACAATTTAATTACTTGCTTATTTTCTTGAGGTATACACACTGTTTGATTGAATAATTGCTGAAGATCAAGCTCTTTTTGCTATCAGATTTGCTTTTCCCAGAGTCATATTCAGGCAGCAGAAATTCCCCATGCTGATGCTTCTTGACTAAGAATCTCTGAAGATCCTTGGTCATTGGGCATAGGCAGGTAGGCTGAATTTAGGCTGCATGAGTGTGGACATATTTTCCTGCATGCTGTCCAAATTCAGATTTATGTCTTCTTGTGTGACAGCTGAAAACCTCCACACAACAAAAGCCAGTTCCTGGCAGGAGAGGAGCACTCATATGTTTAACTCAGAAGCTTCCACAATTTCACTTAGTGCAGCAGCTTTTTCTTTTCTAACCTTTTGTGCTGCAGGATTTGCTACTGCTGTGTACATTTCCTGCTAAAAATTCTGCTGTATGAAAAACACAGACTTGATGAGTAGATCACTCGCTGAGTAAGGAATTGGCTGGATGGTTACATGTGGAGAGTTGTGATCAATGGCACAATGTCCACCTGGAGACCAGTGACAAGTGGCATCCCTCAGGGGTCAGTGCTGGGACCAGTGCTGTTTAACATCTTTGTCAGTGACATGGACAGAGGAATGGAGTGCACTCTCAGCAAGTTTGCAGATGACACCAAGCTGTGTGGCACAGTTGACTTGCTAGAGGGCAGGGACGTGATCCAGAGGGACCTGGACAGGCTGGAGAGGTGGGCCCAGGCCAACCTCGTGAAATTCAATAAGGCCAAGTGTAAGGTCCTGCACCTGGGTCATCACAGTCCCAAGCACTACTCCAGGCTGGGTGGCAAATGGCTGGCCCTGAGGAAAAGGACCTGGGGGTCTGGGTTGATGAAAAGCTCAACATGAGCCAACAGTGTGTGCATGCAGCCCAGAAGACAGCAACTGTGTCCTGAGCTGCATCAAGAGCAGTGTGGCCAGCAGGACAAGGGAGGTGATCCTCTCCCTTTACTCTGCTCTTGACAGACCCCACCTGGAGTACTGTGTACAGTTCTGGAGCCCCCCAGTACAGGAAGGACATGGAACTGTTGGAGCGAGTCCAGAAGAGGGCCATGAAGATGATCAGAGGGCTGGAGTACCTCTGCTATGAGGACAGGCTATGAGAGTTGGGGCTCTTCAGCCTGGAGAAGAGAAGGCTTCCAGGAGACCTTAGAGTAGCCTTCCAGTATCTGAAAGGAGCCTGCAGGAAGGCTGGGGAGGGACTGTTCACAAGGTCTTGTAATGACAGGACGAGGGGGAATGGATTTAAACTGGATGAAGGGAGATTTAAACAGGATGTTAGAAGGAAGTTCTTTACAGTGAAGGTGGTGAGATACTGGAACAGGTTGCCTAGGGAGGTTGCAAATGCTCCCTCCCTGTTCAAGGCCAGGCTGGATGAAGCCTCGAGCAACCTGTTCTAGTGGGAGGTGTCCCTGCCTATGGTGGGGGGGGTTGGAACTGGATGATCTTTGAGGTCCCTTCCAACCTAAACCATTCTATGATTCTATGATTTTGAGATGTTCCTAAAACACTTTTCATTTTCTCAGTTGCAGCAAAGAGAAGGGAAATAGCTATATGCCCTGTCTCCATGACATCTTCGTCTGTACTGTTGTGTGAAGAGCTGGACATCTAAAATACCATTAGGTTTCTTATCTTCTTATTTCCATTTATGCTTTGTTCTGTTATTTGCTGTCATCACGTGTTGCTGTACTAATAAGATCAGTAACAAATCTGCTAAGCATATGTCACGGTAACTGTTCTTTGTTCATAGAATGGTTTGGGTTAGATGAACCTTTAAAGGTCATCTAGTCCACCCCCTGCTGCAATAAGCCAGGACATCTTCAATTAGACCAGGTGCTCAGAGCTTCACCCAACTTTATGTGGAATGTTTCTAGAGATGGGGCTCCAATCGCCTCTCTAGGCAACCCCAGCAGTGTTTTACCACCTTCAGTGTAAAATGCTTCTCTCTTATATTGAGGCTGACTCTTTTTTAGTTTAAAACCATCACTCCTCATCCTGCTGCAACAAGACCTACTAAGTTTGTCCCTGTCTTCTTACAGGCCCCCTTTTGAGTATAGAGAGGCCACAGTAAAGTTATCCCTGGAGCCTTCTCTTCTCCAAGCCAAGCAACCCCAACTCTCTCAGCCTTTCTTCACAGGAGAAGGGCTACAGTCCTCTGATCACCTTCATGGCCCTTCTTTAGATGCACTCAATTCCATGTCTTTTCTTGTGCTGATAACTCCAGAGCAAGATCCAGCACTGTAAGTGGGGTCTAACCGGAGCAGAGGGGCCAAATCACCTCTTTCAACCTGCTGCCCACACTACTTTGGACATAGCCCAGTATACAGTCTGGGCTGTGACTACACAATGCTGGCTCTGTCCAGCTTTATATTCACCAGTACCCCCAAGTTCTTCTTCACAGGACTACTCTCAGTTTCTTCATCCCTCAGCCTGTATTAATACTGAGGAGTATCTGCCAGGAAAAAAGAGAATCCCCAACAAGACTGCAAAACGGTACTTCAGTTTGTAATCATGTAGATGTGGTGGTAGATGTTACAACAACAGTGTATTTATATATACATAGTTCAAAGCATTGGCAAATGAACTGTATAACAAGGATGGAATTGTCTTTTGTTGTCCAGAACACTGGGTCTTTAGAGAAACTTTTTCCTCACCTTGTTTTCAGCAGAACTATGTCTAATACAATTTGCCACTGTGTAGATAAGAGAAAATCAACAAAATTGAGTGCAGTTTCTACACCAGTGTGAGGTTATGACTGGACTCTCACAGGGTGTCACTTCCTTTTGGTTGGTTGATTCACAGTTCTTTTCACTTTGGTGTTAAGGTACTGTTGCTTTTAGTCTTTCATTTTGCTTTCTCCCACACTATTTATTATTTGTCCTTTTCTGTTACTTGTCCTCTGGCATTCTTTTCTCTTTCACAATATCATGCTTTAAATCAAAGCAGACTGGGTGCTTTTTAACAGGACTCCTCTTTTTAAACACCAAATTACTGTAGCCAAATTCAGCTAAGAGACTTCAACAGAGACTTCACTGAGTGGAGCATAAATCCAACAATGTATGAGGACAACCAAACAGTTCTAAATGATCTATTTTTTTTTTTCCCTTAAAACTCCGTGAAGTTATAAAAAGCTACAAAAAACATATAATTGTTTTCCGTCTTTCCTTTTTTTTTTTTTTTTTTTTCCAGAAAATTGCATTACTATTTCACAAGCACCAGCTAAGGCAAATTGATTTAAAAAAGAAACACAATACAAAACCTTGGGGGACCTGTTTGCTTAGCTGAAAAATAGTAAATAAGAGCAGTGTAATTAGGGTGAAAGGAGACTTAAAGGCACAAAAGAAAAAAAAAAACCTTCTCAGAGCTATTTTAAGGTCTTAGGTCATGAGTTAGGTCATGAGCTTCTTAGCATTTGGTATGGTATCTGAGTAGACCCTTGGATTACAGATCAGGACAGGTGCAGAAGACTGTACTATAAATAATTTTACCCTTAAGGAGTTCACAAACATCTTGAATGACAAACCGGACAAAAAGATACATTAGGTCTGAAGAGGAAAATTATTACAATAATTTTAGAATAACTTAAAGCTTTGTTTTCCAGCAAGTCATCCCATAGTTCTTAGTACAAAAGCTAAAATGCTCTTCACTGTTGCCTTAGAAGTGTCACCAACAACATTTTACAGAGCTACAGCATGTATTTATTAAGCATGACTGGCATGTTCAGGGGTATTTCTGTACTTATTTGCCTACTGAGGTGCACAGGGAACTGACCGTCAGGATTCTGCCTTCTATTTCAGGGCCTTCTCTTGCCTTGTGGCTGGAGCATATATGGCCAATTCCTTCAGGGGAAGTCTTCTCTAATAATGCTTCTCTAAGAAATATTATTCCTAAGCTTCCTTCATGCAAAACTCTCAGAGATCCTTGTGGGGTAAAATAAACTCACTGTAGTGGTAAAACTTGCCTGATTTAAACAGTAACTATAAAACATTTGTTTTCCAGATCAATACAGATGTTTTAAATTTCCTTTTTTTTTTTTTTTAGTATGTCACACAAATGTTGCTGCTCCCTTGTCTAAAATAAAACTTCCAGCTTTGCAAGGGATACAGAGGTCTCAGAGACCTTTGAGAAATGAGTTTTTGGGTTTTTTTTAAATTCCCTGTTACAGTATACTCCACCTTTCGGCTGATGCATATAGGCCTATGAGTTCATCTTGGCTGTCCTAATTTGAATCCTTAATCATCTTTTAAGAGACAGGTTTTCACAGAACTGGAAGAACCCGTTGCAGTAAAAAGTTAGGTGCCATTTCCTGCATATTTCTAACAAAAACAAAAACAAAAAAAAAAAAAACAAAAAAAAAAAGGAGAGAGAGAGGAAGAAGAAAAAGGAAAAGAAACTCCAAGAGTATGTTAGAAGTTTTTCCAAACTGATATATCGACCTATTCTTTTGTCTGTTACCAAAATCAACAGTGTGTGAACTCCTTTTGACCAGCTCAATCCATACACAAAAAACCCGACATCCTTCTCCAGGAATATTTCTGCCTGCGTCAAGGGATATATCTATGACATGCCAGAAGCATCATGATATAAATGGGTTCCAGCCTTGCTCTGGGAAACAATGCTGTATTGTCAGTAAGTCTGAAGTGCAACAACACCTGCTTGCAGGAGTAGTGAATTTCAAAAACAGTATGTCCTTCTCTGGCTCTTTGTGTTGTTGGCTGCCTTGGTTTTCTAAAGAGCCTGGTGAAGTCAGCTGAATTCAAAATTAGTGCAGTAGGTACTTCCCAGAAACAAGTAAAACTGCTGCTGGGGAGTTCCTGAACCATTTGCCAATGAGAGATGAGATGAGATGAGATGAGATGAGATGAGATGAGATGAGATGAGATGAGATGAGATGAGATGAGATAGTTGCTCTGGTGAAAAAAAAAAAAAAAAAAAAAAGTAACAAATAACATTACAGATTTGGTATTACGTCAGCAAAGCAAATTTTGTGCCACCTTCTCTTTCAGTATGCAAAAATAATTTCTATACAGTCTTTCTTCACATATCAATTAAAGAGGGAGGCACTATACACGCTATTTGATTCCCAAGCCTATCTGTCTTAGCCAGCTGGAACAGTTTTCCAAACAATTGAAATTGTTAATGAAAGGTATAGCAAGCATGTTTACACGTGTCTGTACTTTTCATATTCTCTCTAGGAGGAAGTAAATTAAATCAGTATCAGCCAGTTCAGCCTCATGGATACAGGGTCATCTTAATATAAACAAAGCTTAATAATTGGACATTTTTGTGTAAGTGGAATTTCAGGATTTTGTTTTTCTGTGGATGGGATTGCATCTTCCAGGTATTTTTTTAAAACATTGAATTCCTTTTCGTCACCCCATATCTCATACTTTCTCACGTATCCCAGACGCTCCCATGTCATGGCTAACATTCTTTTAGAAAAATGGAGCTGCACAGGAATTCTTTAAGAGTCTATCACCACCACTCCCAAATTAGCCAGACAGGACACTGTTTGTTTAATTTCACAAGACATTTGCTTTCCCCAAAGCCAGAATAGCTACCTCAGTGAATTCCCAGTCACGGTACTCTATACTTTTAAAGGACTTTTTTTGTGGCAAAGAAGTTCTTCTAAACAAAAAACAAACCATATTGATACATTTCATAACTCAGATGGGTTGTTGAATAGTATGTAACTAGGTGTCTTTTAAATATTCACACACTTGCTTCAGAAAGGCCCTAATCTGGTCTAATTGGCTATATTGTAAAAGTGCGAAGAGAAAAACAGTAGAGTCGTACCAAATCTGCAGACTTTGTCAATACTGTGATGTCTGAATCTCTGCTGAGAATTCCACCCTCTAGAAACATTTTACTTAGTGATTGTTATTATTATTACTGTTATTTTACTATTATTGTCATAGTAGTTTTCTTATTAAACCAACATAGTGAGAAATCATCTTTTCTTTAAGTAGGCATAAGGAATGCTTCTCCCTTGCCAGTGATCATCCACTCTCTTCAGCAGCGATGCACGATAATCTCTACACCTTAATGCAAGCCTTTCTGAATCCTGTATGGTTTGTAGCTGAATTCAGAGTATGTACTTCTTGAGGAGCAGAGGAAGATAATTGCTGGTCTGACCTCTGATCCAAAAAGCTTTGCTGTCTTATAGAGCTGAAGGTTTGTGGTGCAGCTTGTTTAAGCTCTCCAGGAGCTGGCCTCCAAGGGCCTCTTTTGCAGATCCAGCCCCTACTGCTCTGGCAAATGCAGCAGGCCGGAAGCTGTAGGAAATTCCCTCCTGCTGCAAGGTAACATCAGTTCAGCTGATCCAGTGACAGCACCAGGGAGGAATTTTCTGCTGCAAGTACTGAGCACAGACAAAGAGACTGCTTAATTTTCTCTTTGTGCAACTCAAATCCAATGAGGCTCATGCAGATTCATCTACTTTCTGCACTGTATGAGGCAACGTGCAGTAGGGACAGAACATGTTGGGTCTTGCTCACTGTACTGATGAGACTAAGAGACCCACCGAGAGGAAAAATAGTTCTCCAGTTAGTTGTATGTTATTTTGTTAATTGTGACTCCACTGCCTGTCTCTCGCTGCCATTGCAGCCACCTGTCCAGTCAATTTCTCTGTCATAGCTTCTCCTGGGCTCCGTCTTTGGCAGCTCTGGCTAACCCCCAGGAGGGCATCTGGATCTGCCACTGGTGGGGAGATGTAACTCTGCTCTGCGGTTTCTTTTCAGTGCAGTGTTTTCACTCCCTACATGTGTGACAACGACGCACATCTCACTCTGTCCGGTGAAGAGCGGACAGCCTCCTGTGCCCCCGGGGGTCTGGGTCGCACCTCCTCTCCATCCCCCTAATGTGGTTCCCTGCCCAGCCGGCAGTTCAGCCCGCCTGGCGAAGGCCTCGCCGCGAAGTCTGATCTTGGTGCTCGGCGCTATGCGGACCGGCCTAGCACCCCCGCCGCCCGCACTAGCTGCAGCCCGACTACTCAGTAGACATATCCTCTCCCACCCCTGCCTCAGGTTACGGAGGGGAAGGTCTTAAAGCGTTTTAATTCCGTAGGTTCATGCAGTTAACCCTTTCGAGCCCATCCAGCCGCAGCCCCGGCCGGTCCCGCCAGACTCCCGCTTTCAGAAATTGATTTTGACGGGTGGGGTCTGCTCCAGCACGGGGCTGGTGTCACCCAGCCGCCGGGCGCAGCCGCCTCCTTGGCTCTCCGCCTTGCTGCCCTTTTAAAAATCCTTTGCCCCGCTCCTCCCAGGAGTAGCAGCGAAACGTCCCGTCCTGCCTATTTGGAAATGGGAACAAATTGCTTCCCCCGCCTTACCTCGCCCATTGCATCCCATATATAGTCATATCTGCGGTCAAATGGCAGGCAGCAGCGAATGGGAGCGCTGGGCTTCCCAAAAAAGCCAGGGAGGAGTGAGAGAGGGAAAGGGGTAGGGACTGACGGAGGAGGGACGGGGAAAAAAAAAAAAAAAAAAAAACAACAAAAAAAACCCCAACCAACCCTTTCCAAAAAAGTATTGGATGTCTTGAGGAATGCAGTCAGCCCCCTGGGAAAGTACATATCTGTGAGGCGCTCGCTACCCGCCGCTTGCACTCCGACGTCGCCCCGTCCCGCTCGGGTCAGCCTTGCCGCACAGCAGCTTCGCGCCGCTCCCCCGGAGCCGCGGCTGGGTCTGTACTCGGGGCCATCCCGCAGCTTTTCAGGTTTTGCTTTCGGGTGCATTTAGCGCGGCCACGCGCCCTAACCCACTGCCGCCATGGATGCCATCAAGAAGAAGATGCAGATGCTGAAGCTGGACAAGGAGAACGCCTTGGATAGAGCCGAGCAAGCCGAAGCGGACAAGAAGGCAGCGGAGGAGAGAAGCAAGCAGGTCTGCACCAAGGGCCCGGGCGCGGCCAGCGCCGGGGCCCGAGTCTTACCAGACGACTCCTCTCTCTCTCACACTTTTTTTTTCCCCTTCCTCCTCCAGTGTTCCTTGTTGTACTCCCCCATCACCACTCCCTGTGGAACTGGCTTAACTTTTACTAAGGCAGAGCTTCACCCTATCAGCACTTGCCTGAGGGTTCCCGGAGGTCCGGCAGGAGGCCGTTTCCCCAACCTCCAGCACCCCAAGCTGGGGAACGGGAGCCCTGGGACAGACACGTGGCCTCATAGCCCTCAGTGCCTTTGTCATTAGGGCACGGCAGGGAGAGGCTGCCTTGACCACCTGGTTAGCAGTAAACGGACATGCCGTGATTTGGCAAAGGACACTTAAAACAGTGTTTTCCCCCTCCAGCACCACCTGGCAGACTTGTCTGATGCTAGCTCCTTACCCATCCAGTTGTGTGTCCCATTTTCCTGGCCTTCTCCAACCCTTCTTTACACGTGGTGCTTTATTTGTTTGGGGGAGAGGGACACATTGGTTGCAAGTTTATGGGAGATCCTGAAGGAGGAGGGAGGAAGAGAAAGTGATTTATAAATTATTTCCCCACTTTCCTAAGCACAGAGAGACACATATTTGTGCGTTGTATTTCCTCTTGTGCACCTAGTTAGAGGATGACATTGTGCAATTGGAAAAGCAATTGCACGTGACGGAGGATACAAGGGACCAAGTGCTGGAAGAGCTACACAAGTCTGAAGATAGCCTCCTCTCCGCAGAGGAGAATGCTGCCAAGGTATCGTGCCCTTGCCGCAAGCAAAGAGAATCTAACTGTCTCTCCTCTCTCTCTCTCTGTGTCCATCTGTCTTTTTCTGTCTGTTCTGCACTCGCACTTCTCCCTTTGCACGATCACGTTGCCTGCTGCACCTTTTCCTGCCCACCCTCCCCTCTCCACCACCTTCCACCCGTATCACAGCTGGAGGACGAGCTGGTGGCTCTACAAAAGAAGCTGAAGGGCACTGAGGATGAGCTGGACAAATACTCCGAGTCCCTTAAAGATGCACAGGAAAAGTTGGAACTGGCTGACAAAAAGGCCACAGATGTAAGTTACCCCCATCCCTTTCACCACCACCCCATGCAGAAACCACACTCTCCCTCTGCACAGGACAGCCAGGACTCCTACAAAGCAGCACTCCAAAACTTTGCAGAGGGCAGAGTCCAGGCAGGTCCTGGGCAGAGAGGTGGGAAAACACAGCACTGCCTCCTTGCATGAGGTTGCACGCTATCTGAGGCATTTGGTTGGGTTTCTGCTCACTCAACACGTGCTTTTCATGTGTACTTGCTGATCTAGATGTGAAGGTAAAGCAAGGGTGGATTATCTGTTCTGGTGATGGGGAAACTGGGTCGGACTGGAGCAACACTAACTTAACTATATATAGTGAATCACTTAATAGCAAGTAGATACAGGAGAAGATGATCCAGGAAAGCAAGGGCTGCTAGTTCAGTCTTAAGAGAGCTGTTCTGAAGTACAGATGAATTAGAACTGTTTTTAGATACTGGTTTTTCTCACTTACTGGTTCCCAAGATAAAAGATAATTTTTTTTCCCCCTCTCTGGAAATCATTAGAAGTGCTTTACTTGTTGAAGAAAAGTACAGTCTTGTCTGAGAGAAAATTGTCTGGAAAATGATACTTGCTAGGTTTCAAGTTCAGAGGACAGGGATCCTTGGAGCAAGCTGGGAGATATATATAGCTCAGCACTTTATATGGTAATAATGTTAGAGCTTGAGCCTCTCCCAGGCCCTCATCCCACCCACCTGTCTGCCCCTGACATGCATTTAACGTATTGCATGCATAAAACCATGAGAGTTTGTTGTCTCTGCAGCTAAGGTCGAGATCTTTATGGCTGTTTCTGTACAATCCAGTTCTCTGAGTAAGTCTCAGCTCTGAATGACAGGATTAGGTGAAACCCTAGTATTTCCAAAGCAATAACTATCCTTCTCCTGGAACTCCGTTTTAAAAATTAACCTTAAAGCCATAATAAGAAGAGGAGTTGGCACGGATGAAACAGAGTACTTCGGGGAAAAAAGAATACTTTTAGAAAGGGAAATGTTTAAAAAACAGCTTTGGATGAAAGACAACATGATCTTATCTTACTTCTAAAACAAACAAAGGATAGAAAAGGTGTAGCTTCAGAATGGCAATTAAGTTGTATAGCTCTGGAAGAAAACTCAAGAACTTAACAAACGTAAGCATGCATAGGAATGGGAGAGAGGGTTTCTGTGTGCAACGTGAATCTGATGTCTGCCGTCTTTTGTGTATGGCTACAGAGATAAGAGGCAGCTTCCTAGCAGGACGTTTATTTAACTTATTCAGAGGAACCAGGGGAGATATTCCTTATAAGGAAAAGTATGCAGACTATTTGGAAATAGCTCGCCTAGGATGAAGGCAGGAGAAATGCTACTAGATTCCCTTTTTTAAATTAAAGGTCTTCTTAACCAATCCCAATGCTGTTTTCCTTTGCTGAAGAACAGCGTTTGGAAGCGAGTTGAGAGCAAAGGGTAGGCACCCTCAGGCAAAGGGTAGGCAAGTGTCTGACTTGTTAAGTGTCTGACTTGTTTTCATCAAGGTAAACGCTGTATTTATTGGCATGCATGGAGTAAGTCTGAGATTTTAAAGATGTCGTTCTTTTTTGGTGATGTGGAGCATCTTTGAGGCATTGCAGTTGACCCAGTATTTGCCCTACTAGTTTGGATAGTTCCAAGTCCTAAGAAAAAGACGGGCAGGAGAGGGGAGGGTGTGCTGGCTCCCCAAGAGGTACTCGGCTCACGCAAGAGGTGAGGAAACCTTACCTCACCTGTATTACTCACCTGGCGGAAGCTGGGCACATCTCCTGAGCCACCTCACCTGTGAGAGGGCAGCCGCAGCTCCCTCTCCCCTCCCCGTACGCAGCAGCAGCTGGCGGGGCGGACGGCTCGGTGTCAATTTGACCTCTTACCGGGTGGGTGAGGGAGGCGGCCCGCGGCAGGCCGCGCACTGTGCCGCCAGGGGTCGCTGCTGCACTAGCCAGCCTACCTGGGCACGGCCGCCGCCCCTATTCCCTTGGTACCCTGCTTCTCCAGCCTAACCTGGCCCCGCCGCAGAGCCCTCTGCCGGCCGCGGAGCCTGCCCCAGCGCTGCGCCGCGCCGCTCCCAGCTCGGTGCCGGCAGCCCCGCCCCGGTGCGCGGTGCGTTGCGGTGCGGGGGGACTTCCGGGGCTTGGGGAGGGCGGAGGAAGGCGGTGCAGGCTAAGAGAGACGCGGGTATGGCGGCGATGAGCTCGCTGGAGGCCGTGCGGAGGAAGATCCGCAGTCTGCAGGAGCAGGCGGACGCCGCCGAGGAGCGGGCGGGCCGGCTGCAGCGGGAGGTGGACCAGGAGCGGGCCCTGCGGGAGGAGGTAGGGCTGTCCACTCCGCCTCGCTCGGGTCGGGGGCCATAGCCCAGTGGGAGCGGGCTGGGCCGCCGGTCGTGGGCCCTGGTGTACGGCTGGCCCTGGTGTGTGGCAGCCCCACCGGCGGTCGGTCGGCTGTTGCCCTCGCTACCGTCTCCCGTAAAATGGTTACCTGCCGGCCGCGGCGGCCCCCGCCCCACTCTGCGGGCGGAGGCCGCTGGTCCCCGCGGGCAGGCCCGGGGGCGCAGGTGAGCAATGGGTCACTGCGGGCGGAGGCCTGCAACGCTCTGCTCTTCGGCTTGGAAACCGGGACGAAGCGTGGGGCCGGCAAAGCTGCCGTGGTTAAGTAGACCGCACTAGGTCTGCTGGCCAGCAGCAAAATGCTGAGCTAGGATGAGCTTCAACTTAAGCAACACGGCTGAGATGTATGAGACGGGGTTCTTTGTATTAGGTAATGAGCAAGCTTTTATGATTTTGTTTGTTTTTGATGTTTTATGTTTTGTAAGTGGCAGTTGTCTGCCCCATCCAAACAAGTTCAACTGTGGGGAGTCAACATGCTGACTGTTAAGAAGTGATGTACTTGGGACTGACCCTGAGATGACCATGTCCAAGTACTTACCCACAGTACCTCAAAACACCACAGCAGTGTGATTATATGGTCCCTGTCTCTATCATTCTGTAATATGTTTAGCTTGTCAAAACCCCTGGCTAAGACAGGCAAGGAACAATGAGCACAGTTTTAGCCAGAGACAAGAGTAAGCCTGAGCAACATGGACTCACTTAGCAGAGAGACATAGTTAAAAATGGCAGTTAGACCAAAAAAATAGATAGGGCTGTTTGCTTTTCTTGGGGAATTCTAGCAGCTGTAACTTAATTTCCTTCTGAAATATTATATGCAGCCATTTCAGTGTTTTCAGTGGTTGTGTAGAAGGACACAAAAGACTTCTTACATGTGTGCTTTTTACAGTAGAAAACATGATTCTTTGATTTCCTTATAGTACTGCACTTTCTGTGCAGTTGAAAGGAAGAGTCTTCCAATTACTTGCAAGTGATCTTCCCAAGGAGCAAAATATGGCTCCTTCCACTTGTGTAACTACCGCATTCTTGCAAATCCTTTAATGCATACATTTTTTCCAGTGTGGGATCATGGCATAGTTACTAACTTGTTTCATAAGCATTTCTGTCTTTAAAACACCTATACTTGTTTGCTCAGCTTTGTAGAATAAAGGATAGCAATTTTCGTACGTTCAGTAGCATACTGTTCTAAACACCATATTAAGGGATTACCATTGAAATGGGCAGCTTTGCTGTTACCTTTTGTGGCAGAAGGAATAGTGTTGGAGAAGTGTTTCTAGCTTCCCGGCAAAGTCTTCCCTTTAGAGCTCAGCCACCTTGCTATAAGGCTTGCAATCCAAAAGGTTGATATTTGGCTCTTCCCTGGGGTTGGTTTGTGTGGATGATGTGCAATCCTGCAGAGTACATTTACATAGTGCGTAAGTTTTTGTTTGGAAGGGTCAGTGGTGGGGTGAATACGGGAAACTGAATGCACAGGCACATGCAGACTTCTTATATAATGATAGCTATGGAGAGATTACATTTTTAATTGTCACAGCTGTATTTCTGCCTACTTGGAGGAAGGCAGTAAGAACATTGCAGCAAGCAAGCTGAGGTGTAAATCTGACCCTTCCCTTAGTGTATAGCATGTGACCAGCCAGGGTTGTTCTGGTCTGTTTTTTCCTCCTGTGCAAGGTACAGACACGCAAACAACACAAAAGATAAAGCTGTGTCCAAAAAGTATCAGAGCTTACGATTGTTAAACCAGATTGTTAGAAGTTTTTAGGTTGTAACTAGCAGCCATTGCCTTAAAAAAGACCTTTCTTCTGTTTTGAGTACATGGATCTCAAGGGGATGTTGGTAATCACATTTTCAGATTGCATTTTTCTTCCTTCTTTTGGCAAAGAGAATCTCTTACAACAGTAGTAATTAACACCCAATAGTAACTTACCCATGTCATCACTCAGTGTAAAAATATGTGGTGTTTAAGTGCTGTGGCAAATATGCAGAAAACTGTTTGTCTGTTAGCTGTGGGAGTGCCCTTTAATGTCACTAGGGTTTTTTCCTTCCTTACCATATAAGGAGAGAAGTCCTGCTCCGCAGAAGAATAACTTGGGCCATATAAGGCTGGTTGGTAAACCCTTATTGAGTTACTGGAGCAGGAAGTGAAATTTTGAACTTTAGTCACCCTGTGTTTTCTAAGCATATTGTATGCTCTTATCGTGATGAGGAGTCTTGACATGATAATAATTAACTTGTAACATTAAAAATTTCCCAAAGGTAGTATTTATGAAAGATTGGTTTCTTTCTCAAATCAGTATTATTACATTCTTACTATTTAAAGCCAGAAGTTTGAAAATACAAGTTTGTTGTAGTAGTGCTTGACTACAAAATACACAGAATCACAGAATACATCTGGTTGAAAGAGACCACAAAGATTGTCCAGTCCCAGCACTGAAGGGTGAACACTGAACCATGTCCCTAAGTGCCAGGTCCACACACTGCTTGAACACCTCCAGGGACTCCACCACTGGCCTGGGCATACCATTTCAATGTTTGATAACCCTTTCAGTGAAGAAATATTTCCTAGCAAGCTACTAAAGATTTTATATTTGGGATAATATGGATCTCTGAGGACAAAGTTGCTTCTACTCATGGTTCACTGGCAGTACTCATTCATGTTCAAACACATTTTTGCTTCCCTGTTTGTGTGTTACTTCCAATTGTTCTAGAATTTTACTGCTATTTTATTTGTCTGGTGACCTTAGCTGAAGCCAACTGTATCCATAGCTGCTTCTAGTAAGTAAAAACAATGAATAATAGTTCCTTAAGTTTTAAATTGCATAAGGAGTACCAAATAGATACTTCTGGGTACCTACTTTTGATAGAGGGTTGGTCATACCCCTCAGCTAAACATCACTGGATGTTCCTCATCTAGCTAGGTCGGTTTCAGTCCTTATTGAGAGCAACTGTTATTCTGATAAATGATTTTTAGAATAATGACATTTTAATGACAGTTTATCTCTTTCAAAAGAGATAAAGTTTAATAATTAAGTTACTACCAAAAAAAAACTGTTACAGAACTTAGTCCACAATTTAAACAGGTATAGGTTTGCATATGTCAGAGGTAAAAGCTTGTAATGATAAGAGGCAGATGAGTTGCAAGTGTTACTATAGGAAATTAAGTGAACAGGTGATGCAAGAGGGACAAATCTAGATGAAGCTTGAGGATGGCAGTAGGGGGGGGGGGAAAAAAACAAAACATTTTAAGCAATTGTTGTCTGTACCAGAGTCCTTCTGAGGTGTCTCTGCCAGTGCTGCTTGTGTCAGCTCTTGCATAACTTGCCTGTAAACAGCACCTGTAGCTATTCAGGCATTTCCAAAATGTATGTTCTCTTGCTGTCATTGTGTCAACTCTCTTAGTGCAAATGCTGATCTAGGTGTATTTTTGCATGTTTATACTGAAGGTTTCTTAGGGAACTTGGGGAAATATTGTGACAATTTTTCTCAAAATATGGCAAGAGGTGATAAATAAAGGATTGGGAGGACTTAGAAGAATAGGGTAGCTTGTGTTGATTTGATTTAAAAAAAAAAAAAGAGTGAGACTATAATTGGTTAATATCTGTAAGTATAATAACAGAAAATATTTGGGGAACGATGCTTAATTTTTCCAATGCAATGTTTTCTGGTACAAATTGGTACAGTCCTTAATGTGCTTCATTTAAAGGAAGCATCAATCACTTTTTCCTTCATTAAGCAATAACTTCACAATTCAATGAGGGTGCATCTCTGTGTATGGGATGTAGTGGATGAAGTCAGAAATTCTTAAAGTGCTGTTAAATGGCACTTGCAGGTATGTGGGATAATCTCTCACAAAAGCTGATGTATGTGTATTAATTACTGTTCTTCCTGTGTTTAGGCTGAGAGCGAAGTAGCTTCTCTGAACAGACGCATCCAGCTGGTTGAGGAAGAGTTGGATCGGGCTCAGGAGCGCTTGGCTACTGCCCTGCAGAAGCTGGAGGAGGCTGAGAAGGCTGCAGATGAGAGTGAAAGGTGGGTGGGGCCACTCTTGAATGGATCATTACCCTTATGACAAAGATCATAATTGCCAGGGTGGGTTAGGAAAATAAATAAAACCACTCCTATGTCTTTGAACATGTGTAATCCACTCTTCCTTTGCTTAAATGGACTTACAGCTTGTCTGTAGACATGTCCAAAATGTGTAGGCTTGAATTCTTTTTCATGACTCAGTTGTAAAGATAAGGTTTAAGTGGGGCAGAGTTTTTGCTGTGTCATGTCACATCTTAGGAAAAATGCTTGGCCCGGGATAGACTCCTTTATTTGAATAACAACATTTTGAGAGTCATTTGTACTTTGGTACTGTCAGGTGATTCTTGATTCCATTGTGGGTAGAAAATCTGATCTGGGAAATACCAAAGTACTGGAAGAAGCTTTGGTTGCCATGTTGGTGACATTGGTGCATGAAGGTGAGCAAGGGAGAGAGAGCCTGGTAATTCCTTCAGATTTAGGCTGGGATTTCCACAATTACTTAAGTTAGGAATGCAAGATCGGTGACTTTGGAAGATATATTTTACTTCTACAAATTGTTCTTTATATCTTTGATAGTACAACTTTATTGGGAAAGAAACTACGTATCTGTAGTCTACATTTTTATTTTTGTCTCACTAATGATGCAGTGTTTTGAAAAGAAAGGTGTCTGAGACTCAGTGCATTGTGAAATAGCTAAGAGGATTTGGGTCAAAAATGCATGAAGTGGGTAATACACAATGTCTCTGTTATGGAGGAGTTAAATTTTGCTTATGCACAGATCAGAGAACTCAGTGCTCAAGGGCTCTGACATGGCAAAACTCACAGGAATCCATTTGGCCCATAAACATAACGCCAGTCTGTCTGCAGGGGTTCTAATATGCTGTTTCACAATGAGTGTAAAAGCAGAGATGACTTCAGTCATACGGTCTTTAGAAGCAAAACCTCTCATTTACCTTTGTATGAGATCAGTTTTCCTTCAATTTGAAGTGACTAAGAATAGTAGAGCTGAACTATGGTAAAAGCTAAACAAATGAGATGTTCTTTTTTCCTAAGACAAGCTTCTTTCGTTTGAACTTCTGAAGCAGGAATGCACAAGACTAGATCTGTGGTATGAAGGATCTGATGTGTTTCATTCACCTTAACACACCTGTCTGAAAGCTGCATTCCAGTAGTAGTAGAGCTGTAGATAAATTGGCAAGCCCTGAACCTTGTATTTCCTGTTTTTCACATCTTTCAGAGGAATGAAGGTCATTGAAAATAGAGCCCAGAAGGATGAAGAGAAGATGGAAATACAAGAGATCCAGCTTAAAGAAGCTAAGCACATTGCTGAAGAGGCCGACCGGAAGTATGAGGAGGTCAGTTCTTGGGCATCTGTTTCTGAAGATCTTCAGGCTATGCCTGTCCTTTTTTAATTTTTTTTTTTTTATCCCTTTGCCTTCTAAGTTCAAAATACCACAATCTCCACTCTTTGCAGGTGTGGAAGGAAAAGTGGGCATCTGGATACTTCAGGGGACAAGATGGCAGGAGATCTGTGTTTGGGTCTTTATGCTAAAATAGTTGAAAGTATTCCCTGCTCTCTAAGGAAGAAAAATATTTTAAAGTTGTCTTTTGGGGAATGAAAGAGAAATCCTGTCAAATAACAAAGACCCAGCTGAGTCCCACATTGAAAACTTGGGTGTCTTTCCTGGTTTTGGTCAACACACTACTCCCTGTTCCACTGGATCTAGAAACAGGTGATGTGTGCTGCTCCTTGATCATCATCTGCCTTTTCTTGTAGGTGGCTCGTAAACTTGTAATCATTGAGAGTGACCTGGAGCGGGCTGAGGAACGTGCTGAGCTGTCAGAAAGGTAGGTGCTGAACTGCCCTGAGATGTGTGTGTGGTGCTACAAGACAACTGTAACAGCATGAAACTTTGGCAAGTACACTGTGTGTTCAGCTCCAAGCTACGTTTTGCTCATTTACTCCAGTAGTTGAAATAAATGGTCAGCACCAAAGTAAATGTGTTCATATGTGTGTATGTGTGTGTTTTGTCACTGCATGCTGTACCTGCACACTGATTTTGTGAATGGCTTTTGTGCATTTCATGTGTTCACTAACAGCCAAGTTCGACAGCTGGAAGAACAATTAAGAATAATGGATCAAACCTTGAAAGCATTAATGGCTGCAGAGGATAAGGTACTGATACTAATAAACAGTTTTCAGGTTTGACTGCAACCCAAATCTTTCAGCTTCAGTAGCCAGTTAGCTCACTCAGTAGTAACAAAGAAGCCCTTGCTATACTCTCGTCTCTCCTTGCATCTTGCTTTGGTGGTTATCTTTGGTCTCTTTTTTTGTTTATTTATTAATTTTTACCTTCAAAAGTGATCTCTTGTGCAGCCAAAAGAAGCTGAACTGTCTCACGCGTAAACACTATGTAACTATTTCTGTGTATGCCAAGAGCTGTAGATAATTTCTGTCTGGTCGTTGTCTTAATGTACACTTGAAATGGAATTTGGCATTGTGAAGAATTGCTTTCAGTCTGTGATGGATTCAGCTGCTTTTGAGGCCATTCTTTTGCTCTGGAATTGTTTTCATTTTCCCCTATCTTTTCCCCCTATTTTCTCCTGTTTCTTTTGCTTGACTGAATCTTCCATCCGCCCCTTCCCTGCCTCCCTTTTGAAATAACAGCAAATGTGCTGAGCTTGAAGAGGAGTTGAAAACTGTGACCAACAACCTGAAGTCGCTGGAGGCTCAGGCTGAGAAGGTAGGCTAGAGACTTATGTGAGAATGCATCCCTTACACTGTCATCTGGATTGGCATGTGAGCTTTTCTTCATATGCTGATCACTTTGCAGCATTTCAGCAAGAAGTGCTTGGACTTACTACTCCATTCATATTTGGCTCTTGTCAGAACCTAGCGTTCCTTCTGGTTCCAAATAGGTCACTATGATTTGATCACATGTTCTGTTAAGTAGTCTAACAGGATTAAATATTATTTATAGCATTTCCCTCAAAATGGCACTTGTGTGCTAATCTTAAATTACTCAAAATGCCACTCCTCTTTAAAACTAGTACTAATTTCTACTCAAAAGTTCCCACCATGTAGCACTGGAATACAACTCAAGGGGAATTTTGGCTCTTACAGTAAATTGTGTAGTACCTTAGTTTGGTAAGTGGAACTAATGCAGTTATACCTATATTCATTTATTGTTTGCAACTGTTCTGTTAGAAGAGAGTCTCAAATTGGGTATTTTATGGTGTATTTAGAATACCTGGTCTAATATCTAATATCCTCTTTCTATTTACAGTACTCACAGAAGGAAGACAAATATGAAGAGGAGATTAAAGTCCTGACTGACAAACTGAAAGAGGTAAAATTAAAGCTGTTCTTTACAACAGATCATTCAATGCAACTGATTATTTTAATATAAAGACTGCTTTGCTTTAAGGATGGATGTGTTTTGGAGACAGTTTTAAATGTCTCTCCTAAAAATGAGCATCACCTTATTATTTGCCTTCTGTCAGTGTACTCTTTTGCTCATTTAAATTACTGCTTCTTCCTTCATAAGTCCTATGCACGTATTTCCTGAAGTTGTCTGTATTTGTCTCAACCAGGCTGAGACCCGTGCTGAATTTGCTGAGAGGTCGGTAACTAAGCTGGAGAAAAGCATTGATGACTTAGAAGGTATGGGATTTTGTTTTTCTCCCTTACTACAGAAGCACACATCCTGTGTTCTCCTCTTGTTTGTTTTTATTCAGTACCCAATTCTAGTCATCAGACTTGTCCTGCTAATATAAATGGGTCTGCCTGAAGGGTAAAATAGGCAAAATATTTTCCCACTGAAATGTATTGGTAACTTAAATGCTTCAGGTAAACAATGTTTTGCTCTTGCCTGTTCCTTTTTCTTTCGTATTCTCAAGACTCCTTTCATTTTTTGCTTTCTATTCTTCTACGTGGAAATTATATATATATATATATATATATGTAAAGTAAATGATTCGACATAAGTATTATACTAAAAAGTTGCTGAAGCATTACATTTTTAATAACTAGGAGTACAGCAAGCTAACCTAATTTATTACTGTGATAAGAATGAGTTAAGGCAGACATTTTGTCACAGACCAGTTGCTGTTTTTCAGTAAAGCTAATGAATTTTACACATAATCCGAAGGATAGATTATTTAACTTTAGAGTGCAGTGTAATAGAAGGTGCTTTCTCCCTCTGGAGAAAATGATTCAGTAGTGCTTACTATTTAGGTGCATTGCAGTAAGTCTAGGCTTTTAAGAAACTTGATTACTTGGTGTGGTGTCCTGACTCCTGCAACAAATGATGTGAAATACCTAGGTAGCTGCTACCATCACTGACTTGGTAAGGAGGCAGAGTAGAAAGATAAGTGTTTAAAAGGAACAAAAAAAAGCTGTAAGAAACTTGATTTTTTATGACATCACGCAAACTAGAGTGGCTTAAAATAACAAAAAGAAAAAAAAAGTTAGAAAATAAATGGAAGCACCCTCCTTAAGCTGCATTTCTGGATCTTCTCCCCCTAATCTTGTGTGCACTCCTAATGTGCATTAAATCAAAAATCCATGTTAAAATAATGGATTTTGCTTCAGTTTGCTTGGTTTCTTTCCTTAGTTTCTTTTGTAACACAGGTTGTAACAATGGCAGTGCAGTAAATGACCTTGCTGCATAAAACTATTCACTATTGATTTTTTTTGTTGTTTTTTTTTTCCCAATTCTTCTCTAATTTTGTAAATTTGTTTTGTCCGCACAACACCTCTTTCTGTGTGCTCTTCCCCTTTCCTATGGCTTTGGATGGTATCCCATGCCACCGCGTTCACCTTCCATCCTGTGATCACACTCCATTTCCTTGCACACCTCTGCCTTCCCTTGGGGGAACGTTAGATGAGCTATATGCTCAGAAACTGAAGTACAAAGCCATCAGTGAGGAGCTGGACCACGCTCTCAACGATATGACCTCCATGTAAATGTCTTCCCAGCTTGTGCCTGCACCTGCTTCCCTGCCCTCATTAATTGTGCAGTTCCGGCATTATGAAATTACACTCCCTGTGTAGTGGGAGACGCATTCCTTTAGCGAGACTAGATGTACAAAATACCATGAACAATTCTTTACCGTGGCAGAGTGTGGGTGAGTGTTGTGTCTAGCCTGGTAAATACTCATGGTGATTTTGTAAGCTTCATAGTGGACTTGTGTTTCCTCTTTCATTCTGTGTCTCCAGTCCTGTCTTAGAGTCACTCTGTGTTTGTAGCTCTGCACTGATCCTTTCAGTTCACCTCTGTGCAGGTGGTCCATCATACTCAGTTTACCAAAGGAAATTACATTTATTGCATTTGGAGTGTATTCTTCTGCTGTCACAGTTTTTCCTCTTGCAAAGTTCTTATAAAAGTTTCAGAGAACTTCAGATTCAGCTTTTTTTTTTTCCCCACTGTATTTACTCACAGTGGAAAATGTTTCTGTAAATTTCCTTAAATGAAAATTTCAGCAGTTATCACTAAATTACAACTGTGGAAATCGATTTGAAATAGTTATTTGAAACACTGTCATTTAAAACTGTAGAAATTACAACTGAATTGTAGCTTGCTTCTGCACACCATGTGGAGTGTAGTAGTAATTTAATTTATGCTGTGATAATATTGGCTTTACTCCTAAGGAGAAACATGCTATATTGGAAAGCAGGAGAATGATCAATTGTGACTAGTGTTTAGAGTGTCTGATGTAAACTGACTCTTCTTCCATCAGCCTAAAACTCTGAACAGAGGTCAGCTATATTCAATCCACCTTCCCATGCTCCTACCTCATCCTGTAGATGAGGAAGAGCTGTGGCTTTAAATTGCTTGTGAGGTGCAGTTTTGAGTCCTAGCATTTCTTTTGGAAGCTGGCATGCTTTCAGCAAGGCATGAGCTTTAGTTAGTGCTTGAAGTGTATTTTGCATGCACCCGTATTTTAAATGTATTTTGTTTCGCTTTTTTGCATCTCTTACCTTCCTCTTTCCTCCAGCTTTTTAGTAGGAGTCTAATGTTGTTGTATGCCTTTTTTTTTTTTTTTTTTTTTTNCCCCATTCCCTGTTTCGTGTACAGAGATTGCAGTGTCTCTTCAAATTGTGATATTTCTAAGTGGGGAATAGACTTTAAAATTTGCTCTGCCAGTAAATGAAGATGTTATGTAGCATTCCAGTCCCAGCATGGTGTGGTGTTTTTCTAGTAGTCTTCCCGGCATGATGGACTCTGTTGTGCTGTTACTGCTATTTCGCAATTCACTGCACCTTTTTTATTTCCTTCCTTATCCCACTCTTTCTTTTCATGCAGATAATTTTCTTTGCTTCACTTCTCCAAAGACATCCTCATCAGGTTGGATAAAACATCTTTCCAAGCTTTGGATGTTTCATGGGTTCATTGTTCTGTCTTCTAGCTTATTGACTCTATACCTCTAGCACCTGTCTCAGAACATGCTCTGCTCTGCTGTACAGAAACTCTACATCTCTCAGTGTAAAATAAACATCTCAACTGTATCACTTTTGCCATTCCTTTGCTTCTTATTTATTTAAATAACTATTTCAGTTATTAATAAAAATTCCTATTTTGCTATTAGGGACTTAATCTTTTGGTGTTTTCATTTATTTTTTTTCTGCAACCCCTTTTGCCTGGATGTTGGCAGTGTAAAGCCAGTGACAGCAGTTTGTGGGGTGAGAATACCACTCTTGGTATTTTGAGGTCAAAACTGTCCAGCTGTTCTCGTTGCAGATAAAATGACAAATAGATGTAACAGGAATTTTTCAATTGTTAGCCCAAAATCTGCAAGAGTACTGCTTCCTTGGGGTCACTTGGTCGTGGGAGCATGGCCATGAGAGCAGTTAAGTCCTTGACAACAGATTTTTCACATTAAATGTTCTGCTAGCTTGATGCTTAATGCATCTTTATAATATGCTTGTTTGTTAGCTGAAATCTTTGAGACAGATTTAAGTGGGCAATATAAAAAACATGGAAAGTTGTTGGTTTTTTTTTCCCCCTAAAAATGGTCCTTTATATCTCATGCAGAAGTGTTCTCCCCTCTTTCACATAATTACTCAGCAAAGGTGTTACTTGCTAATTTCTGGGAGTTTTTTTGCAATATACTTCTCTTGCATGGCATAATAGGACTGGAAATTCAGCAAGAACATTTCACTGCCTTTCCACTCTTACACTTATCTCAGACTTCTGACTTTGAATTGCAGACTCATGAGAAAAGAGAATAGGAACTGGAGTAGGAAAGCTCATTACACTAATAATGAACTGATTGTGCTGTAAAGTGGAGCACTATTTAGATTTCAGGTTTGAAAATGTAAATGTTGCCTTTCAGTTGGTTTGGCAATGCCTAATTAAGGATGAAACATTAAATACTGACACCATGGGGTTTTGTACTGTTATTAGAAACTAAAGAGTTTATTGCATAATTTTAACTTCATTTTCTTCACAACAGAAATTTATTTTCCAGTTCATGTTAAAGTAAACCAGTTTAAGCTGAATTGATTTCTGATTATGCCTATAACTGAATATATTGCTGAGGTTCCACAGCTGAATAAACTCATTATGGCATGGGTGAGTTTTAGCTTTTAGCTTCTAGAATAATGTGGATTTCTTGTTCAACCTCAGGATTATTCAGCAGTGCAGTCTAGACTAGATTTCATTCTTTCTCCAAACTCGTTTTCTAAATAAGGCTTGTAAATGGATGCATCACCTTCCTCCCTGCCACAGTCAGATAACTCAGTCTTGTCCTGGTTCTTTATCCCATGACACATGTCCTGATGTTACTGGCTATGGGGAGAAGCCCAAGTACAGGATATGAATCAGCAGTTCCATACAGTCCAGATAATAAAGTTCAACAACTCATGAGTTGCAATAGAGAAATGGGTTTATACACCATGTACAGTGCAACTGAAAAGTAACATTTTTAGTGTGAAGGTTAACCAACTATAATGGGGTGAGCATTTGTAAAATTCTAGACTCTAATGTGGTGAACTTTTCAAATGCAAAAGTTCTGGGGAGTGTGGTCAGCTGTCACTTGTCAGCAGAGCCAGAGTAACTTACGCTACAGCAACTCCGAGCCCTTAGTCTATTGTGTTGGGTTTATTGTGTCAGCAATGTTCTTTTTCACCTTAGTTCCTTACCATACTGTTTTGTAAGAGGAGTCAGAAAAGCCAAATCCAGTGTAGGAACCTGATAATTTTTAACATGATGATTTTGAACATCAGCATCTAGATCTTCCCTTTTCCTTCAAATACACATTATCATCTCTGCAGTGTAGAATTAATTGCTGGACAATACTGGAAATGGGTAGTGCAGTGCAGAGATGCAGGTGGCCATACACAGAATTCCTGGCTAGTACTGCTGCACTGATCTTGAGTCTGTGGAGCTGTTGTGGTTCCTCACTGCAGCATGTTTCAGTGCTCTTGTCACAACTGAACCTGACCTATGCATTGTTGTACATGCCACAGGATCTGACCACGTGTAGTTAGCCATGTACAGAAGGCTTGTTGGCAGGAGTGCAGGGCTGGCTGTGATGGTCCATTTGCCTGGAGACTCTGCTGTGTGGAGACTGAGCCTCACTGGGTCTCAACTAGAGACTGGAGTCCTCAATTGGCCTAAGGTGGCTGCCTGTGGAGCCAGCCCTTGGCTTTACCTCCTTCGTAAATTGAGAGTTAAGCAGACTGACTGTGGATCATCAAGGGCTGCCTTAGTAAATGCTTTCCAGGCATTACCTGGGGGTTTAGGACTTTTTGGATGTTGAGAAATACTGTCTCTGTCTGAGTTAGAGAGTTTTCTGTGATGATGGTAAGCACCAACTTTTTAGTTGAAATTCTAGTGTCTCGTCCAAATAATGACTAAACACTTCGGCAAACAGAGTGAGATGTTAGTTACTCTGAGGTTTCAATCTTTTTTTCCACGTATATTTGACATTATCCTGACAATAAACATAAGATTCAGTTGTTACTAGCCCAGGATTAGAGCTCTGAAATGTGCTTTGGTTTTACTGAGCTGGCTGTTAGAGTTTGGGCTGGAGAGGAAGCTGTGAGAGGTTGCCTCCCACAATACAAGCGTGTTCTACTGACCAGCTTATTGCACAGCTTTGCCATTGCTATGTCCAGAGCCTGCAGGAGCAATGGAGGATTTCTGTGAAAGCTTTTAGGAAGGTGGTGGGAAAGAATCAGCAACAGCCCTTTTTTGTAGGGGAGTAATTGGAGATCAAGAGGTCGGGAGTGTAGTTTGAATCTAGACTATTTAGAAGAATATGGACAGTTTGAGAAAGCAAGACAGTCAAAAGCCATCATGGAACTTTCTTTCACTCCACAGAAGAACTCTCACTAAATGCTCTGCCACAACATAGCTGTGGCTGTTCTCTTTGAATGTAAACCATCCTCTTCACTTGCTGTATTTGAGCAGCACACTGTCTAATGCTTCCATTTAATTTTCACCAAATGTTTGAGTTTTTCTTACAAGGTACAATTGAACTATATAATGGTGTCCAGGCATGTTGACTGCAGCAACAGAAGTATATTTCCATACCAGAAATACCATTTCAGCTGTCAGATTTCCCAGGAAAAGGAGCATGGGCTGAGTCAGAGCTAGTGATACTTGATTGCCAGAATGCCTCCTGCCTGCCATTATCCAGGCAGTTATACAGTTGCTTTCCTTCCACCTACAAACGAGGTTCCACCACATCTTAAATAGCTCACAAAGGAAAATTACACTCATAAAACAAATCCTTCACACATTGTAGAGAAAGATTTAAAGCAGGACTTAATCCTGGGAATATAGCTTCCCACTTAGCTGTCTCACGCTTGTTCCCCACAACAGAAGTCTTAGCCAGTCTTCATAGGCTGTAGTAGCTGTTCCTTGGAGTAGCTAATTACTAGAATTCTAGGAAAAAAGGTAAAATGTTTAGCTGTGTGTTACTGAACTCTCTGTGGTGTGACCAGTTTCTTGATTAACTCTTATTTAACTGTTTTCTCTGTCTAATCTGTCTTCATTCTGCCTCTTTTTTTCCCTTCTAACCTGCTTGCTGCCTGTACAGACCAACTCTACCAGCAACTTGAGCAAAACAGTCGCCTAACTAATGAACTAAAGCTGGCATTGAATGAGGATTAAACTTTAGTGTGACTATATTGTGAACTCACTTGTTTAAAAAGTACTTCTTCCAAATTTCCTTAAGAATGAATCAGTAAATGTAGAAATAAGCAAGAAACCTAGAAATTGATTTTTTTTTTCAGACTGTTGATCCTGTGGTAAATCAAAGGATTAGATTTCCAGTTTCTGTTGAAAAAAAATATGAAAATGCCTCTTCTGGATGAGGCTTTTCATTATCCGTATGCACAGTAAGAGCAGCAAGATCTTTGGTTGTGCAAGAGCTCCTTCCTACTTCAGTAAACAACTACAGCACTTAGCAAAGTGTTCAAAAAGTAACAGCCTGTCCTGTAGAGAGGCACTTCAGTTTATCTGACATCATGAATTGGCTCTGAGATTTTTACTAAAATGTAAATGAAACAAAAGTGTTCAGCAGGATTCATATTTTCATATTTTTATAATCAGCATAAAGGATACTTACAGCTGTTTTGTTATCTGGAGACCTTAATACAATCCTTTTCTGTTACTGTGAATTGGGCTTGTGTTTTGACTTAAAGCAAACAAACAGACTAGGAATGGGAGCTCCATCTGAAAATACCTGGTCAGTTTAAAGGTATGCTTGCATTGCTATGAAGTGACTATTACTGGATACAGCTCTAGGATGCAGCTCTAGAACACTGTGCTGATTTATTATATCAAATAAGTGTATTAAAAGACTGTCCTACAAAATGTGCATGCAACATAAAGCTACTAACTTTGATTTTATTAATTTTCTTAAAGAAATAAATTTCTAAAAGGTCACTTCACTGAAGTGAATCCTGATTAGTTGTATTTTTTTGTTCTCTATAAGTTTTGACCTACCTGAAACAAAGTATGGACCTTCAGAGAACTTATTTTCTTTATTGCTCTACTGTAGAAAACCAAACCAAAACAAGCTTCTTACCATCTCGCATTCCTATAAGAAAGGAGCTTCCAGAATGTGCAAGAATTACATCTGTTGGCAGTGCATTTTCTTAACAAATGCAGCTGTGAACTGTTCTAAGCTAGCATTACTTGTTGGTTGTTACAATAATTTTGAATTCTCTCTAGTTGTGTTTTCTGGAGACATCAGTATTTATGAGCATGCACATTTCTTGACTTTCCTAAACCCTTTGATAGAAATGACAATTGCATGCCTTCATGTTCTAAGAATCAGTGCCTCCAAAGAACTGCTATTCATGTTTTAATTTTCTAATTCCACAACAGAGAAAGTGGCGCATGCCAAAGAAGAAAACCTTAGTATGCATCAGATGCTGGATCAAACTTTACTGGAGTTAAACAACATGTGAAAACCTTCTTAGCAGCAACCACATTATTTGTTTTACTATTTTTTACACCTGCTTGCCGTGAAACCCCATAAACATGTCTTTATTTTAATTTCACCACCATCACACAAACATCTGCTATAACTCATCAGGCAGGGGTCAGGGAAACACCAAAATGGGCAAGCCATATGCGGGTTAAAATACATTACGTTATGGTTTAAATGTGCCATTTCCCAACCAAAATGTTACCTACACTTTGTAGAGGGTTCAGCAATTCAGTATGCGTAGTGTTTTGAAGAATCCTGGCTGTGGCAGAAAGTGTCCCACCTCAAGTGCCAACTGTAATTGTTAATGAGGAGAATCATTCATGTTCAAGAGAGATCATGTGGAAATGGTGCTATTTTGAACAAGGTTCTACTCAAGTCTTTTGTTTGATATCAGACAAGTCAGGAGTTGTCCAGCACAGTAATTTATTTTATCAGATTTCTTTTGATCTGTGAGGATTCAAACTTTCTTGCCTTCTAGTTCAGTAAAACGAAGGCATGTATACACCAGAGAAAAGTGAAGGCTTCTGAAGATTCCAAATTGTTCTTGCAACTCAATACAGAAGTGTAGGTCAACATTTCACCTTGAGTATTCATTCAGTTGTATTTTTCATGTTGAAATGAAAAATTCAATAAATTGAGGAGAAAACATAAATTTGGAAGAGATTGTTTTAAAATGTATTTTATTTGTGTGGATTTGGGGGAGGGGGAGGAATTTATAAACCAATATTTGCCTCACTTTTTTTTCACACTTTCTTTGAGCAGTTTTACAAATATACCTGTATGTAAACATTGTATAATGATATGGAATAAAATGCACATTTTAGGTCATTTTTTAAATTTTGCTCTCCTGTGATTTGTTTCCCATCACATTAATTTTCTGTGTATCACTGTGGCAAATGTGCACATGTTCAGTGTCTCTCTGATACCGAGTTAAGGCACTGGCTCTCTGTCTCTTCTGTGCTGTTAACCTATGTATAAAAATGCAGAGAAATGCAATGATTTGGACTGGTGTGCATCTGTAGCTGTGAAAAGAGGCCATTTGAGCCCCATATTGCAGAAGTCTGTCCCCATCACTTGATTGTGTTCCCAAATATGTGCAGAATGCAGCTATCACTTAACAGAAGATAAAGCTTTCTAAAATCATTTGTTGTTCACCAAAACTGTTGTCAATAAGATTGTTGCAGAACTCCCATAGACTTCTGCAGGAAATGAGTACTGTGTATTTGTGTATCTTAACTGTTAATACATGTTAAATTACTTCAATACCATGATAAACCTGCCAAAAAGATCTGTCAGGTTCATGAAAGATTCTTGTACCTGAGTTTTCACTGCTGGTTGCTAATTTCAGTGTGTAGCTATCTTTATTTGAACTATATAGTCTTTTAGTCTTTCAGTGAACAGATTCATAACTTCAAAACAATTCTTATTCCTTCTTTTTCTGTAGTCTATTTCTGAAAGTTGATGCTGCCCATTCTTCTGGCAGCAAGGAGCTTGGTAGGAGACACAGATAGATAACCTTGCAAATCAGCAAAGAATCTCTGCTAGTGGGCACTTAGCAGGCAAATGAAAACAAGTGACTTTTTCAGCAGCTGGTGTAGTGGAGAAAAGGGTAAAGTAATACATCACAATTTCAGATTAACTAGGAATTGGAGAGGGAAGATATATTAGTGTGTCGGGGGTTTTGATTGTTATAAAGGGGAGAACTTAGTAACATTACAAGCTTTGATTCATGGCTGTTGCCAAGTGATCCCGAATGGAAAGGATGAAAACCCTGGTTTCATGTTTCCCTTTTAAGCATTTTCAGGAAGCAAAATGCTACAAAGTTCCTACAGTGCCTTAAGCTTATATAGGAAGCTGACAGTCTAAAGCTCAAAAACTACAGTTGTGCAGAGGTAAGTTGTTCTCGTCTTTCTTTCTCCTTTGCACAAGGATGAAATGTCAGGTAACTGGGCTTTGTGAGCTTAAACTTCTATGTGCTCGTGGGTTTAAATGGGGCTGCTGGAGTCCATGGGACTGCTTGCAGTAGCAAGTGCTGTGTGCTGGGTGTTTGTAGGAGAGGGCCTAAGGCCACCCAGGGAGTTGGAGGCTGTGCTGGAAGTGAAACAGAGGAGTTCCTGGCACTTGGCCATGAGTCTTGCACAGCTGAGTGTGCTGCCTGCTCTGCTGAATTGCTTTAATGGTCCTATGGTCTACGCTTGGGTCTAAACAATGTGATTGAGGTCAGTCCCTTCACTGATTAAAATTGCTTGCTTTCCAAGAGATCACAGACTGCTTCGTGGTTTGGGGAATCTGAATTCATCTTTTAACTGTGTGCAAAATTAAGGAGGAGGCTATAGTTTTAATGTTTCTTCATGAGATCATGCCACCGTTAATAACAGCAAGCATATGCAAGCAAGGAGGTGAGAATTAATCTGAAAAAACTAAGTAGACTAGACTTCACAGAAGTGCACTGTTGCAGATAAAACCTTAAAGCTTCATAGTACATAAATAAAAGCTTTACAGTTCCAAGGAGCGCCAAAGGCAGCAGGGAACATAATGGTAAATCACACTGAGTGGCTCCTTTTTGCTCACTAGCAACAGGTGCACAAATAGGCATATATGTGTTTGCTGAAGCAGGAAAATGTTGCCATCATGTATCATAAGCCAGTACCCATTATGGATTCTTTGCATGCATTGCCTAATCAGACAGAACTCAGTGAAGCTAGAAGGACTTGGCTAGTAAAAATAAATCTAGCTCTGATTTAACTTCATTCCAAACAGATATTTCTCCCTCTTGTAGCTACTTTGCCCAAAATTTTAGCTCTAAAAATTGGTGAAACTTCAGAACTTTGCATCATTTATCATTCTTCAAATTGTGTCTTGGTTTTGAGAGCTTCTCGCTCTCTTCTTCAATGGAAAAATGCATTTGGCAGTTGGAAATTATTGTGCAACCATGCTATGTAACTGTCTTGGTTGTTCTCCAGGTTGTCTTCCCAATGAAACTGAGAGCATTAGAACTAGCAAAAGCTGTGATCTTGCATGCCATGTGCTTGGTTCTAAACTTGCAATTATTTTTTTTTTTTTGTTTACCCAGTTACTGAGACATTTGTATTTGTCTTTTGCTCCTCATGAGATTGATGTCTAGTAATATGCAAGTCATGCAGTGGGGTATACTTTTCCTTCCACCAAGATACTCATAGGCATATTCTTGCTATCTTAGTGGTTCCTTATGTTGACCAAACTTGCAGAAATGTAATTGTGCTTTTAGCATTCTTTGTAGTCAAAACTACTCAGTCAGTTCAAGAATTGTTGAAGAAACATATAGCCTGCACCTATGGAGATCAGAGCTTTAGCACCTGAACGAGAAATACGAATCCATAAGATGTGTATTAGCCAAGTTCTGCTGTCATTGGTACTCAAAATCTGAGTTAAATTGGCAAACTTCATTGTGCTGTTAACATTGTAATATCAGTTGCACTGGGCAGTTTGTGGCCACAGTGGTAGCAAAACACAATAATTGGCCAAGTGAGACATCTGAAAACAAGGGTAGGGAGAAATACTTTTTACCTGGCTCGGCACTTAGGAGAACAAAGTATTTTTTCCTCAGGTGTTAGTTTTGGTGAAAAAATACAAGAAACCCCAAACAACCAACAACAAAACAAACACAAAACAACCCAGGAGTATCAGTGAAAGATTAGGTGAGAATTATAGCAAAAAGGTCAAAGTAGTAGAGAAAGTAAGGATGATGCTTTTTATTTTCATGGAGTGTTTTTGAAAATGCACATAGGAATAGTTTCTTTTAAGATTGGGAAGCTGTGTAACTTTCTTCAGTGTGTGTTGTATTGTTTCCAAGGTATGGAGATCTGTGCAAGTTTGTATAATCACCTTGGCTTCAGTTATGAACCCGTCTGGTTTTCTTTAACTCATAGCCTTGCCAATCTGTAGGCTGTTGCTGAGAATTGCATAAACACAGGGTAACCCACACAATGACAGCAGCTTAGTTGGTGATCTGGATATCCTAGTTAGTTAATTTAGATGAGAGCTGAAACAATGGGAAACAAGCAGATAAAAGTCTTACAAACACATAAAAACCTATTTCTTTTCACTATTTCTTGACTGAAAATGCATATGTTGAAAGGACATTGCATCACTTCAGCACTGGTTTCTTTCTGTCATTGATGGTTTAAGGAATGGCTGTATATAAAGATTAAACAGAATCTTTTTCATTAAAAAATAAACAGTGCAAACACAGAGAGAAAAAAGTCCTGCAAACCAACCTGCAGCTGACAGTACCACATTTCACAACATACTGCCATGCATGGATGTGGGAACATTTCTCTCATTTGCACACAGCAAGCATATATGGATCATGATCCTGCAAAATATTTTAAATGCCTTCTATTCCAGGGCCTGACCATAATCTGGATTATGCCTTTCATCGAAGTTGTTTCCATTGTTTGCTCTGAGGTTCAAACAAGTGCTGAGGAAGTGCCTGTGTGATCTCTCTCAGACATAGACCATGGCAAACTTTTTAAACTGTTTACTTGGATAAAACCTTGAAAGACCTATTACCTACTGGTAGCTGTCTGTGCCACTAAGGAAGGTGATGCAGGTCTGGTGTCTATAGTAGAATTTGTGGAAGAATAATCAGGAAGGTGGAACAGCAAAACTCTAGTAAGTTGTTTTAGTTTGCTTCGGACACACTGGTATTGATCATAATATGGAGATCTGTCTGAGTTTCCAGTTTAAAAATAGAGCATTTATTTTCAGGTCCACCAATAGTTTGCATGTTTCTCTTGACAGGAATATTAATTGGAGAAGTAGCCTGGGAAAATGCTTCAGAATCTTTCCTGGATTATAGTTTTTCATAGCCAGCAATAAGGAGCCTGCCAGACTTTTTTCCACTTGTTGTGCAATTGTTGTACTACTTCCTTATTTGTTTGTTGGACTCAAGTAGACTAAAAAATAGGCTGAAGGGATGATGTCATTTGTGCAGACTGTCCAGAAAAAGAAAAAAAAAAAACAAAAAACAAAACCAATGCATCTGGAAGACGAACTAGGCAAGAAAGCAGCTGAAAGAGAATTGTTAAGATTGAGTTGTGCTCATGGGCTAAAGGCCAGTCAGGAGGATATTAGACAACATGAAGGTGATCTACAGAGATAAATGCTCCCTTTCTAGATGTTACGATGTGGCTATGTCTTGTCCTGCTCCTGTAGCCTCCACTTGTCTTTTTTCAGACACTGCATTCTTCTGCTACAGAGGAAGGTGGCTAGCAAAGTCCAGGTAGCAGCAAATTCTTTGTCATCCCTCATTCGGGTTTAAAGTACAGCATGGAGGAAATTTTCCTGTAAAAATCAATTAAAATTCTCTCAGTAGCGCTCACCACAGCAGCAGAATCTGGGTCAAATTTCTCTATTGCTAGCATTTTACTATCAATTACCTTAACCAGGAAATCATAACACACACACAGAGAAAAGATAAACCCATGATTTTGCTGCTTTTCAGCAGTTAGCAAGCATAGCAAATGTGTATGTGCTTTATCACATTCACTTGCAGCCATGTCTGAGTGCAAGGCATTTCCCGGAGATTAACAACTGGGTGGGAAAGATGGTGGATACAAGAGGCAGCCCAAGGGACCCAAACTGCTTGTTAATCCATGGGAGGTGCTCTGTGCTGAGACTTTGTTGTTAATGGGAATAAAATGCACACAGGCCTATGTGTCTCTGTCTGCAGAGGAGAAGCACAGGTTATTGTTATTTTGAGCAATTAAGTTACTGCCTGCTCCCTCTGCTTGCCCATCAGTGTATGTGCTGCTAGCATTAGGAACACTTCAGCCAGCAGAGGAGTTGATAGGAAGAGTTTACTCTGGATCCATTATTTTTTTGAATCACTTGCTACTAACAGTTTGAATTTAATTTAGAAAAAAATATAAAATCCAATCTTAAATTGAGTGCAAATTGTTCAGGGCTTTGTGTTGCTGTTTTAAAGAACTGCTTTTACCAGCCCACACCAGTGCATATAGAGCTTTGGCTGTACACATACAGGGAGTATGTGCAGCTAAGGCCTGCCTGTTTGATTTAGCCTTGTTCAAACAAACAGTTCCATTAGAGCAAAGTCTCAATGCTGTAGAATCAAGCTTTTCAATGAGAAGTCCTCTCTTGGGTTAAAGCTGCTGGCTCTTTAACTGCTTTTAAACCTACATTTGGTGTGTAAGTTTGAAAATCAAACTGTTGTCCCCAGTGAGCAGTGCCATTCTGTATTTCAGTTTCTGAAGACTGATTTTCGAAGGCACTGAGCAGTTCTTTTCATCCAAGTAGTACATCTGTGTACTGTCTTAAAGGTGGGAGGTTGCAGAATCCCTATTTAAACTACAGTGAAACCAGAAAGGTCAGAAATTTGTCTTCCCAGATCCTCTTTTCCGCATGTCTGTTTCGCCTTTGAAGCAGTAATGAAGAAATTACTCTGTCACTTTCAATTATGTTTCTCAGGCAACACAGGATATCTCTTAGTTTCTATTTTATTTTCCTGATTGAGAACTTACAAGAACACCAACAGTCCATATAATTTTTTTTTTTTTAAACTCACATCTGTTTAAATTTGACAGGCACCAAGTCAAGTAGGAACTTGTTAGCTTTCATTACGTCACTTGGAAAAAATGGTGTCATGCATTAAGTAGAGCGTAGCTTACCTGCCAACATCAGTACACCTTGAGCTTGGTTCTCTTCAGTATCTCTCATCAGTATCTTGCTTACCTTTGCACTACAAGAAATTCTTTTAATTGGAGATGAATGGGTGAGAAGAATCCAAACTGAGTGGCAGACATGAAGAGTATGCAGGTAGTGAAACTATTACATGGAGTTAATCACAGTAAAGTATAATTGTAAGTTACATGTGCATATCTGTACCTGACATACGCTGCTCTACATCAGAAAGTATATAATAGTATCTAACACATGGAAAAGAAAACACATGATTTTCCAACTTAGGCAGCTGATGGGAACAAACTATCCCACACAGTGATTACTGCAGAAATCAATTATTCCAGGCAGTTGTCTTCCCTTGGTAGTGAACTTTCCAAATTTTCTTAGATGTTCCTGTAGATCTGCATGCAAAGATTAAAAAAAAAAAAAAAAGAAACAAACAACTTTATTTTTTGCAATGATCCTGCTGCAGCACGAATTGGTGTAAATGCCATTAGGTAGTGATTGTGCACTTAAAGATCTTCAGAGATCATTTGCAACATGCCTCAACCTGGGAACAATAGCACAAAGGAACAGAGTTTGTAGTTTGCGTGGACTCGCTCCATAAGAATATGCAAGCCCTGTGCCAAATGCCTCCACCCAAATATCCTAGATGTTGCTAATTTGATAAGAGGCCTTTTCCTGTTTTTCACTAGCCTGCACAGTTTTACAAGCTATCTGTACTCAGTTCTCACAAAGAGCATTTTTAGTGGCACAGAACATGTCTGCTGAGCAAAATGAAGATGTAATTGCAGCAGAGGTAGTACACAATAATACAGCCAGTCATAGCAGTGAATGTGTGGGAAATGGGCTGGCAACAAGCACCCACATATAGCTGGATGAGTATTTGGTGTGAACGGCAGAGAAGCATTAGCTGATGACAGTAGTTATCAGTACAAATACATACTAGAGACAGAAGAATGACTGAGAGGGATCTAGTCTAGAACAGGAACAGTAGTTGCAAATCCGGACTCTAGTCTTCACACATACAAAATCTGGAAACTTATTTTTCTTCCTGCTTCTGTCTGTCAAAGCATACTTGCCTATTGTTTTCCTTCCTGATATGTAGACACCTGCTGTGGAAGTAGCACTCAGCTCTGGTACTTCAGGACAACTGAAGCTGCTCTCTGGTCCACTTTTCTCCCAGATCAGGCAATGTCAGGCAGTCAGATTTCTCACGGCTGCATGTCTTGATGTGTAATTGTCTGGGACTTGTCCATTTAATTGAGCTTTGTATTTTGGGGAGGAAGGGTGAAAAGAGGCAGTTACCACCCAGTTGTGAGGAGCACTTAGAGCAAACCGGAAAGCTTTCCCAAGTGCCTGTACTTCATAATTGTATCTTTCGGCATAAGAGCGTCAAAAAGATACATTATGGTTAATATGTTTAATCTTTCCCTTGTTTTACACCTTCCATGATTTGTTACTTTGTTTTTAAGCAACATACTGCAGTCTGAAAAGATGCAATTGGAAAAGGCACAGACTGCTGCTGTCTGGAACCTGCTGCACTGTGTGGGTAGTGCTTATATAAGCCATCATTTTCCACAGCACATTGTACCTCTGCCCCTTGAGTAGGGAGAAAACCTGCAGAGGATAAAAGATTATACACAGCAACTGAATTGTAATGATAATGTGAAGCGGTTCTCATGGCCAGATTTGTTCAGTCCTTTCTGCTCAGTTTTCTACCAGAAAAGACTGTTGCTTGAAGAACTCCAGGAAACCCGGGAAATTATTCTGTATGGGTTTTTTTGCTGCTTTGTTGCTTGTGTTTTGGAGGTGGTGGTGTTTGGTTTTTTTTGGGGGGGGTGGTTGTGGTGGTTTTTTGGTTTGTTTTTGGTTTTTTTTATGGTTTGAGGTTTTTCTTGCAGTGGAGGGTAGTAGTTTTCTTTCTTTTTTTTTTTTTTTTTTTAACACTGATGTAAGTGTTCCTTCATTACTTAATTTCAGCTGGTGACAATTGTTTTTCCCCCGAGTTTCATAAGGTTTAAAGTAGGCCCTGAATTAAAAGTATGAGGAAATTGCCACTGAGAACCTGGATTTTCGAACCTGATACTTTTTTCAAGACAAAAAAAATGTGTGCACCCTTCGGCTGGTCTGTAACCCCTGCAAGGTTTTTTTCTGCATTCCCTTCCCATCTTGCTTTTAGGAAGTTTGTTGGACTGCATGTGACTTACAAAACTTAAGGCAGTATCACTGTGGCACTGTATAACTTATCCACCTTCTGTTTTATTGAAAGCAAACAATTCCCAGGTGACACATCCTGAGTACACAGAAAAGTGAAGTAAACTATGGAGAGACATGGACTGTGTGTGTTGAGAAGGGAAAGTCAGGCAACTGTGGTGCTGCACAGGTCTCCAAGTATGCTGTTTTGAAAGCATGGCTAGACTGGCTGGACTCCCATTTGAGCCTGAGAACTACCCCTTCTGTCCTGCCTGTTATCTTGTGGTGGACATGGCACAACTGTGCTGCTGGTGTGACAACAGCATCAGTGTGTGTAGCACAGAAAAAGTAAATGACATTTAACTAAGCTCCTCAAGAAGTTAAGATTATTAAAGGCCTGAGTCATAGTTGAAGCAGATCAGATGATCAGATAGTAAACATGTTGATCTCAGTGTCTGAAGATACACTATTTTTAATGGTAGTTTTTTTCCTGGTCCAGACACCTTACACGTTGAAATATTTGATCCTGATTAATATTTCTCAGCCAAGTTGTGGAGAATTCACCCACTCCCAAGTATACACCCATTTCTGTACTTTTTGGGGAAGGGATAACTGGTTTTTGACTGAGTCTAAAGGTCTAACTGTCCCAGCATAGAACATGACTGGTGCACATTAGTAGGGTTAGCACTGTTACTGAAATGGTACATCCACTGTAATCATGCAGGTGTTACTTTATTTGATAAACAAATAATAATAATAATCTGAGAACTGCTGCACTGACCAAGACGGAGCAGACAATGTACGTGGGTTGAAGAATCTGTATTAACAACTCCATTCAGTAAGACTGATAGACAAAAGATTCCACTGCAGTGGAACCACCCCTTTTGCCAACAACTGGTGAAACTGAAAAGGTTTCGTAGTGCCCTCTGCTGTACGAGTGGTTCAAGCCAGAAACGAATGAAAATCCTCTCGGTTCTCTGATGAAATTATTTCTGAAAAGAGAAGGAAAGCAGAGGTTAGTATCAGTCTGCATCTAACATTCCCTTTACGTGTCTTCTTATCAGATTCAGGAAGTTCCTTACAACTGAAAGTACAAACATCAGGTGTGATCAAGGGAATCATTCCTTTACTCTCTGCATTTTTGTCAGCATTGGTTTCCCCTCTATGTATACAAACATAGGTAATGTTTTCAGTTGCTGTTTTCCTATTTTCCTTAATTGTATCTAGCACAAATATAAATTATTTTTTACAATTTTAACATATGTCTATTAATTATTTTCTGTTACAGTCAACATTTTTAGATGAGAAGTCTTTGCAAAAGTTATGGATTTTAATTATTGAAACACAGTTGGAATAAATGGAACATTTCATTGTACCACAAGACATCCAAACAAAGAACACAAAGGAGTTTCCCTACAGTGCTACTTCCTACGTTTTCTTCTTACAAACTCAGTCTGAAAGCCTCAGTGTGGATTTGTGAATATGACAATCAAAAAGCAGAATTGGGCTTTTAATTTCAGAACTGAACAGCCCTTTATCATGAGAATACTAGTAAGTGACTTGTTTCCTGTCATCCAAACCTTGAATGTTGCTTGTTAAAAACACTGTCCATATTTTCCATTTCAATGGAAATTTTAAGTATAAGGGCATATCACTGTACAATTTTGCTGCACCAGAGAGATAGAAAAGCAAACGAGCTAATCATAACAAAAATACTGAGATCAAAGTCCAGCTCAAAAAGCAGGAGCTTCCTTAATACTACCTGTTAAACGTTGCTGAGACATCAGGATCCATAAAAGCATTTCCAGAAATGGAGGAGGAGGGACAGAAGTGATTAAATTGTTTTTAAAGTGCCTGTAGATTTTTTGGTTTAAGGAGTCCTGTTTTAGGAATTCCTTAGCGAGCCTTACAATCTACAAATACCTGATGTTTCCACATACTGCTGACCATCAGCAGTAGAATGAGCATGATACCTTCTGATGGTGGACCACACCACTGCAGAACAGTATAAAAGTTACTGCCCACCTTGGTGGTGTTCTTCAGTTCACATAGTAACAATGATCTGAAAAAAACAGTGAACACAGTGGCATACAACTGCAAGAGGAAGATCTATAAGCACTTTGTTTTAAGGTGTCATGTTATTGAGTCTTTGTGTTTGTCTTACTTAAAGGCTATAAAGCCTTTAGGGATTCTTGATGATGAGACATTAATGCTGGCCTGTGCTGAGGAGACTGGGCACAGCCCTGCTTTGCTGAGAGACTCGTGTCAAGCCAGCCTTCTCATAGGCTTTTCAAAGCTGGTATGTACAACTTGGCAAGGAGGCAGAGCAGAGGAAAAATCAGCTGGTTTAGTGCTAAACCATGTGGAGTTTTTGCACCATGCCAGAAGGGGCTCCAGATAAACTTTTATGTCTGTGTTACAAAAGGAAGATGGATTACAGCTGGGCATCTGTGCCTATCCTTCTAAGTGACTATTGGAAGTGAAGAAAAACACTGGGGATTTTGTCAAATTTAGAATTGGACTAGCATACTGCTTGTCTTACTCATTTTCTATTGCTATCAGTGGGGGTAGAAAATTCTCAAAACATTACAAACCTGATATCGCAACTCAAAGTTAACAAAATCATGAGCTTAGCACAAGATACAACAGATGGCAGCAGGCCATGTCATGCTACAGGATTTCCTACAAAGTTTGTAATTAGTCAATCAGAGAGGAATAGCAAAATATATTTCTGGCTTACCTTCATTTAAAAGCAATCAGAGAGGAATAGCAAAATATATTTCTGGCTTACCTTCATTTAAAAGCAATCAGAGAGGAATAGCAAAATATATTTCTGGCTTACCTTCATTTAAAAGCATGATGCTACAGTATTCCTACCGAGCAGATTAATGTAAGAACGCAGAGAATCCTGCTGCAAAATGCTTCCAGAGGCAGTTTAACACAGTGAAAATGAATTATGAGACAGTAAATACCACATCGTGTACCAGCTGGGTATGAAGTTGTACTGTGATAAGCAACAGAGTTTTATTGAGATAACACTAATGAGAAGTAAATGCCTGCAGTAAGAAGTGTAGCATCTGGTCTGCATTTGAATACATGCATGAAAGCTATTTGGCCTGACTTCCTACCAAATTCTGCAGGTTTTGAGATTATTGGATGTGAAGGTGATTGAACTCCCCAAAGTAGCAATTCACCATCTTTTCCTAGCAGAGCATATGTGCGGTTCTACAGGCACAGACTCCCTTCTTAACACTGTTTGGTCACTCTTTGATCTCACTAGCTTTGTGCTCAGTCGACATCCAAATTATTCAAATTTTACATTAAAATTTTATTGGAAACCAAGTATGTGGAAGATTTGAAGACAATTTAAACACAGCAGTACGATAGCATTGCCATCTCTCCATTGTCTGCTTGAAGAGAGCAACTACATGGAAAACGTATTTCTGTGAGCAAATGCTTGCTGTGCCATCAGGCACTGCTCTGGGCTGGAACTTGACTGTAAAACTAATGTTGGAACTTTGAGCGTTTCCCAGTCAGTCCTCCTTAATTTACATCAAATGTGCTCATCTTGTAGTTAGAAGCATTCCTCTTGATGTTAGGTGAGCTTGCCCTGATTTGCTTGTGCTTGGCCTACATTTAGCAAAAGGCTTTTTCGTTTGATCCCGCAGTGATTTGCTATGGAGTGTGGCGTTAAGATCCCAACTCGTATCGTGGCTTCAATATCCCTCCGCCTCCCCCTATCCGTTTCTCACCCGTCAGTGCAACGGAAGCGTTGGCTGAAACCAGCAGTGGGACCGCGTGGTGCTGGGCAGAGTTCCACTGCCAGGAGGGGAGGGGTAGCGCGCTGGGGAGCTGAGGTGGGCTCCAGCTACCGGGCAGAGATCAATTGTGTTTTAAATGTTTCCTTTTTTAAAAAGGATTCTTTCGTTTTAAGGATTCAGGATTTGTGAGGGAGTCACAAGGATTTGATTCACGTTGCCAAACGCCGCCTGTAACTGCCTTTAGACACCTAGGTGGCTTTTGGTGGTTAAATAAGCAAGCCGTAAATCGCCGTCACTAGCAACCAGACGAGACACCAGAAACCCTGGGGAAGCGGCCCAGCTGCCGGGAGCGGGATACGAAATCTGCCGGCGGCTCGTCAGATTGAGCCCGTTCTTTGCCTGCCGTTAACCCGCTCTGCGGAGCAGAGAGTTGCGCTGGCCTCCTCGCCTCCTCGCCACCGCTTCCCGCTCGCTTCCCGGCAGCCGTCCAGGCCCGGCATGTAGCGGGGTCTCGCCGCCGGCGGGAAGGAGAGAGGCCTTGCAGGGCGCCGGGAGGCGCAACCTGTGCAGCCTTCTCGTCCCTGCCCGCCGCGAACCGCTCCGCAGCCGAACTTGTCGTATCTGCTTTAGCCCTGGCGCTCGCCCCACCGCCGAGCGGGGAGGCAGGAGCCCGTCTCCGCTCGATGCGCTCGGAGCTCGGCCGAGCGAGCGCTCGGCAGCGGCTGGGGCTGCCTGTCGGCAGCCGGTGAGACGGTGGAGGGGAGGGGCGGCGCAGCCATGTACGGGCTAGCGCGATCCCTGCGGCGGCCTGCGGGCCCCAGGCGGCTCTGGGCGCCCCGGCCAAGGGCTGGCAGTGCTCAGGCGCGGCCCTGGGGCTGGGGCCTGGCGCTGGGGCTGGCGCTAGGAGTGAAGGTGCCAGCGCCGGTGGGCTGCGAAGCTGACGGCGGGCAGGAGGCGGAGGTGAAGTCGCTGCCCCCATCTCGGGGTTTCGGTGCGGCCATCGAGAGGAGCAGGGACCTCCTGCGGAGGATTAAGGTACTGAGGCAGAGAGTCTGGAGAGGAGCCGGGGGTCTCGGCCTGTGCCCTGTGCTGTGCGAGCCAGCCGTCGCCTGCATGAGGGGGCGTAGGCCTGTGTCTTGTTACCGCGGGCACGGCCGTTGCTGACAGAGATTTCGGGGCTGGGGGGGTAGGCACACATTTTGGGGGACCTCGCCTGGTTGCCAGTGCTTTTCCGAGCCGCCTGCCTTCCGGTGAGGAACTGCTCCCTCCTGCCGCTCCTCTGGCGGGTACTCAAGTTCCCGCCCAGCCGTCCCAGGTGAATCGCTGAGTGTGACGGCAGCTGCCGCCAGAAATGGTTCATTATTTGTCAGTATCAGTGCCGGTGGCCAGTGCTTGGGGCACATGGGCCAGGTAGAGCTTCTGCTGGGGGCAGTAAGGTGCAGTAGCGGGTGTCTGTAACACGGGAAGGCTTTGCAGGATGTAGGACGGAGAGAGACAGAGGAAAGGGGGGGTCGTTTAAAAAGCACTTTGGAGTTACTGCTAAAATCTGACTGAAATTCACCTCTCTAACGGATGACGCTGTTTGCATATTGCTTATTAACTCTGTAACGTTTTGTATTAATTCAGCTTTTTTTGCATGTTGTGACCACTAATTTAATTAAATGTTATTATTGTTAGATACATTTTCCCAGTAGTGGAAATAAAATGTCTGCTTTGCAAAAGCAGTTTATGCCAGTTCAGTCCAACTAATCTCTAACAAGATTTCAGCTGTAATACAGAAGCAATATGCAAGTGTATTTGTAGGGCTGCTTTTGCATTTTTAGTACATGGGTACTTTTTAAACTGTGAAGATCATTCTTAATGTATTTTTGTCTCTTTTTTTTGACAGGATGAAGCAGGAATCCCAGGTATACTGATTGGAGTTTCTGTAGATGGAAAGGAGGTCTGGTCAGAAGGTTAGTGCCTGGAGAAGTAGTTGCATGTGCTGTTGGGAAGTGATGAATACTGTAAAAAAACTAACAATTCAGTCACACTGATCAGGCTGGGATTTCATCCACTTTACGTCTTATCTCTGGACAGTGTCCAGAAACAAGTGCCTCTAGAGAGTACAAAGTGATACTTCCCTTGTTACACTTAAATGATTTCCAAGAATAATTTATTAACTTTTTGAATGGGCTAGTATCTCTCAACAGTTATGTTTAAGAACCGCTCTTGCATTAATTTGTCAAATCAGTCCTTGAATATACTGTAGATATGGATCTGTGCAGTGGTCTTGTACAATTAAATATAGGCAGTAACAAACTTCTCCCCACAGAAACTTACTTAACAATCAAAGTAATAGTGCCTCACATTAGGTGGTCTGCCTCCCCTTTGTGGCTGAGGTGTGGGTTTTTACTGGGAAGGTGTGAAGGTTTAACAAATGTCTTCCTTCCAGGTGTTGGAAGTGATTTTTCTGGCTGCACAGTTGAGTTTTAAATAGTTTGTTAGTATTGCTTGTAGCAGACAGTCTCTGGTACCTTTTGTGATGTGGCCTTTGAAGAAGATTGTGTTAATCACAGATTTTTTTTCAAATCAGATTGTGCTTTCTGATCTCACATTTCCTAGCAATGAATTTAAGCAGATTTTTTTTAAGACTTCCACAGACTCCCTTCCTTGGCATGCTGGAAGGTGCCTGAGAGAACTAGTTAGCAGGATTGTGGTTTGCCACTTCTCCTGATGACAGGAGAACTATAGGTGGGAGCATAAGCCATGGCAGAACATTCTGTACCTTGCTGCACATGGATATAGAGAACATGGCCTTGAGTAAGGCAGCTGGGAGGTGGGTAATGTTGCTGTAGTGGACTCTGGGCTAATTTTGTTGTATTATCTTCTTTATGAAAGGGAAAGGATAGAAACATGTTTAAGTTGCATGTGTTCTGCAATGATGGTACTAAACCTGCTTTCTTGCTAGACCGATAGGAGTGATTTGAGTTTTATACAGACAGGCATGTGCTGCTTTAAGGCCTTGCTTGTAATGAAAACAATATTTCACTACTCTTTATGGTGCACTGTCACTTGCATAGTGTTTTCAAACCTAGCTTGAATTGAAGACTAGTATGTGAGCTTGCTAATGCCTTTTCAAGTCCAGTTCTTCCTACCAGATCTGTAGATTGGTTACATAGTGGGTATGGACTCTATTAAGCTGTCTTTGTAGTCATGCTGAGTGATGTTGAAACTGTGTAACTCCATCATATTGTGAAGCTTTATGACTTAGTGCGTGATTTTTCAACTTCTGTATTGTTAAAATGAGACCGTTTCATGTTTTGACCATTAATTCAGAAGGATAAAATACATTTATGACTGTTGGTCGCTTATTTCACAGTCTAGATATTGGTCTCCTAAATTTTTCTACACTGCATATTTGACCCCAGGAATGTAAATTTGTCATTAGGTTTGCTTTGTAGTCTTAATCAGTAACTTGGGATGCCACTGGCCGGTACGTGGGCTTTGATTAACTGTTCCTACTACATTAAACTATTATTAACTTAATTGAAGCAGGAGCAGGGATAGTTCAATGCTTCTGATTTTAGATACTTGAAAAAACATTTTAAGGAGCCAGTAAATCTAGTTCATTGCAACTAATTATTTCAGCACATCTCTGTGCAAAGTATTTACCACAGTATTTTTATTTTGTTAAAGGTCTGGGTTATGCTGATGTAGAGAATCGTGTGGTATGTAAGCCAGAGACAATAATGAGAATTGCTAGTATTAGCAAGTGTCTTACAATGATGGCTGTTGCTAAATTATGGGAAGAGGGAAAACTGGATTTAGATGCTCCAGTGCAGAAATATGTCCCAGAATTTCCAGAAAAAGTCTACGAGGGTGAAAAGGTATGTAACAGTTTACTGGTAACTTTTTTTTCTCCTGTTCCAGTTGTTCCACAGCTATGTGTGTACAGGTGCCTGTTAGTTCCTATAGAACACCAAGAATCATTTAGATCAATACTGATGTGTGCTGCTTGGAACAGCAACACTGGAAATCTGGATCTTCAGTTTTATATCAAGTGTGTACTGTGTACATACATATTTATTTTAACTGGATTTAATACATGAGGTTTAGAAGGTCTTATGTCTTTGTTCCTTGGCATGCTGAATTTTACTTTCCTGGTGATTAGTATGCATCATGTCTTCAATGAAGATAGCTCACATTTAAATACTGTCCTTCCTTCCTAGGTGGCCATTACTACAAGACTGTTAGTTTCACACTTGAGTGGGATCCGCCACTATGAAAAAGATGTCACAAAAGTAAAGGAAGAAAAGGAGAAGGCAAACAGAGCCTTAAAACCATGTCAGGATAAAGAACAAAAAGAAAAAGAAGGCAAAGGGGTTGAAAAGACAGATTCTGTCAAACTGAGGAAAGAACATGAATGTGAGGTAAAAAGACGAAATTCAAAACCTGGCAGGAGAGACAAGGAATTTGAGCAAGAAGAGTATTATTTGAAGGAAAAATTTGAAAGTGTGATCGAGTCACTAAAGATTTTTAAAAATGATCCTTTGTTCTTTAAACCAGGTGAGTTTCTGGGCTCTTCTGGTGTAATTCTAGTTTTAAGTTGTTTTACGTGGCGTGAGAATAGTAGAATGCAGTAAGAAGTGTTTGCATGAGGTTATGTTTTTGTTTGCACTTTTTTGGGGTTTTTTTTTTGCTTTCCTTTTTTTTTTTTTTTTTTTNGAACTATTTGGACTGGGCTGTGCAAACCATCTGGTCATGTCATCGTCTTTAAAATTGACATCACTTGTTGAAAACTGATCAGAATTTTATCACTTAAGTTTTCAATGTACTGATGTACAAAATTAAGCTTCTGTAGTTACTTCCTAATGGTGTATCTACACCGTAATCCCATAGATTCAAAATGTGTGGTAGGCAAGACTCTGAAATGTAATTCAAAAAGTCCCAGTTAATGCAGGGGAGAAGAGAAAGGCAGAGACTTGAAGTAGAGATAAAACTTTTCTCCCATAAGCTCTTAAGTAATGCAGTAAGTGCTATAAAATATACTAGTTACTGAATTTATAAATGCTAATGTACATTGTAATTTTTGTACCAAATTTGTATCTGCAAAGTGTTTCATAAGGAGATACCAGATTGCTGCATTTGTGCCTCTGAGCCTTCCTGATACAAACCAAAAGGGGAAAAAAAATAGTGCAGAGGTAAAAATTTCTGCAGGAGGCCACAGAATTGTTGGCACTCTGTATTGTTCAAATTATTTTAAGGTAATTCTATAAAGGACTCTGAGAAACCTCAGGTATAAGTTCTAAATGAGCTTAGGTTAACAGGCGAGTGATATGCATTGCAGAGTAAATACTCTGCATTTCAGGTGAGAGAGGTAGGAAGTAGCAGGAAAAGATATCCATTCATCAACTTGAAGAGTTCTAGAAACCATTTCAGAAGGTTTGTCTTGACTGTAGGCAGTTCACCAGTTGTTTGATTTGTAGGTATTTCATAAAAGGCATTAGGGAAAGAATGAGGCTTGAAAAGAAACATTAAAGACAATTTATTTATAAAGCAATGTGCATGTTAGTCTTCATGTAATCTTTCAGGATATTCTAGAACTAGAAATACTATGATGTAAGTGACCAAGACCTTTGAAAACCCTGAGGGAGTATTGCCCTTTATAAACAAGCTGCCTGCCCTAGGCTATAAACACACAAACAAGTCACAGTAGGCAAGTGTCTTTTAAGTGATTTTATGATTTGCTTCAGCAGACATCCTTGTTAGAACTGGTAAGGTACATCTTATGGAAAGGATGTTAAATGTCAGCCTTCACATCTTGGCCTGAAACTTGGCTGTACATGCATATTCCTGATTTTTAATTTTGCACTGCTTAGAGCTACCTGCTCTTAGCAACCACCTGTTTCAGCTACAGTGCAGAAACTCTTGGGGTCCAGCATCATAAGCTTGTGGTTCAAGTTGTAGTAAAATGGAGGTGGAGGAAGAGTCTTTAAACTGATTATTCATTGCTACATACAGTTTTACTTGCAATATGATGACTTCAATTTTGTCCTTCAGATTCCATTTAAGCACCATGCAGCTAACTTCTGTTCCCCTTGTGTTTTTTCAAGGTAGTCAGTTCTTGTATTCAACATACGGCTTTACTCTCCTAAGTGCTGTTGTGGAGAGAGTTTCTGGACAAAAATTTACAGATTATATGCTAAAAATGTTTCGTGATTTGGATATGCTGTCAACTGTACTGGATGACAACGAAGCAATGATATATAACAGAGCCAGGTAAACAAGAGTGATTTATCCCCCTCTCTCCCCCACCACTTATTCTTTCTATCTTTATCAAGCCAACTAAATTAAGAATATGAATTTTTTTTCCCAGACTTTTGATTGAAGTGACTTAGGTTACTTCAAAGCTAGTCATGTAATTGGTTTTACATCCACATTACAGTATTTGTACTGTCATCAACATACAAAATTACAGAACAGGAAATAAGCATTTTCTGTTACAAGAATATATATGGGGAGAGTAGTAACAGTGACTTTGAAGTCTGCTTTTTTTTTTTTTTGGTAGAAATAAACAGGTAAGTGTAAATAGAGAACAATAAAGAGTAATTAGGAGATACGTGTTTACCCTGGTTTGCTTAATGTACTGATTTTGTAAGAGTTCAGTGAAATTTTTATACTGTCAAAATAATACATTGAATATGTGAAAATTATGTTATCAATTTTCACCAGAATTAAAATTCTCTTTAACACAAAACATTTTTTACCAATTGGTTAAGTTAAAAAGCAAATTAATAAAAAACAAACCTAAAGCAATAACGCAAGCCCAGACCAATTTATAAACTGGATACTTCATTCCACTTTTGTGGGTAAGGGTAGTTTTTTGTCTTTCCAGTCATACTTTATTGACTTACCTGTCTGGACTGTGAAATTGATTAATTCAAACTGATTCACAAAAAGCAGATTATGGAAAAAGTCTCATGAAAATGAGACTCAAACTTTAATGAAGTTTGGCTTCTAAAATGCTCTGAAAAGAATGAAAATCGTGATGAATGTGTTGAATCCAAGGTTTGTAGTATTTATATATGAAGGTGCATATTTAAAATGTGTGTCTGTACACAGTTTTGTCATGTTTTAAGGGTAGGTTTACTGCTGTATTCTAAAATGCTTAGTGCTGGTGTTTATTTTGCTCACAAATTTTCAGATGCGCTTCTGGATGTAGACCTGGATGCTAGTGATGCTCCCATAAGCTACCAAGCTTGTATGGTCAAATTATTTTAAATATGCATGTGTATTAACATGTATAAACCAAAACATTGTAGAGATGAAACAACTGGGAGAGCTGCTGTTTTTGAGGGTATTTTTGTGGGCTTACTTCTTGTTAAGCAAATTTGAGATGCTCATGTGATAATTTTGCTTTCATTAATGGTGCCTCAAACTAGACCTTATTGATGTGTTGTGGTGTAATTGTTTGGTTACACTACATTTTGATGATATGGAGATGTTTTAACATTCTTCTTCTATTTAGAGGTACAAGATAAGCATTTCAGCATCTCTGTAAAAGGTTTTATTATAATTTTAAAAATGGTTATATATAATCAAGTGGCTGTCAGATTTGGTGATAGTCTTGGACCATTCATCTCTCTTTCTTATGCTTTAGCCTCTGATTTTTCAGTACTGTGGCTTTCAGAAGTTCTCTAAGCATTTTTCAATGTAAGTGCAAACTAAATACTACTAGACAGCATTCGCTGTTTCAAAGTAGGCTTGCTCTGCCCTCTCTCACTTATTTTTGTGCAATCCCTTTTTGTAATTCTCCAAGCAGTGCATGGGCCTCTTGTGGTCTAGTAGCCAAAGGCTGAAATTGATCAGATCATAGTTACTCAGTATTAATTTTCATGCATTGTACAAAACTAATCCAGTCATGGTTGGAATGTTATTTCAAAAGCCCAATTCAGTCTGCTGTCTTGTTTCTGGTGGTTCACTCTGCAGTTCTGGTTGGTAGTTTCTAATTCTTAATGTAACAACAGGTTTTGCAAGACTCTTTCATACAGTTCAGAGTAGTTGCAGAATATTTAGTATTCAGTTGTTTTAGCATATGGCAGTTGTAATGGGACAGTGTGGGAAATAAATAAATGGAAGCTACTGTCTCAGAGCAGTCACATAAGACTTCAGTGAAATTTCAGTTTAATGTCTGAGGTAGTTAGTTGTAGGGTTCCTTTTTTTCTGAAAACACTTTAGATATAGTACAGGGATTTAATTAAAATGATGTGCTGGGTAATCTACAGTAGAAGGATTAGTACTGTTATTGAAACTAAGCTTCTAACCTAAGAAGTCACCTTACGTTTTGTTTCCCTGTCTGCATTTATTGCTGATTTTTCTGCTAGAAGTATATTAAATTATGTTTAAGAAAAATTCTCAGCGTAATGAGAACAAGATAAAGAACAAACTGAATCTTTATTAAGGTAGGGCAGCTTAAAATAGCTGTGTATAGTATCTGACAAATTGAATTTTTTTGAATTCTAGATGTTATGTTTACAACAAAAAGGGACGGCTGGTAAATGCACCGTATGTGGACAACTCTTACAAGTGGGCTGGTGGTGGCTTTCTGTCATCAGTAGGTGACCTTCTGAAATTTGGAAATGCTTTGTTGTACAGTTACCAAGCTGGACAATTTAAAAACACTAACAACAAACTTCTTCCTGGGTACCTCAAACCAGACACAGTTGCAATGATGTGGACCCCAGTGCCAAAAACAGAAGTATCATGGGACAGGGATGGTAAATATGCAATGGCTTGGGCTGTAGTAGAGAAGAAACAACAGTGTGGCTGTTGCAGACAGCAGAGACACTACGCATCTCATACAGGTGGTGCAGTGGGGGCAAGCAGTGTCCTACTCATTCTTCCAGAAGAGTTGGACTCTGAAGCTGTAAATACCGGGCTAGTGGCACCACCTAGAGGAGTAATTGTCAGTATTATCTGTAATATGCAATCTGTTTCACTCAACAGCACTGCCTTAAAGATTGCAAGGGAATTTGATAAAGAAAAATGGGCACAATATATAGATTGAAGAAAACAGAAATACATGTAACTGAACTCGCTGTACTGAAACACAAAAAACAAATGGAGAGGGTGTAATTGGACTCTGACATCACTAAAAATGTGTGAATAAAATGCATCCAAAATTCACTTAACTCCTAACTAGTGGTGCTAAACTTAATGTGTAACTAGAATTAATTTCTCAGGGAAGTTCCTAACTTAGAGAAAAGAAGAATGTAACTGTCAGGCTTTACTTCTGTAGCACCTGTGTAAATTATCATTATATTAGTAGGGTTTATTTTCTCATCCAGTCATTCAGGTGAAGCACTTGACCAAGACGAAAAAACCAGCATTGATTCCTTGCACTGAGAAGTCCAACAAATTAACTACTAATTAAAACTACTAATTAAAAGTTAAACTTTTGAAAAATTTCACATCTTGATCTGAGCACACATTTTGTTATTATCACAGCTCCTGTCTGCCAAAATTGTTCAGTATTACTTTTTAAAGAAAAATAATTTTCCTGTTGACTCTTGTCTTCACATAGTGCATTTATTATTTGCTTAAAAGGCAAAAAACCCCAACAAAACCCAAACCTTCAAGCTACCTCCAGAATGCAGATTTATATCAGAAATACACTTTTATCAGAGCCATGGATTGTTAAGTTTTAAAAAAGAATGAAGCTAAGGTAGTGTTAGTAAAAATCTTTTTGTTATTCAGATGTTTTTTATTGTGTCTTTATGGGACATGGAGAATGTGTGAAACTGGTTGATGGTAAAGGAAGGCTATTATTTCCACAGGGAAATAATCTGCCTGAATAGCACAGGATGATGAGCTGTTCAAATGATTTGTTCTTGAATAATACACAAACTTTGGTAGCAAGAAATGTCACTGTATTCCATAATGTACATGTTCCTTTAGATCCATGAATTAGGAACTCAGTGTAGTAAAATATAAAGCCCTTTCTTGAAGCCACTAGTAGAAGGCTTATGGACTTTGAGAGACTTTTTTGAAAACCATCTTCTTTTGTTTTAGATGCCTGCCTCAAGGAGGTACTTTTGCACAAGACTAAACAAGAAATTATGACATAACCAGAAAGTGTTTCTTTTGAATTTCAAGTTTACTGTAGGAATAAAGTAGCACCTGAATGTAGCAATTCTATATATTCTATGATGGTATGGAAGAACACTAGGATCTCTTCCATTCTACTTCCCCTGCAGTTACATCAGACCATTTCTGGGCTGAGACAAAACAAAAGTATCTTTCAGGAAAGGCTGGAATACTTATGTTCCTGTATGGTTTAGCAGCTCTGCTTCTCTGAATTTAAGGAGCAAGATGTTTTAGATAACAGCAGAAGATAGCTTTACCTGCCTCTAGCTTAAGTTAATGCTTTTAGTGGTAATTTCATTGTTGTTACCTGCCCCGTGATAAAACAACATAATATATTTTGTAACATAATGCTCTTCATAATTATAGGTTTTGTGCCTTAAAACAGTAAAAGCTTACACCTAGAGTATTTGCTTGGGTTTTCTGGTCCACTCACCAAAACTTCACTTTTAAATTCTTTCATAGTAGGTTGTCTTTATCTCAAGAAAATCAACTCAGTGAGAACAGCCACAAGAACCTTTGAACAAAATTTCACGTGGTCAGGCAATAAATACCTAATTCTCTACTGAAGTCTGTGATATTGGTTGACAGTTTCAAGAGAAAAGTACTGGAAGTGAATGTCTTCTACATAAGCAATACTATGGGTTTTTCCTAGTCTACCTACTAGCTGGGTGAACATGCAGCAACAGAAGTCACAGGCAGTTTTACATAGGGAATAAGGCTAAGCAGTGCTGATCTGCTTTCATGTTGAAGAATAGATGAATAGAAATAGGCCAAATAAAATGCTTTAAATATGGAAAATCTAGAAGTTGCACCATTACTTTAGGATTTATAGCATACTTCTGTGCGATGCATCCATTTTGCAGATAGTCATTATTCTTGAAAACCATTTTACATGCTTGAGAGAAAACTAGTTTTGCTGACTGTTGTATTTGGGTTTAGACAAAGATCCAAAATGTAGTAGGGTAGGTTTACCATTATGCTTGTCTGCATATGCCCAAGGACTAACAGGTGTAAATATCTGGCATCTGTATGAAAAGTGAATAATAGTAAGTGTCTAAGGCATTTCTAACACCAGGATCTTAAAGCCAATGTCTCGCTCTCCTCACAGAGTACGTTTAGCTACCAACTCTTTATGTGTACCATGTTCAGTGTAAATACAGTGTGTCCTATACCTTAAAGCCTGTAAAAGAATCTCTACTAGTAGTCATCTGTACAGTATTGGAGATGCTCTGATGTCTGCATTTCATCTTAGACCAAAACAGATCACTGACTTTCTCTGATTTGGAATGTACTTACTTATTCATGAGTTCTTACCTGCTGGGGTAGAGGAAGAAATGGCAGAGATACAGGGGACTAGGAACTAATCTGGCCTTAGCAGATGCATTCAGCTCACAAGTGAATTAGTATTAATACTTTAATATTTGTTCTGAAGCCAAGTATTTGATGGACTGGCATGGCGTGCAGGAAGTTATCAGCTTTCCTAATAAATTCCTCTTAAAATAACTTTGATTATGAAAATGCAGTATTGCACTGACACAAAACTGTACTTTTCTAAAAAGGCACATATACTAAATTGATTTCTTTATCGAATACCTACTTTTTGCATCTGGTAATTTTAAGTGTTCACCAAATAAACTGAAATAAAACTTCTCACAAATGCAATGAATTCTAATATTGGGGTTTTTTCCTTACTGACTAGAAACACATATTTTTAAAAGCTGTGAAAAGAACGCAAGTTAAAGAGGAACTCCCAACAATAGCAGCCAGCAAGACACCTCATACATTGATAGAGATGTTGGTATACAACTTGAGATATAATTTAGTAAATTAGTAGACTTTTAATGATTTTTCTTGGTTTAAAACTCCCTACTTTTAAAACAGACATTTAGAAAGGGAGGGTTTTAAAAAAACAAAACTGTTTCTTCATTGAAAGAGGTACTTAATGTCAAAATACTCATTGCTTTGCTGTTCAAGTTTCTGTAATGACTGGATGCTATTCACAGTTGTTAGTGTCGTTTGCTGTCTTGCTATTGCTTATACTATGTGCATTCTCTATTGTGAATGCTTTCAGTATTTTGCAAGGCTCCCTGCTTGTTTTGGTTTTGTTTTTTTTTTTCCACAGAAATGCCAGTATAGAATATCAAGTACAGTTTTGAGACCAGATTAGAGGGAGGGAAAACCCATGCATTCCAGAAAAACAGGTGAACATAAGTGAGTAACTTAGTATTTTTATTTATCGGCACATTATTCAACATGGTAAAGGGACTAAAGCAATGCTGAAAGCAAATGAGCCATTGGAAATCCATCTCACTTTTGCAACCCTTGAACTTAGGGTTGCTGCAGTAACCAATGCATACGAAATGCGTTCTTACAGCAGTTTCTGTCACCCTCTACATATTAAGCACTGTAGCTGATGATTAACAGGGCAAATATGTAGCAAATCACAAGGTTTTTATATTCAGTGATGCCAGCCAATTAACACTACACTGTTTAGAAGCTGGCTGCAAAATTGCGGGAAAAACTTGCACTTCTAATCTTTTACTGAAAGAGAGATTCTCATTAGTCACCAGAAGCATGTAATTTTTGAAAAATCAGTTGTAATTATGTTATTCTAGTAAGAGGCATTTTTTTTCAAACTAAGGCTTTCAGGAATACAGAACCAAAACCACATGCTGAAGTGTTCAGTGTTGTTTTCTTCTAAAGGAGCAACCTATAAAGAAATCACATGAGTATAAATATAAGTAGTCTTGAAGTTATTAAACTGCCTTGGAAAATTGCCCACCCAATTGGAGTAGAAAAGCTCATGCAGAAAAAAAAAGAAACTTCATGTCCTACAAGGGCTGAAGATTTATCACTTTAAGTGTTCTGTAACCCAGCCAACAATATGGCTGTCATAAAATTAAGACTAAGGTATACTTTTTTTCTGCTAGCTACCTTTTAAAACAACTTCTACTGTTCCACCTCCTTTGTGACACAAACCCCAAGCTGAAGCAGCTGCTAGGAGCATGAATACCTTTTCAACAGCTCAGCTGCCTTATTTAATGTATTCTCTCCTCATATAAACTCTACCTGTACAGCAGCACTTCAAATATGCATGACTGTATGTCATTTGTAGACACAGTTACCTTTTGTCCTTTAAATGAAACACAAATAATATCTGCATTTGTTTCATCCTTTTTTTCTTTTTTAAACCCTCAAGTGCTTCCAGTGTTTTTCATACATCCCACTCTGGGTTGCATTTCAAGATACTGGTGCTATACCAGCTAGCTGTATATCATTATTAGTGGTTAGTTGTTCCCTTAGAATTTATAGGAACCAAATTTGATTAAGTAACATGCCTTAAAAGGACAGGAAACTGCCTTACAGAAACAAACAGGCAAGCCACCACTGACTAGCAGTGTCACAGAATTCCTTCAGCCTGGAAGAAGTACACTACTCCTGCAATGGTGCTTTTTAATCCTCAGACTTAGCTCAACTAAATAGTCAATATTTATTAGACTAATGGAAATGACGAAAAGTACCTAAAATCAAGTGTGTTTCATCACTGTGTAGCTGCTTCTCTGCCTGGCGTATCTGTATAGCCATTTAAAAATAGTGTGAAGAAAAGCCTGCATTTTCTGGCCCATTAATAATGCTTTCACTAACCAGCTCTAAGCAATTTACAAAATAAATGGTCCAATAGCAGTTTCAAAATCAAAAGTAAAATATTTGCGGGCTATGATTACGTAAATGGGTTTATGTAAGTGGAATATTTAGGCTGATAAACATTGCCCCTTACCTTCTGTGAGCCTGGCTTTCCCTCCAGTTGGCTGACACAGGATAGTCGAGCAACCTACACACAGAACTACTGTCTGAGCATGACTGAACACTGTAGTGATCTTGTAGCATCCTGAAAAATAGCATTAATAAACTGTTGAGTATTTATGACAGGGTTCTTTTATTGTATGTGGGATTGAATAGGATAACATACATACACTTGTGCAGAACCGGATCTGTGCTTCAATACACAGCTTACCAAGTAAAGAATTGTTACCGTGGTCTGAACTACTTGCTTTTCTTAACATGCACATGACAGCAAGTTAGTTAACTGAAACTGTTACGGCTTCCCATATGCAAAATCAACACAACCTGATGGGTGTCAAGCCCCCATTTGCCTGTACTATGTCTCCTGAAAAAAAGTCAAGGGGTTCTAGACTCACCTCTGCTGTACAGAAGAACCCATCTAGCTAGAGAAATATTTAACTTGTAATAGTATAACACTGCTGTAGACAAATTCTGGCAGCTGTGAATATAAACACTGCTGTTCAAATCCTTGTTTGCTTTGTGTTTAATAATTGGTACATGTAAGGCATGCAATTGCTTGCATTCTACAGTGCTAGCATCATATTTAAACAAGAAGACTTGCACAAAGTAACTTCACTAAATTCAGATGCAAGAATAGGTACCAGCAAAACTTTGTCTGCAACTTCTGTCACGTAAAGAATGAAGTCACACATGTGCATGGCTTAGTCAAATGGACTTTCACTGCTTTGTTTCCCTGATAAGTATTTTTAATTAGCCAAGAGAAGTTTTTGAAAGAATTTAATCTAAATGTGGATACAGAAAATAGATGAAGATGAGCTTAGATTTCATTTTCAGCATGTATGAACCAGAAAGACAAGACAGAATATATGTTGTGAGGAAAATCATCAGAAAGGTCTCTGGCAAGACACCTGGTTGATCAAGAGAACTACTAGACAGAATAACAGATTTCTGCTTTGTTTAAAGCATAAATTTTGGGGGGCAAAAAACCTACAACTGCTAACACAGTAAATGGGTTTTTCCCTCCATGAACTTGGGTCTTGATGAGTCATTTAACTCTCTGGATTTTGCAGGGAAATGAGCCCAGTCAATTTCTGTAACTAGGTAGCAATTTCAACAACACTTGGATGCATAAAGCACTGATACTTTCAGTGCCTCCTCCTTAGGACTCTATCATTAGTGCAGCTTTCCCGCTTTACTCTATGGGTCCCTCAAACTAACTAATCCAACACTAATGAAGATAACCATTGCCCTATGGGCCTGTGTTGACAATAATTGTATCTTACTATATGCATGTATAGTTTGAAGAAAGTTTAAAAAATAAAAATTAGTGGCTTAGACTTTTTTAATAGTAACCACAGATTACTTTCAAACTGTTTTAATTAATTTCCTTCACTTTTAGATGGAAAACAATGTCTCAGAGCTTAGAAATCTAAGCTTTTAAGAAAGCTTCTAATCAGGATGTTCACTATCATGTGTGAGGTGTAAGCCTATGCCTTTTCGTACTGCTATAATATTTATATACTGCAGCAGTTTGTAAGAGGTAAGTTACCATATTTGACAGTTTCTGTGCCTCCATATGGCAGTGACTGCTGATCTAAGCAGCTGTTCTGCTCTTATAGCACACTCCTTTAACTGCTAGAAAATCCTGCAGTTTAGTTTATGAAAGCTAAGTTGGTTATACAGGTATTTCTGAGCTGAAGTAAAGAAAATCTGTTAAAAGCAGACACAGGCAACACCTTAAATGTAACCCCTGTGTCTGAGTTGGATGTGGCCTTCCTCAACAGCAACATGGGAGGGAGGCAGTTTCTGCGCCAGCAGCTGGAGGTCATGAAAGTTCTGCTGGGTGCTCTACCAGACCACCTTACAAAATGGGGAGAACAATGATGTCTTCTGTTTTAAACTTGTGCTATGGATGGTTTGAAACATCCATTTTATCTTTCTTCTTACACGCGCAGATCTGGGGGGGGTTGGTTTTTTTCCCCCATTGGACAAGATTTCATAAGTAGAAAAAAAAAACCAAAACAAAACAAAAAACCACCCTCATGCCAGACTTCCTGCTTGTTTAACTTACCTTTTGGAAGAAGCAGAAAACACCTTTATTGTTTAAAAAAAGCAAAGCAATATACAGACCTACCCTCCCCTACAGAACAAATAACCTTTAGATTAAAAAAAAAAACAACAACCCAAACCCCCTACCTTTTATAAGGATAAATTAAATGTGAAATTAGTTTGGTCCCTTCTGTAAAACACTTTTTGTCTTAGTTACCTGGACATTTTACATCCATGAAGTAGGAGTTTGGGCTCTGCACAAGCCGTTTCTTCTTGTGCTTTCTCTTCTCGTCGTCCAGGGAGGGGTGCAGTAGATCCTTGGCCAGCTGGGGAGGACAAGAGGGAAAAGGCACTGCATGTGACGCACTGCTCAGCCCGGCCGTTGGCGTGAAGCCGCCTGCGGTCAGCTCCCGAGCACGGCCGCGGCGCTTGCAGCTAACCTGCCCGGCAGGGCTGGGGCTGACGGGGATGACAAGACCCTGGCGGGACAGACGGGATACCGGTGTGTGCCGGCGGGGCGGGCACGTTCTCCCGACTCCCACCACTATTGGCAGACGATACCGGGGCGGCTCTCGTCCACCGGAGCCTCCGTGCTCCGTCCCGAGCAGGCCCGAGGGCAGGTGCCGGGCGGCAGCGGATTCCCGGGGTCGGCCCCTTGGCCGCTGCCGCGGTGCGTAGCCCGCGGCGAAAAACTCACAGGCATGTCTGATCCGCGGCCGCCGCTCTGCGCCTGTCTGCCTGCCGCCCGCTGCCTGCCGCCCGCTGCCTGCCGCCCGCTGCCTGCCGCCCGCTGCCTGCCGCCCGCTGNGCTCGGCGGGGCTGGGCTGGGCTGTGTGTGGGGCAGGCGGGCGGCCGGACGTGGAGCGAAGGCAGTTTTCGCTCGGGGACGTTGTGGTGCTTGCGGGCATAGCAGCGTGTATTGCCCCCGCGGGCCCTGTGCTGTACCTGTAACCGGTGAGACAGGCGGTGCGGAGAGCATGTGGCGGCTTCTGTCCCAGCCACAGCACCGCGCCTGCCGCTTCGCCATAGCCGAAACGGTGCTTCTAGGGAAAAGCAGTCGAGAGCTTTTGTAATGGCCACCGGAGTGGTTACGACCGGGCGGTGCCATAGTCCTTTTTCACTGGCGTTCAGAAACACAGAAAGCAGGGACTGGATAGGACTACAGTTCTCACCAAAATCTGCTCATTTTCCCCATCTAATAGATAATAAATACATGGCGCATGTATTTTCAGGTAAGAAATGGAATCTGAAAGTCCCATCTACTTTCATGTTAGATGCCGGCTAAATTGTCACACGTGTCGTTTGCATACACGTTGCATGCTGTTGCGCCTATGTGGATACTCTTTTGCAGTTCCCCATCTCAATCAAAAAGAAAAAAAAAATTCTGGTCGTTACCATCAATGTGTTTAAACTGATTTATAGAACATATGGGGGAAAATAATATTGCAGATAGGGAGAATTAAAAAAAAATCCCAGCTCTTTCGGTAGTAGTGGTGGTGGGTTTATTTGTCGGTTGGGTTGGTTTGGGTTTCTTTGTAAGAGGTTGAGTGATTTTTTTTTTTCCCTCCATATATGAAAAAAAAATAATGACAACCTGTAAAAACTCTCAGACGTAATGTAATCAAGCCAAGAACATTTGAAAGTGCAGTTCATTAGAAGTCCAGTAAGTGGCACAAACAGACCTTACAAAAATTGCTTAGTATGAAAAGCCTTTTGAAGAGATGCCTGATGTATTTAACGGAAAGCATTTTTCAGTTTGCTGTGGAGATGCAAGTTTTGTGGAGTCATATCTTTCTGACAACAGTATTCTCGAATCTGGGACGGCCTCTCCAATTCTGACACTGTACACAACTATAAGATTCCTGTCTTTGACCCCAACCCCCCATGATTATTCTATAAAAACAGACCCATGTGTTGCAGTGCTCCATGCCGTTATATTGATTTTCTTCATCTCACCATCACAGACATTGCCTGCTAACATCGGTGTGCTAGCATGTTTTACTTACGTGCTGGAGTGGTGCTGACACACAGATGGAGGTACTTTAGAAGTATTTCTTGTTATATCATGGGGAATTTAATATGAAAGGCTCTGACTCATGCTTTTCTCTACCTGCTGTCCTGTGAAGCGAGGAACATTAACCAGTTAGCAGCACAAAATCAGCTCCTGAATCTTAGCTGTTTCCACCACTATTCAGACTTTTGCAAATCTGTGTTATTTTTCAGCAAGCAAAAGGGAAAAGGGTGAATCTGTTTAGTCTGTTGATTCAGACTCCGAGGGCGAATCATGTTTTTCTTTGTTTAAGAAAATACCTTCACAATGCATAAAGGACCACCAACAATAGAGAACATTTAAAGTGCCACCCTTCTTCATCTCTTCCTCCTGGCTTTCCCTTCTTAAATGTCATTCCTGCGAAGAGCTTCTGGTGCTTGAGGAAGACTTTAGAGTAACAACTTATATTAAAAATTGGTTTCTGTGGAAGAAGGGGCACATGGGATCATCTGAAAACAGGATGTGTTTTGGACACATTCCTCTGGTTCTCTATTTTGTTTTACTTGGAGATTCATTTCCTTTTCACAACTGCTTGTAGTTCAGTGACCTGACGAATGAGTCAATTCTACTGCATTGCCTTCAGTCTTATGACTTGTTTTTTTTCAAGTAGGCTCATTAGAAAACAGAACACAGCACTGAGTTTAAAGTGCAAGTTAGTGAAGAGAGAAATGCAGTCTGCACCACAGTGGTGTGGTGTGGCTACACAGAGATAGTTTGAGGTCTACTTCCCTTTTCCAGCCTTATTGTAGGAAATTATGACTTTGATATTATTTTAGACAGAAGCAAAGAAGCATTATCTGTCTGCTAGAATGAAAACAGAACATTTCCAAAAGCTGATCTGGAAGTGTTTAAAAATAATATGATAACAAGGCATGAGGGGGTGGTTCCTGCATTGCAAGTGTCAGTCTCTTGCTGTTTAAAAGCTGATCCTATGTGTCTGGTGGCATGTGTGGTCTGCTGGGGCTGGTACAGCCTCAAAGCCTTCCCTTTGAGGAGGGTGGGAGCAGAGGAAGCCCTGACACCCAGTACTACTTTGTTCTGCTCCATTTATGGCCTTTTGCAACTGAGTTTGGGTGGGTCCTTAGGGTTTGCTACCTGATGGTGTGAGGATACAGGTGTGTGTGCGTTCACGTGTTACTAGAAAACCTTGTATAAACTGATTATGGAGGAACTGAGTATTGACTGATGTAAAAAGATACATTCACCATAATAACACTTGGAATGGTTTGCCTAGAATACTAAAATGTGGATTGGGGTCTCTCTGGTACTGTCACAGGATCACAGGATTCTAGGGGTTGGAAGGGACCCAAAATGATCAAGTCCAACCCCTCTGTCAGAGCAGGACCATACAGGTCATAGAGGAATGCATCCAGATGGACCTTGAAAGTCTCCAGAGAAGGAGACTCCACAACCTCCCTGGGGAGCCTGTGCCAGTGCTCTGTGACCCTTACAGTAAAGAAGTTCCCCCTTGTGTTAAGGTGGAACCTCCTGTGATGCAGCTTCCATCCTTTGCTCCTTGTCCTATCACAGGGGGTGTGAGAAGAACCTGTCCCCCCACTCCTGACACCCAGTCCTCAGATATTTATAAACATTGGTTAAATTCCCTTTGTTTTCTCTTCTCCAGACTAAAAAGCCCCAGGTCCCTCAACCTCTCCTCATAAGGCATGTGCTCCAGCCCTCTAATCATCCTTGTAGCCCTCTGTTGGACCCTCTCCAGCAGATCCCTGTCCCTCTTAAACTGGGGAGCCCAAAACTGAATGCAGTACTCAAGATGGGGTCTCACCAGCACAGAGTAGAGGAGGAGGAGAACCTCCCTTGATCTGCTGGACACACTCTTCTTAATGCACCCCAAGATCCTGCTGGCCTTCTTGGCCACAAGGGCACATTGCTGTCCCATGAATGTTATCCACCAGCACTCCCAGGTCCCTCTCCACAGGGCTGCTCTCCAGCAGATCCCCTCCCAACCTGTACTGGTGCAGTTTATTATTCCTCCACACACACAGGGCTCTGCATTTGTCCTTGTTGAACCTCTTTTGGTTCCTCTGTGCCCAGCTCTCCAGTCTGTCCAGGTCTTGCTGGATGGCCTCACAGCCTTCAGCTGTATCTCCCAAGCCTCCCAGCTTGGTGTCATTCAGCAAACTTGCTGAGCAGACACTCTGTGCCCTCATCTATGGCATTAATTAAGATATTGAACAGCACTGGGCCCAGCACTGATCCCTTGGGGGAACTCCGCTGGTTACAGCTCTTCAACTGGGCCTGGCACCATTGACCACCACTCTTTGAACTCTATCTTGTAACCAGTTCCTAATCCACCTCACTGTCTGCTCTTCCATCCCACACTTCCTGAGCTTTCTCACTAGATTATCATGGGAGACAATGTCAAAGGCCTTGCTAAGGTCAAGATAGACTACATCCACTGGTTTCCCTGAATCTACCCATTTAGTTATGTCCTCATAGAATGCTACCAGGTTAGTCAGGCATGACTTCCCCTTGGTAAATCCATGCTGACTACTCCTGATAACCTTCTTCGCTTCCAAGTGCCTTGAGATGCCTTCCAGAAGGAGCTGCTCCATCATCTTTCCAGGTACAAAGGTGAGGCTGACTGGTCGATAGTTCCCTGGGACCTCTTTCTTGCCCTTTTTGAAGACTGGAGTGACACTGGCTCTTCTCCAGTCCTCAGGCCCCTCTCTTGTCTGCCACAATTTGGCAAAAATGACAGAGAGTGGCAGAGCGATAACATCAGGCAGATCTCTCAGCACCCTTGTGTGCATCTCATCAGGGTTCATGGACTTGTGAATGTTCAATTTGTGTAACTGATCCCTAACCCAGCCTGCACTAGCCAGTGGGGAGCATTCCTTCCTCTAGGCTTCCTCTCCTTCATCCAGGGTCTGGAGTACATAGGGAAGTTCAGTCTTAGATGAAGACTGAAGCAAAGAAGGCATTCAGCAACTCTGCCTTCTCTGCATCCCCAGTTCTCAGGGCTGCCTCCTCGTTCAGCAGTGGCCCCACACCTTCCCTATTCTTCCTTTTTCTGCTGATAGATTTGAAGAAGCCTTTCTTGTTCTCTTTTACTTCCTTTGCCAGTTTCAGTTCCAAGAGGGCTTTGGCCTTCCTTGTTGCCTTCCTACATGCCCTGAGCACTTTTCTATAGTTCTCCCAAGTGACAAATCCCTTCTTCCATGAACTGTAAGTTTTGGGTTTTTTCCCTAGGATTTCCTTCAGGAGCAACTTGCTCAGCCATGCAGGTCTCCTAGCACGTCTACCTGTATTTCTGCTCAAGGGAATGCACCTAGCTTGGGCTTGGAGGAAGTGGCCTTTAAAGATTAACCTATTTTCTTGGGCTCCTTTATCCTCCAGAGCCTTACTTAGCCCATGGGATTTCTGCAAGAGTGTCTCTGAAGAGTGCAAAGTTAGCCCCGCAGAAGTCCAGGGTTATGATCCTACTTGTTGACCTGCTTCTACCCTGTATAATACTAAACTCCACCGTGTTGTGATCACTGTCACCAAGGCTATTCCTGACCTTAATGTCCTCAACCAGTCCTTCTTTATTAGTTAATACAAGGTCCTTCAGTGCACCTCTCCTTTTTGGTTTCTCCACTACCTGTCATTAAGCCTACTTATATTTTCTAACCACCTTTATGCTGCACTCAAAGTAGGTAAGTTCACTTTATGTGGTATGCTTCATTTGGAATGGAGTCTGCCTGTGGTTTTACCTGTACTGCAGAATTAAACATCCTTTTAAAAACTGATGATGAAATAACAGTGTAAACTGTAGTGTGTACTGAACTGGTTTAAACATGATTACGCTGAGTTACTTCAGATTGGCACTGAAACTTGAAGAAGATCCATTTTTAACACTGCCATAATGGTAAACCTTGAAATTAATGGAACATATAGGTAAGAGTCTTACTGTGCTTTTCTTTTCTGGAACTGAAGTGTACATACTTCTAAGTTGTTTTATGTTTTGTTTTTATTTTTTTTCCAATAATGACTTGACTTAACCTCCGATACATTAAGTTCCACACCATATACATAGGAAAAATTCTTACATTTAGATAACTAGAATAAAGGACAGTACTCTTCTTTGTAAAGTAAAAAAAAAAAAAGCCCCCCAAAACCTATGTACTGATATTCCTAAAAACTAGGATTTAAAAATAGGACATCTGCTGCCCATGATAAGTGAAGATCAGGTTCATGATCACCTGAAGAAACTGAAAGTGTTCAAGTTCATGGGACCCAACGGGATACACCCACGGATACTGAGAGAACTGGTGGATGAGGTGGCTAAACCCCACTCTATTATATTCCAAAAGTCCTGGCAGTCTGGTGAAGTCCCCACTGACTGGATAAGGGGAAACAGCTCCCATTTTCAAAAAGGGTAGGAAGGAGGAGCCAGGGAACTACAGGCCAGTCAGTCTCACCTCTGTGCCCCAAAAGATCATGGAGCAGATCCTCCATAAGGCACTACTGAGACAGAATAGTGAAGAGGTGATTGGGTCCAATGATCATGGCTTCATCAAGGGCAGATCCTGCCTGACAAACCTGGTGGCCTTCTATGAACAGGTCACAACATTAATAGATGAGGGGCGAGCAACTGATGTCATTTACCTGGACCTGAGCAAAGCCTTTGACACTGTCCCACACCACATCCTGGTCTCCAAGCTGGTGAAATGTGGGCTTCATGGGTGGACCACTAGATGGATAAAGAACTGGCTTGATGGCCACACCCAAAGAGTGGCTGTCAATGGGTCTATATCCAAGTGGAGACCAGTGACAAATGGAGTTCCTCAGACATCAGTCCTGGGACCAGTCTTGTTCAATGTCTTTGTGGGTGACATGGACAGAGGCATTGAGTGCACTCTCAGCAAGTTTGCTGATGACACCAAGCTGTGTGGTGCAGCAGATGTCCTAGAGGGAAGGGATGGCATCCAGAGGGATCTGGACAGGCTGGAGAGGTGGCCACAAGCCAACCTCATGAGGTTTAACAAGGCCAATTGCAAGGTCCTGTATCTGGGTTGAGGCAATCCCAAGCACAAGTGCAGGCTGGGCAGTGAGTGGCTGGAGAGCAGCCCTGAGGAGAGGGACTTGGGGATGAGAAGCTCAACATGAGCCAGCAACGTGCCCTTGCAGCCTAGAAAGCCAACCAGATCCTGGGCTGCATCAGGAGAAGTGTGGGCAGCAGGTCGAGGGAGGTGATTCTCCCCCTCTACTCCGCCCTGGTGAGACCCCACCTGGAGTACTGCANAAAGGGAGCCTACAAAAAAGCTGGGGAGGGACTTTTTAGGCTATCAGGTAGTGATAGGACTAGGGGGAATGGAGCAAAGCTGGAGGTGGGGAAATTCAGATTGGATGTGAGGAGGAAGTTCTTCACCATGAGAGTGGTGAGACCCTAGAACGGTTTGCCCAGGGGGGTGGTTGGGGCCACATCCCTTGAGGTGTTTGAGGCCAGGCTGGATGAGGCTCTGGCCAGCCTGATCTAGGGTAGGGTGTCCCTACCCACGGCAGGGGGGGTGGAACTAGATGATCCTTGTGGTCCCTTCCAACCCTGACTGATTCTATGATTCTGTCACATACCAACATATCAAGTACAGGAAGACAGTGTTGAATGAGCATAGAAGTATCTCCCTGCAGTCTAAGATATATTTACTGGAACTGGAAATTAAGCAACATTTTTTGAATGTCACATGATTGTCATCAAATAGGCACCTGCCAAAACCAGAGTTGTTAAAGATATGCATAAAAAATATTATCAGATAGAAAAGTCCAAAAGGTAAAGAGCAAAGCTCATGTTAATGATTTGCAGTTAGGTGGCATTCAGGGCAAGACTGCCTCATAAGATTATCTTCTGTAGCATGTGGACCTATGGATCCCAGACGGTGCCAAAATAACAAATCCAGGTTCTACCAGTGTGTTTTAAATGGTATTGGCTTTTTCGAAACCTTGAACCGAAAACAATTAAGATGTAGAATTTCCCACATTTTTGTACATATTGAACACAAGAGTTTGATTAAAGACAGATTTTTCTCACAGATTTCTTTTTACTTAATCAGTTCCACCCTTGAACTGAGAGGAAGAAGGATTTTTGAAAGCTAGAAGTAATTATGCCTGTTTTTTTCAGAAACTGTAAATGAGAGTGGAAATGAAGGAGCAATGTAATCTGTTTTTCTTTAAAATGTAGGTGTTGGTAAACTGGTCACAAGTTGTTGATTTTGTTTTTCTGTTTGATTAGTTTACTTTCTGTGCATGTAAAGATTGTTGAATTTGTTGCATATGAATAGAAGAGGTAATTGCATTGCTATTCATATTAGTGCCTTTCTTCAACTAAGTGCTTTAGCAGAGGCACTTGACTTACACCTCTGTGACTGATGGAATTCTCCTCTGTATGGGTTGGAACTCAACATCTGTTTATTGAATGAGCTTCAACTGTTCTATTTGGGCAACATTGTTAAGGCAGACATTATGGGCTTTGTGAAGGGTGTTTTAATTCTGCTTCTCTGAAATGTACATATCAGCCTCACGCTGTTATGGTGCTACCCACTTTTATGTAGTGGCAAAAGGCAAAACACAGTATCAGACATTTTCTGTTTCATACATGTTCAGTGTTCCCGTCAGTAGTTCTTCCATGTCAGAAACAAATGAGATGTTTAATTGTGGTTGATTTGTTTGACTGATACGCAGTATAAAACAAGCATTGCCTTTTCCTGCTTAGCGCAGTAACAAAGCCTGAGCTTTGTATTTTTGTGGCAGGTATCATAGTGGCTTACCAGCTTTGATAGGTTTTGGGAAGTTTTACTAACATCATGTATGCAATTGTACAATCACAGTTTTTCCATATTCAAGATTTTTTTTTAAAAGTAACTCTTAATTCGATTTTTATATCTTGTTTTTAAAGTTCATGGTTAACTAAACATCTGTCCCTTGAATCTGGCATATTGGCACTTTTCCAAATCAGAACAGAATGCAATATTGCAAAGCACGAGTGTAATTAAAGAGGGAAGTAATTTGCATTATTTTTCTATAAAAGTACTCTTGAGTAACAGATGGCGATCACAAACATATTGCTCCAGAGACATATGGAAGCCTATTTGTTCCATAAAACTCAAGAGTGAATATTAACCCCAAAATTACTCTCCTCAATGCTGAAATAAGTTTGTGTAGTAATCTTCAGTGTGCCCATAATTACAGTATGTAGCAACTCACATCTCTAAAAATACAGATGCAGAGAAGTGTCCCAGAGACTAGATTTTCATTGGCAGTTTCCTATAATCTCATTATTTGTTCAAGTCTGAAATAATTAACCAATTTGGTTTTGACTGCTTCAGTGACAGGTCGTCATTATAATTTATAATCTTAAATCTTGTAGTAAGTATTTTTAAGACCTAGCATCCAAACAGCACAATTGCTAGTTATGCAGTACAAAAATGAACCAAGCAGACATATTTCCAAATTCCACCCTGAACTGGGTAAATGTCTCCAAATATGTAAAAAAGTAAAATGAACCAGCAATTCTCTCCACTCTTGTTTTCACAGAATCACAGAATTAAGCAGGTTAGAAAAGACCTCCAGGATCATCAAGTCCAACCTATCACCTAACCCTTCTAATTAACTAAACTGTGGCACCAAGTGGCTCATCCATCCTCCTCTTAAACACCTCCAGGGATGGGGACTCCACTACCTCCTTGGGCAGCCCATTCCAATGCCAATCACTCTTGCTGTGTAGAACTTTTTCCTAACATCCAGCCTGAACCTCTCCTGGCACAGCTTGAAGCTGTGTCCTCTTGTTCTGTGCCTGGTTGCCTGGGAGCAGAGACCAACCCCACTTGGCCACAACATCCCTTCAGGTAGCTGCAGAGAGCAATGAGGTCTGCCCTAGGCCTCCTCTTCCTTGCTTCTGCTCAGATATCCTGGTTTCCAAGGTCTCAGTTAAACAAATTGATATTTTCACTTGGATCACAGCACAGAATTGATGATATAAAATTAGATTTTGATACAATTAACTGGAAGTTGAATTAGAATTCATGACAAGCTCTTAATGAATTCACCTTGTAGAGAGATTTACATCAGATCTGTCACTGGATTTTTTTGATTGTTTGTTATCATATACCTTAGGCATGAACATCACCAAACTGGGACGCCCAACAAGGAAGAATTGGAATATTAATAACTAGAAGCACAATAGCTTTTACTTTTAAGGGGTTTATCACGTTTGAATTTTTTTTTAATGATTCCTCAGAATTCTTTGCACAAATACAGCAGCAACCAAGAAATTAGACTAGTTTAACCCTATTTCACTCCATCAAATCAAAGATAAATGTCATGGAATAATTTTTGCGTGCTTGGAATGTGGACACTATTTATGATAGAGCTTTAGTATTAAAAACTAATGTTGTTTGATTCTGTATAGAACTCAGCATGTATATTTGCCAAATTAACACAAAAGAAAGTGAAAAGGGACTTTTGAAGTTGTATACTGTAATAGGCTATGGACTAAAAGATTTGCTGCAGATGGGACACAAGTGTCTGAGGTGGCTGAATCATACTTATGCCTCTCAATCCCACTTAGAGGATGCTTGGAATACAGCTAAGGATAAATAACAGGGGCCCTCTCACTCCTGCCTTACTGCAGGCAGATGCTGAGAACGGCCTGACAGGGTGACTAGCAGCAGTGCTGCCATGGCTAGCAGGTGCCAAAGGGCTGTTCCTGCGTGAAGGTGAGGGGAAGCCTGGAGGCAGCTGAGAAGGAAGCTGGAAAGGAATCTGGTGGCTCAGGCCTTGCAGGATGACAATCGTTGAATGAATTATTTGGGGGGGGAATGGCTCGTTTTCCTTTGTTTCCTAAGAGGGAAGTGAAAGCTGTTGTAGCGACTTACACTGTTAGACTTTTCTCTTTATAGCTTGTCTAAAGGCCACAGTTTTAAAATTAAAGTGATGGCTCTTTGCTGTCATTTTAACATGTTTCAGTAATGCTGTTTATTTGTATAGTGCCTCATGACATCCTGTGTCATAGCATATAGACATAGAAGACAGCATAATGAATACGTAATGAGGCTGCCTCACACCAAGAGATAAATATTCACACAAAAAGATGCAAAAAAGTGTTTACTGAAGTATTCTAGAATAGCCAGATGTTCTGGAATACCCACATTTCTGGTGCTACTTGAGACTCCGTGGAAGTAATTTTCCTGTTGTATGAACAAGTTTCTTATTTGACACTTTGAATGCAACACGTAAACGTTTGAGGCCACACACACTCCACCTATGCTTTATGTATCGCGTCCCTTCAGCAGGCAAATACTCTATTTAAAACCTAGACAAATCCAAAGATAATTTAACGCAGTCTTTTGCAGAATGAGGCCACTTCATTCTGCAAAATGATTGCTCAGTTATAACAACTCCTTAAGTGTTATTAAAGTCAGGATACGCTGTGTAGAAAACTCACGCACCTACTGTCATTTGAGAACCAAGAACGCCACGGCTCAGACCTAACGGCTGGAGCCTTAACTCACAATTCCGCCTCAAAGGCTACACCCCCCTCTGCCTAGCCCTGCACGGAGAAGTGTCTGTCAGAGGCCTCGGTCGGTGGGGCCACGCGTTGCTCGCAAGGTCCTCCGGTGCCTCACGGAAAGGAAAGCAGCCGCAGGGCTGGCTCCTAACGGGCAGTGCTCCCTCGGGAAGCAGGAGCCGCGCTCTCTCCAGCCGCGTTGCAGGCCCGCAGTCCGGCACAATCAGGTCACGCCGTACCAGCCGCCACGGCCTGCATCTCCCGTCGGTCTCGGGGCGCTTCCGGTGCGCCGTGACGCGGGCGGCACTGCCTGCCGTTAGTGGGCGCGGAGCAGGGCGTCGCGTCGCCGCCTGCCTGCCTCTCTCCCTCCCTGCCGTGGCCGCCCCCTCCTGCTGCGGCGGCGAGCCCGAGGGAAGATGGCGAAGACCTACGACTATCTGTTTAAGCTGCTGCTGATCGGCGACTCGGGCGTGGGCAAGACCTGCCTGCTTTTTCGCTTCAGCGAGGACGCCTTCAACACCACCTTCATCTCCACCATCGGTGAGCGGCCGTGGTCGCTACCGGCTGCCGCCATCCCGGGGGGCGAGAGGGGTCCTGGCCGGGGGCCTCCCGCCGGGAGAGGAGCGGCCAGGCTAGAGGGAGAGCTGGGAAGGGAGCCGCCCGTCTCGCCGCCCAGGGCTGGGGTTGCTGCTCGGCCTCTTGTGCTCATCCGCTGCGCGGGAGCGGACGGGAACCCCGCGGCCGTTACGGGCCCTGTGCGATGGGAAGTGCCGGGCCGCCGCCGCGCCCGGGCCGCCGCGGGGGGAGCAGGACCCACCCCACCAGCGCTCGGAAGCGCTGCTCCCGCCCTCCCCGTGGAGGCGGCAGGGAGCCTTTCGGGGGCCACTGTGCGGGCAGGCCGCGCGGAACCGGGTT